>OU343217.1:53307477-53398937 GCA_910596185.1 Chrysanthemum makinoi | reverse complement strand
TATTATAATCCATGTTTTCGGAACTTTTACAATGTGTGCCTTGACAGCTTTGTTCATTGAATTTTTAGCTTTTGAATGATTATACTAGATTGTTAAATTTTAGTTACTATAGTGTAGAGAGTCCGTTTAACTTGTTATGTCGCTACTACTTGTAACTTATTTGCATATCACTCAAACTACCCAACTGTCCTTACTTTGCTTAATGCTGCTTAGTTTTAGTCATGCTCAATAGGGTGATACTGTAGTATGCATAACCAGGTAATTTGCGTTGATACAACTACTATATAGGGAAGTTATCAAAGTGTACACAAGCTAATGCCTAATGTTATTGGTAGTTGGTCATCCAATGCAATTATATACTATGACTCTTACTCTTCAAGCTTTGCCCTTGTGATGAGTAGGCTGTACATATATAACATCAGAGATGTCTGATATCCAACCTACTATGGAGGATCTTGTGGCTTAGGCCGAAACAGTAAGTGTGAAAAAGCGGATTGTGCATATAAACAAATGTGGTAGTCAAACCGTTTGAAACAAGTTTTTTGTGGCTTGGGGCAAATGGGGATGGCTCACAAGTTGGTTAGCGTCTCTGTACCTTAGGATTATGAGGGGGTGCACAAGGGATCAGTAAAAACTAGTTCTAATGTGGTCATCTTTTCTACTTCCTAGGTGGTTTTGGACTTTTCTGTCCGGACGATAGTACATTTGTAAGATTCAATCCACTATGCTAGATGCTGGTGTTCTGACAGTTGCCATGTGTGAGGTTTTACTACATTTATAGGGGGTGTTTGGACTTGCTTTTGTGGGCCTGTGGGCTTGTTTGTAATTGGAAAGACAATTAGCTAACTTTTTCAGGTTTATGAGCTTACCTACTTTGAGCTAATGACTTATTTTAGTTCATTAGCTCAAGTTGATAAGCTCATAAGCCTTAAAAAGTGAGCTTTATTAGATTTTTTAATGTCAAATAAGCCCATAAGCCTTTGAAATAAGCTAAACTAAATACCCCCTTACTAGACTGTTTTAAGCTGATATTATGTCCACTTGTATCTAAGTCTTTAGCGGAGGAGGAGACAGGAGGGGGTCAGGGTGGGCACGTGCCCCGCTAGCAAAAAATTTGTAGTGTCAATTTTTTAAAATATCTGGCTATTTTCGTGATTTGCCCCCCTAACGAACCGATTTGTAGTGCAGTTTCTGAAAATTATCAAAGTTTGCCTCCTCGATAATAACTTTCTGGCTCCGCCCCTGATCATTAGTATAACCTTGCATGAAGCATCTGATGCATATTATATGATGGCCATGTGCAAATTGTTCTCTTGCAAGCTTCCTGCTATTGTAGTCATTGGAATTCTGATTTAATTGTGATCTTGGATTAGCAGAACATGTTATAGACAGTTCATCACCACAAGGGTATTTATTTTTATTATATTTTTGTAATTATTATCTAAATCATGGATTTAAGAAATGTAGATGTGACCGTGTTAGAAGATATCGGAGATTTAAGAATTAGCTTTGGTTTTAGGGGGTTCTGCACTCTAAAACTTCTCTTTCATTGTGGCCTGCTTCCAAAACAAATATTGCTTTCAGGAATTCGTCAAACAAATAATTAGTGTAATATGTTACTGGTGAAAGATACAAAATCGTTATTTGATGTTGGGAGCATATGTTAACGATCTGATGAGCCATATATTCTCTGTGAGATCCTTTTTGTTGATGTTTCTGCCTTCCTTGTCTTCTGCATTTGAATATGTAGAATTGTTGATCGATTTGTATAAAGGTTTGTATAAAGTGCCTGCGGTGACCATCTTTAATCGAATCCTCTTGTGCCCCACAGGCCGTGGCCCAGGTCACATGTCCCGCATCTAAATTCTTTTGTATGCTGAATGTTTTTGTTATAAGTTGAATATACTATCTTTGGAGGCACAATAACAGCAAAAAGGTTAGGATGTGAAAGATGAGAGTCACATTATTTACGTTACTGCTGAAAACAAAAAATGTGCTGAAATTGTGTTTTTCTTTCATACTGGGACTGGGTCCTGAGAAATTATCAGCCATCCTATGCAAATATAGGATAAGATAGTTTCATATTATCTTTTTTTGACTTGCATGGTTGACTTTCTTGTATAGTTTCATATCTTCTTTTGACTTGCATGGTTGACTTTCTGTATGCTAATTATATCTCGCTGAATTGGAAATGAATCCACCGCATGGTATTGATAAGTTATTATGCTGATTGAGGATGCCGCACTTAAAAGCATGCGTAATAGTTGATGTTCTAATCATCAATAAAACAATTTGTTGCTTGTTTGATATTAACAAATTATTAGGAATTACACAGTTCTAGGACCAGTTTACAGATTCTGGTGCTTGATGTTACCGCTAGGCCTTGAGGTTAGACCTGGTCATAGTTAAAGCCCTGAAGTGTTTAGCCACGTTCATATCTTAAGCATGCTCATCCTTGGATGTATTTTGTGGCCAAGATCACACGTGTTCTGTTGTAACTTGCTCTCGTCAGCTAGTTTATTAAAATTTTATTTAAGTACTGCTGGCTGTTTGTATATTGGGATTCTAAGATTATTCTCTATTCTTATTACTGTGGTCATTTTGTTATTTTTTGGCATATATGGTATCGGTGGTTCAGCAAGGAATTTTGTATAGCTAAATGTTTGGTAACCAACATAATGATTAAATGTTCATAACCTTGTCATATTTGAGGTGTTTGATTTCGAGTGTTCCATAGTACATACTTTAATTGCATGATAGATGTTTGAAAACCGGCTTGTTAATTGCAAGATATATATTGATATATTGATAATTGAGAACTCCTTTGTTGCAAATACTGTGATTACTTTTGAAACCAATTGAAAATATTACTAGTGAATGCATTTATTATGTAGGCAAACTCTCCTGTCCTTTTGATTGTGTTGGTGTAAATAAATGTACAATATTTTGTGAGCCAGGTGTCAGTCACCCGATTTTGTGTTACTTCCTGTTTCATTTATGTTCTTTCGCCTGTTATTTTGCCACCATCGAATTTTGTCATAATTGTTGTTTATTGATTGTTTTCATGCCACAAACCATATTAACCATATATTAAAATTGTTCTTGCTGTCTAATGATCACTTACATGGTTCTTTCTGGAAGAAGTGTATTAGCTGTCAAACTGCTATAAAAGCATATGTTAGCTTAACATATGCTTTTATCTTTCCAGATGACCATACTAAAGACTCGAACAGGGCTCGACCTATGTTTGGGGCATTACCAGTTTGCACCATCTTCGTGTTAAAAGCAAATTAACCTTGGCAATTGGCATGTTATCATATGGAATAAAAGAATATCAGTAGGGAGTTATTTTTTTCACTCATGTTCACATTTACTATACTTGATATCCATCAAGTAACCAAATAATTATTACGCTAATTAATCAAGGATCCGGATTGTGTTTCCCAAAGGTGGTGTTTGATTTAAATTGATAATTTTCGAGTCTTTGGTGGTTAAAAATTGTAAACGAGCAAACAAAAATCCAACGTATAATAAGCAAACAACAAAAGGAATACAAAGACTTAGCAAAGAGCATCTGTATGTCACGTATCATCTGTATGATTAGATACCAAAATTCTATCCGATAATGACTATTCAACAACTTAATCATGGTAATGAAAACGAGCATACTTTGATCGACCCATTGTACAAATCAGGACCAAACCAGTATCTTTCAGTCAAGTCTCAAACAGTCTGCTTTAAGTTTTTAGTCTTTATTCTGTCGTCCAAAAGTCCAAAACTACATGGACCACATATAATTTATACAAATCAAAATTCCTGATTTACTTACCATCAACACTGCTGTAACATCAAATTTACCAAAAAAGCAAAGAAAATGTTGGGACGATGCTTCTTCTACAGGATGATCTAATCTGTCTCACTTTCCTTCTTTAGAATTCATACTTTATCGGCTAATAAAACCTTAGCAACATCTGTAGATGCAGACAAATAGCTGAACCATGTAAACATGTGATGCCCTCGTTTCCTGCAGCTGAAATCACGTATGTGAGGTATTCTCGTTCCTAGTTTCTAAGGGCGTAAAGATGTTTCTAGCTAAAAATTGTAGAAACACAGGAAAAGTTTACCTCTAAAGACCAAAAAATCTATTGATTCTTCTTTAGTTTTGAAGCCGTGAATGTGGCCTTACGATCTTGGCTAGACGCTCTTATTATAAAGAGAAGTGTTTCTACAAGCATCCCCAAAACTAATCCAAGGATACCACCAGCAGCATGCTGAAAATCAATCAAGACAAATCATTATTCATAATAAATTTACTATGTTATCATGTCTGTGGTTTTAATGATGCGTGAAAGGACAATAAAGTGGTAATGGTTGTTTATGTAGTACCATTACTGGGCTATGACCAAACAATGCTCTGAATGTATAATATCCAAGCAAATAGCCTGTAAACATTGTAAGCGCCACATGTAAACCTGATACAATGCAAGATCAATGTTAAAAATGTACTGAAATGTGAAGATAAATTTGATCATTATTGTGCCACTTTTTGCCCACTCATCAAACTTTTTAATGTATAAAAAACTTGACGTTTCTTGAGACATTTATCCTTAATAAGTGCTGACATGAGCAAGCTCATCCAGACACCATCTTTATGGCCAAAATCTAAGATTCATGGGCAAACATGAAAGGCATAGTGACTACACATATTAATTTCCACAGCACAATGTCAAAAGACAGTTTACACAAATTCACGAAGCGCGTGACTTGGACAATTTTGGTAATGGGTCAAATTAGTTCAGTTCTAAACGGGCAGTTGTTTTTGTAGTAGGTCGAAATGGGGTTGACCCACAAACACATTATTTGACTTTTACAAATAATCAGTGTTGACAGCAAGAATTATGTTATCACAACCATTATAACCAAATGACCCAAATCAACTCATTTAGCCATAATTCCATAAACGATTCCAAATTGCCACCTCTAGTTAACATGAACTATGCGACTAACACCCAACCAAGTTTCTAACTTTTCCATATCAATAAAATGTAAATTCTCAGAACTACCCAAGGCACATATTCATAACTGCATAATACAGAAACAGAAATGCAGAAAGAAAAAAAGAAAAAAAACTCACCAAATCCTATTTGATCTTTAAAATAAGAAACGCCAGTTTCACAACTTTTGGTGTAATGTCCTTCACTAGCTCCTGATATGCTTTCCTCTCGGCCGCCTCCTCAAATTTTCTGAGCCTTGCTTTCAATTCCTCACTCTAAAAACACATAAAAATCAACACGCTTTGTAAGTCATGATAGTCATCACATGTCACGCCTCCAATTTTGGTAATTCTGTACATCTTTTGTACTTCAAACATTAACTACCAAAAAAGAGGGATTGTAAATATGATAAATAATCAATTCATAAAAGTCAGATATAGCTGTGATACTGTGGTAGCACTCCTATACCGATTATCTAACACCTAGATATCAAATACACTTTGCTGTATGTCCAAACACTAGAAACTGTTTATATGTGACTCGAAAATGCAATTGGCGTATAACCGAAACAAGTGCATGTTGCAACTTCTCCTGAACTAATTATGCAAAACTCATCGTTTGACCTATAGGTAGCCATACAATCCAAAACAGTTTCACTGTATCCAATCGCTAGAAACTGATCATCGTTCTCAAGATGCAGTAACGCCAAACACACTCATAATAATCAGTTCCCTTACAACCTACCAATTACCCGTTATCAAAAAGCACCTATCAACTTATTTTTTCAAAGCTAATTTATATCTCCTAGGATAAAACACCACGCAATAATCAGATAACAACATCCCAATTCCCACCCTTTAATTCAATTTGCTAGCTACATCACATTTTACTAAAGGGGATATTTGTTTAAACGTATTTTAAGCCTTACGTGCTTTTGTGATTTCGGCTTATATTTCACACATAATTTGAAACTTGTGGACTTATATAAGCTTATTACATTATTATATCGTAATTAGCGTATATAAGCACACAAGTTTTAAAATAAGCCGGAAAAAAAATGAGATAACGAAACATAAGCCGAAATCAAATAAGCTCGCAAGTCAAAAAATAAGATTAAAAAAACACCCCTAAACAATAATGAACTTATACAAGCCGGAAAGTGTCAAAATAAGCCACAAAAAGCGAGTTTATGAAACATAAGCCCAAAACCAAATAAGCCATAAGCAGGCTATATAAGCCGAAACAAACACTCCCTAAAAATCTTATACAACAAAAGTAACTACCTTTTCACGAGGCTTAGGGCTAGTAAACACAAACCCAGACCCAGACATCAAAACACCCAAATCGGGTCGGGTCAACGGGTCAGACCCGACCCAAATGGATCTTAAAGACTTATATGGGATAGACCCATGTTGGTAATCAGATAGTGATGAAGCTGTGTCACGGAGGTCTTGTGAGAGATGAGTGCTGGTGGATGACGTGGCAAGGAATGATTGGATGGTTTTTGTTTTGGAGATGATTAGTCCTCCTGGGTTTGAAGGATCGGTCATTTTGATGTGTTTAGAAGGATCCTAATAATGCCACTATGAGGGAGGAAGAAAAAGTGTTAAACAAGTATAAGATTCAATGGCTTAAGGAGGGGGATTATTTTAATAGTGCCTATTTTCACAAAATTGTGAAAGGGAGAATTAGTAAAAATAGGATTGAAGTAGGGCTGAGCACCAAATGCTCAAACCGAACCGGACCGACGAAAACGACCGAACCGACAAAAACCAAACCGGACCATGTACCGTTTGCCTGGCTTCGCTTCTGCGCCTACACGCTTCGGTTTTGGTCTGGTTGACCACGCCAACCGGACAAAAAACATTAAATACCTGATCGACAATCGAACCGAACCGGCAACATTCTGCTCGGTTTCTGCTCACATTTTTCACGGTTTTCGTCCCTGGTTTTTTTGGCCGGGTCTAGATTACGGCCGCACGCCTACCAGAAGTGGTTTATAATGGGATGAGGGGAAGGCCTGTTATCGAGCTGATGTAACTAAACTGTTTGTGTCTCATTTTCAGATGTTTCTAGGTACTGAAGACCATGTCTATGCTATTCATTAGGGATGAGCATTCGAATCAACCGAATCAGAGGCACCTATCGGAAACAGATACAATTTGAAATACCTGCATGCGATGCTGGACTACATAAGGTAAAAAAAATCGGACCACTAATTGGTGCGGACCGGCACTAAATCGGAAATTCTCAAAAAAGGAAAACCCGATTTCCCTTGGCACGAACGGTGCCAGTGACGACGGTACCACTAATTTATGCTCGGGAAAAAATCGGCACCACTAATTCGCAGACGGGATCGGTACCGTGCTTATCCCTACTATTGATGATGCTGAAAGCTTGTCAAAAGCTGGATATGGAATTAGCGGTGGATATGATCAAGCCAATTACCAATGAAGAAATCAAGGAAGCTATTTTCAAAGATTGATGATAATAAAGCGTCTGGTCCGATGGGTTTCTTAAGTTTTTAAGGCTCGCTGAATATTGTTGGTGCTGATGTTTGTGTTGCCGTGAAAGAGTTTTTCACTAGTGGAAAAATGTTTGGCGAGTTCAACACTACCGTGATATGTCTTGTTCCAAAACTTAAAACCCCTGCTAGAGTCACTAACTATAGTGTAATATTGTGTATAAGGGGATTAGCAAGATTATTACAAACAAACTTAAGGTGTCCTTATTGAGCTTGTTGATTTAAACCATAGTGCATTTATTCCTGGTAGGCTCATTAGTGATAACATTTTACTTGCTCAGGAGTTCATGATGGGGTTAATAGGAGTCATAGAATTAGAAATTGTGCGTTTAAGATTGATATCTAAAAGGCGTATGATATTGTGAATTGGAAGTTTCTTGAGGACTATCTTAGGGAATTTGGTATTCATCCTGTCATGGTGCATTGGATCATGGTTTGTGTTACTTAGTTCTTTCTGTGTGTTGGTGAGACTTATGGGTTATTTAGGTCTAAAAGAGGGTTAAGGTAGGGTGACCCTATGTCTCCCTACCTCTTTACTCTTGTTATAGAGGTGCTGAATTTGATGATTAAGAGACAAGCTATTAATGTTTGGTTTGTTTGTCAAGATGAAAGAATCATGTTAGAACCATTTTCTAAAGCAATTGCAACCTATGAAACATTTAACTAGCAAGTCCATCCATAGTGTATTGTCGTAAAAATAAATAACATACAATTAGCTCTAGACATCAAGAATTCACTCTGTTTGAATGAGTTCAAGTTGATCTAAAGAAAGACATTTTGAAGCATATATCTTAAATGTTCCATTCTCTATCGCACTCTTAGTTTAGCTATGTGCGCATTGACGGAGTAAATACATATATCAGAGATGATGAGATGTGTGGTGCTTCCAAAATAAAAGCTGAAGCGTACACATCAACTTACATCAAAGAGATATTTATGTATTTAAAGAATAAATGATGCTTTAAATCTTTGTTTCTCCTAGTATGGGTGTGTTTTTTTCTAAAAAAAACTCTTACCGCCTCTTACCACTTAGGCGGTCAGACGGCGGGCGTTGTTTGTTTTTCTTTATTGCCATTCAGACGCGGTAAGAGGTATCCCATCTTACTCAAAGAAGACTTGGTGAACATGTCTTATCACCTCTTAACCCATCATCGATCTTTGATAAATTAAAATACTTACCAAATACATCGTTAAAAATTCATCGGAAATATTCGTGGTAAACTGTTGGGAATTTCTTGTGTATATTTTGAAACTCTTAAACAAGTTAAGGAGTAACAAGAATCAAAGATGTTTGTGATTTGGTTCATAGCTATAAACCGGTGTAAACAACAAGGAAACAAAGAACAAGAAACAATACCGAGCTATAAACCAAGAACTTGATACCGAGCTATAAACCAAGAAACAAAGTGATTTGGTAACTATGAAAGAAGTGTATAGGTGTGTGTGAATGATTAAGGTTGAGTGTGTTATTAGTTGTAACATTTGAGGGTATATAGGGTTTGGAATAATATGATAATTAAGTTGGTTGATATTATAAGTTAGGCTCAATTTCCTTTGATCCGACTTTTGTTACATATTGGGCTAACTTATCTTTTGTGATATAACAATTGTTGGGGCAAAATTTTGTTGTTTAAGGAAATTTTGTAAGAAAAAAAAAATCGGGTCTAATCGTTTTGGAACTACGGTTTTATTTTAGCTTTAATAATCCGAGATTGATTGTTACTTTGGGTTGAATTGTTTTATTTCGTATTTACACAATCTACTTATTCATTGTAATGTTATAGTTTAATATACTTAAAAAAACGGACAATTAAAATTATTCAGACAATTATACAAAAACAAACAACATTAATTCATTCAGATTCAGATTTTATAACCTCTTAACAGTAAAATGTGACAATTAGATTTAGAGCAAAAACATCTTAATGAAACAAGCACACCCTTAGTTTAGAAAAGGGGTGAGGTGAACCAATGTTTAAAGGGCCCTTGAAACCGATGCGAATGCATACACATCACGGATGCATGCGCTTGGTATATAAAGAACACACGCCTATTTCCACATATTACATATCACATATATTCTACCAAGTAAATGCGTATACATCAAAATACTTTACATATCAACAATAGTCCCATCACCAGAAAAAATAAAGAAAGAAAAAACATATTTAAAAGCAACAATGTCGAAAATGTAAGGGTAACTGTGAGATATAAATGTCCAAACTTATTTTGTAGAGTGTGCAAATCACCCCCTTAACATAATGGTTATGGCAGATCAGTCTACAACAACTGCTCACACATGTAAACCTGCATCCAAGAAGGATTGACCTACATACTGACGAATGCCCCTTGTGTAAGGATAATTTAGAGACAGACGAACATCTTTTTTGGAGGTGCAGAATCTCAAACAAAGTTGTGCAAGTATATTGGGGCATAGAATTTAAAAATCATCATGGGTTAAACACACTACAATTAAGACATCATGCTGATACAAGTCAAACTGCAGAGCAAAGGAACAAAGGCCTACCAAGACACCATCATCCAAACGGGTGTGTGGATCATCTAGAAACGCAGAAACATTATCACTTTCTCCCTTCTGAAACTGAATGCAGAGATACTGGGAGACAATATCAAGCTTTTGGTGTGTTTATGGGCCTCAGATAGGATTAGGAAAACCAATATGAAACAGTCTGATAAGCCATTCATAAATAGCGGGTATAGATATTTTAAGATGTTCAAACTTAAAAACCTAGTAACGGAAGCCTGAATAAAGACCCTAAACCATGAAAAACAATGGAATATGGCGTATAACTTCTGAAACTAGTCAACTTCTTAAATTCTGGATAAAAAATTGCAAAACCCATATTAATTTAAATCTAACACATGAAGGCCACCTTACAGTGGCTCAAAGTTCTAAAAATGAGAAGGTTAAAATGGAAAGTCATTCCTAAAAGCTGCCTATGTGTCAATGCATTGCCTTTTAATTTCTTGATCAACTTTCTCATCCCCTTCAACTTCTTCCTGGGACACTGCTGCTTCAGTTTCACATCTTTTCCTTTGAGGAATCACATGGAAAAATGAAGCTTTCCAGTCTTTAGTTTCCAAGAACTTGAGAAGTATTTCTATTACTTGATTCACTGTCAATACCTACATTTTTCAAAACACAAACAACTCTTAGATCATGTCGCCAATTCAAGGCTTATGCAGATAGATTAGAATACAGCAGATAGAATAATGTCATATGCAAAAATCAGTCATCCCTAAAGGCAAAGGATGCAAAATAGTGAGCTGGTCAGAAGGGTTGAGTAACAGATAAAAATTGGTTCTTACAAAATAGTCAGGGTTTGATTCCGATTGAAGTGGGTCGGGCTGGTTTGAAACGCTTTAAGAGTTCAAGTCATAATTCTTTTTAGATAACTAGTATGCTTTTAAAATATATTCTGCAAAACTTTCGACCCATTTGACCCGCTTTCTTTTAAGCTAGTTATTCTAGTTTAAACATTCGAAATCAAAGTGTAACTAGACCAGCCCATTCATAAGTAGATGGGTCGTTGAAATTGGCATCTCTAGTGTACCAGAATGTCAAGTACTAAGATGATTTGTACCTGAGAACCAGACATCTTGAGGTAATCACCAATCGGAAGTCTTGCTGTTTGAATTCCTTGCTCTTGAGCTTTTTTCATGGTTATCCCTTTCCACCTATTTCTATCTACGAGGCCACCAATAATATAAGTTTTCTTTAAATCAAGTTCTGAGAGCATGGTTTGTGAGTCTGCTGTGAGGTACACCAGATTTTCTTTTTGAGTTTCAAATGTATTGATATATGGACCATTATCCTTGTCAATTATCCATTTATCAAACCCTGGAATGTTTTGCAACTGGTTTCCAATTTCTCCCTCATAGCCGGTCAACCAGAGATGACAAGGGACCACACTTCTTCCATTCACAGCATAACAATACATTATCTAAATTCAGATACAAATAAGTAATAAGCAACCTTATAAGTTCTAAATACAAGACAATGGTCAAAAACAAGGAATTAAATGAACATGAGCACTCATCATTGATACAAAGCATCTTCAAATTTTATAATCTATAACTTTCTTTTTGAACGGCAATTGTGGCTACATGGCTCCTAGCCCGCGTAGCGAGCCCACACACAATTGGACAGCCCAAAATGGCACCCTTCCCTTTACACACGCGAGAGGAAACCCCTATCGCCCTAGACAAGACTCGAACTTGAGACCTTGACTAGGAGGGTAAAACCTCCGTACCACTAGACCAGAGGCCCTTTGGTTATAATCTATAATCTATAATAACTATATATGAGACTACATATTACACGTCACTAATGCTTACTAGGCATATTAATGGTGACATGGAACATCATATGATGAGGTGGAAATGTTTTGCAAGATAGAAAGATGAACCTGTTTAACAAGACTATGAATCTCATTAGGAGCCATGAGATTCGAAAACTGAAGATCAAGAACAACATTACATCCATTTATCTTAGCTTGATTAAGCCTAGATAATTTAGTCTCTCTTTCCTCATTCCTTTGACTCATTCTCTCTTTTCTCATCTCTTTTCTTGATTCAATCAATTTCAATTTCTCTTCTTCTGATAAAACAGACAACTTTTCTTCCCATTCTTTTCTTTTCATCTCTCCCTTTAGTTTCTTTTCTTCCTTAGCCAAGGCCTTTTTTTCCGCTTTTTTCGCCTCGAATCTTTCTTGTTTTAATAGCTTCTTTTGAGCGTTTTTTGATAAGGGTTGTTGTTTTGGTGGGTTGTTGTTCATGTCGTGGTTCACATGGGTTTGGTCGGTAGTGGTAATGGTGTTCATGTTTGTGGGTTTGAGTTTGTGGAGGCTTGGTATTTGGAAGACAAGTGAAGATGATGTTATTATTAGGTTGTTTAGACTCCACATTGTTTTGTTTTGTTTTGTTTTTATGGGATAGATTTAACTAAATTTAGACTTACCTAACTAAGTGCCAGATTCCGACACAGAGGGTGACATCTAGGGATTCATGGGTGCCGAGAATCTTATGAATTTTTTCGATGTAGTGTTAATTTTGAAAAAAACACCGATCTTTCCTAAATGCATATTAAATGCACCCAATGTGTTTTTAGTATTACTTGCTCAAGATTTTGTGCACCCAATATACTGATCCCTACCCTCCAGCAGACAGATCCACTTCTTTACAAACTCATAAGATGAGCATGAACTTTTAGGTCTAAGTTTCTTGCAGTCCATGTATCATTTCTCTTTTATCTTTTATATCAAGTTTGTTAATCGCCCACACAATGTGTCATAAAATTGAAGGAAATCTTTATTTTAATGGTGAATGTTAAAATGTTAAATTTGTTGAAATGTTGAAAAATCGTCAAGTCATGCATTTGAAAAGAAAATTATGACTTATATGACATTTAGAAGGTAAAGTATTGAAAACTATGACTGATATTAGATATGTTTAAAAAAAACTATTAATACACATTAAAAACCGGGTTGATCTGAGACACTTCAAACTCGGCGGGTTGACCCGGTTTAATTTAACCCGTTTTTCGATCAGAACAGTTCAACTGGTTGAACCGTCCAAGTCGAAGCGGGTTTTAAAACATTATATTTAATCTCAAATCCTCAAACTTATATTATTTTTCGTTTATAACTCACAAACTTTTTTTTATCACGAAAACTATATGCCGCTATAAAATCATGTGGATGCACGAGTACTCATCTAGTTTATTTATATAATAAAACAAAATCTCAAGTGAGAACTTTTGCATTTAAAAAAACTCAACATTTCCTTATCAAGTAATATCTTTTTTTGTTATTATTTATTTATTTTAAGTTTTTTTAATTAAAAAAACTAAATATTTTTTTATTTGGCCAAAGTTTATAGAAAAAACGCTTTTAAATAGTCTGATGTAAAAAAAACAAAAAATACACATGTACTTGCAGCTATATATTCATAATTTTGGATGAAAGTGTAAATTTAAAAAGAAAATCCCCGTGATCTTCCTCATAATCATCCATTCACTCCACAAGGATACCTATCTCGATCCTTTAAAAACTGACCCTCATTTTTTCTCATCGACACAACAAAATTACCCTAACATCAATGTTTAGTTTTTGATTTAGTGGATTAATTGAGGTTCCAAAATTCTTCAATGTTTGATTATATTCGGATTTCTATAAAATCTTCCACGAGTTAAAACAACAATATTTGCGAATGTCATTATGTTCTCAAAACTAGATTGATGATCGCATACAAGTTATTACATTGAATTTTAAAAGTTATAAATTAGCTAAATTTATAACCCTTTGAACTTTTGATTAATAGTGGTTTGGGTATTGAACAACTTGAGTATATTATTATTATTATTATTATTTTGTTATTTTTTTTTAGAGAAAATTACCAAAATGAGACTTTTTTTCAAGTGTGGTCCGTTTTTAAGACTTTTTCTATCTCTTTTCAAAGAGCCACGCTCAATCCGCCACCCATACATTTTAACGCATGGCATTTCTAAGTCTGCATCAATAGTAACTAAGTCAAATCAAATCTTAAAGAAATCTCTTGTTTTGTTTTTTTGTATAAGGTCAACGCCAACCGTCTATTCAATGACGGTCTAACTCAATTCCCACAACTTTTCACCTAAATTGAAAAGCAAACCAAAAGATTTCCCAAATCCAAGTGATCTGACAATTTTTTATTTCTTTTGCCACTTTAACCATTGAATATCATAAAAAAAAAAAAAAAAAAACACACTCAACACACACAGTAACATTGCATGTAGCAGATGACAAAGTAGACGCACAAAGATAAAAATGGTAAGTATTCACACTTGATTAATTTCGTTTCTTACTACATCGTAAGGTTTTGTTGCATCCCTTTTGTTGCAACTTAGGCTTTTGTTGGATCCCTTTACATCATGTTTTGTTTTATGTGAAAATTACCAAAAAAAAAAGATCCATCCATACACGTTTGTGGTTTTTTTATAATTTTTTTTGCCTTTTTGAGATGGTTTAGGAAAAAATGAATAAAACGATACCGTGTTAGTCCAAAAAAGAGGAAGAATGAATAAAACGAACATGGGAAGAGCTATATATGTGTAAGTAACATATAGAATGCGTTAAATGAGAGGGTTCGAAACTGTATTTGTCCTATTTAATAAGAGGTTTAGGGTTAGTTGTCAAATAGGTGTAATTAACGTGTATTGACACTTGATCTAGACAGAATGAACACTTAGCGATGAGTTCTTAGTCCTGAATACATCGGGTTTTCTGCGGATATGCTTTTACTTGTAGATACTTGTAGTTTAGGTTTTGTATGCCTGACTTGATGAGTGTGTAGGACACTTCTTGTTTGTTTTAACTTTTTTAATATGTTATTTCTTGTAGGCGTATGATGCTAGAGTTATTGTTAAAAGCAAAGTGCATTACTTCTTACTCATGAAGGATCGATTAGCACCGTTCCATGTTTAAAGCCACATGTTTTGGACCATGGCTCGATCTTACCTATGTCGATAACGAGGAAGGTCTTGTTCATTACATGTTTCGAAACAATTCCATCAAAACAATGATAGCTATGATCTTCCACTTGTATACTATTTGAATGGACATTCTCTATTTTTCAATGAATTTCGCTTGTTACCTGGTTTTAGATTTGGTATGGTCGGTTTAGGAAATGGCGTAGTGGTGATATCCTTTCCTCACCGAGTTTTTCCAAACCATGTAGGTCAACATGTTAAATCAATTGATCTATTATCGGTTATTGAAGATGAAGAGCGTTTCTAAATCATCTGATGAGGATGCGATACGGGTTTGTCTGTTGATAACGCTTGAGGTGATATTAATGGGTAAAGACTTGGGGTCTATCATTGATGATATTTTTCTGAGGATGGTCGAGGATCTTGATGAATGCAATGCATTTCCATGGGGAACTCCTTTGAGGCTGCATTATGAGTCTATTAGAAATGTCTCTGCAAATCATCCAGCGGTTTACCGTCAAAGAATTGGTGATAAAGAATCCAACGATGTTCCTACCTATAGCTTGAAGGGATTGCTTGTGCTTTCAAGGTTAACACAAAAATATTTGCTATCATTAGTTCTCGTTTTTTTTCCTTTAATGGTAGGGCTTGAAAATTTCTTATATGTTTCTCGTCCTCGTAACTTATATTTGTTGTGTTAACTTTTTGTAGATATGGATCATAGAGTGTGCTGACACGAGTAAAAGTAAACAGTATGGAACAAGGCTCCAAGGGTGATCCTAAGAGACTTGCATGGTCGAAACACACATCATTTAGAAAGACTGATTATTTCGACCAACTTTTTGACAAGGTAATTATATATAGTATTTTATTGATTGGTTAACTTTAAACATATACACAATTTTAGATACCATATAACTTAAAAATCTTTTGTAAGGACTCGAAACCCAACGTGATTATGCCAACATGCTTTGAAATTTGCCGAATGGTTCACACGAAGCATTGATTTTTTCAAGTGGCACTACTACACAAAAGGTTATAAACACCCCCATATAAAGACTGGTTATATAAAACCCGATTCCTATGATAAAAAACTAGCAGGAATGGAAGGAACTGAAATTAGTTTTCTTGAAAAAACCAGTTTTTAAAATACAAAACGCATACAAACTGGGTTTACGGGTAAAAACCTGTCTTTTTACACAATCAAAGACACCGGTGTGTAAGTAAGAGCATGTCACTATGTATTTCACTCCCTCTTTTTTCTATGCCTACTTGATATTTCTAACATATATAAACCCCAAAAACACATAGTATTACACCTTCAAAACACACACAAACTCTCAAACATCTCTCATCTATTCCCAAATCCATTCTCCTCTACCATAACCACCGTCGCCTCTGCCGCTAATCACCGCCATCTGCCAAAAACTATAATGACCAACAACCTCCACCGTAATCACCATCACCTTCAACTGCTTTTGCTACATAAACCCTAACTGCCAAATCCAATCGAAAGTCGCCAGAATCAATGGATCCATCGTTCACCACAGGAATCACGAAGACGTCATCACTGGAATCTGCGGGAACTCGCTACATTTCTTAATTTGTTACTTTTTTTAGATCTATATGCTTTGATTTTGATTGTATTTGTTAAATCTACGTTTCTAATACGAGTATGCTTTGAGTTTGATATTATTGGCTGCCTATATAGTATATAATTCAAGGGGCGTTTTAGGCGTCTATATTTGATTTAGGGGTGTTTGGGGTAGCTTAAACTCTGACCATGTGTGTTTGGTTTTGCTTTTATTCTAACATAGATTGTTTTGCTTATATTCTAGCATCATCGATTGTTGTTATATTAGTTTATGCGTAACAATTATTTCTGTTTTTAGATGTATCGATTAATAAGTTAGGTTTAGAAATTCTAGTTTGTTTTTGCAGATACTCCATTAATTTCATATGTATTGATATAGATTTAGATGGATAGTTCTAATAATGCCACATTATATGCTTGATTAAACTTAAGTTATTACTACTAAATTTGATGTAGTAAAAGTAATATTGCTTGTAGATTTGCTTTAGTAAGTAGAAATTTAGCTCTATGATGATTTATTTGTTTTTTCTCGTTGTAATAATTTGCAGCTGTAGAATGTGTATGACATTAATGGGAGTAATTTGTAAGTAGATGAACTATGTTAAGTACTTATGTTGTTCTACTGTATTCATAAGTTCATTTTTTAATCGAGTGTTCATTTAGTTGCTTTTTTCTATCTCCTTTCTTTAACGCCCACACACATACTGCGTTCTTACCACTATGCCACACCACTACCACTGCCACTTGTGCCACTGCCCATCACTCTTGTTTATTGGCGTATTTTTATCAAGAGTTTTTAAAACTTGAACTAAATCTATCATTTTTTTACAATTATTATGTATCTTTTTTAAGCTTATTTGCTTGTTTTCTATCCTGCATTAGATTAGTTAATTGATTTTTTGACTTTTGGGTTTTATTGGCTAAAGCTAGCTTACTTTATCAGTGTTTGTCTCATAAGAAATAGAGTTTATGTGAGAAAATTAGAGTTTCTTAGGTAGCAGATTCATGTGGTTCAAGCTTGCACATAAGGTGTTTGATGAAATGCTTAATTTTGTTTCTATATTTTTTTTGGTCTGCTTATTATTCTGAAGCAACTATGACACAAAAGATTATATGTAAAGTTAGCACCTTTTTGGATTAATCTAATGGAGACTAAAAAACCAGCTGGTTGTGTTTGTACTTTGTAGTTATTGATTTAATTAAAGCTTGAGTCTTTAATCTGTTCAGTTATTCTAATAGTCAAAGAGCTTTAAGATTTTGTGAAGAAGTTGTTAGTGTCATTAGTTCGTATGTTGGATGTGAATGAGGGTTGAGACTGCACGAGATTTCTTGTTCAGCGAATTCGCTAATGCTTGCTTTGGTACATGATTTGTTGGGGTAAGGTCACTCGTGTACTCAGCTCTAAAGCACAGGCTATTTGGTATCAAAGTTATTTTTTTATCTTCAGGTGGAAGAAATATACTGAGGATGTGCCTAAAGAGCAGGCTATTTGGTATCTTGAACCATATAACAAAAGCACATCAGGTTCTTCTTAGAAAGATATTAATTTAGATCGAAGACAAAACTCACTATCTATAGGTGTTGGCTCCCCAAATTGGAGCAACATAGATGCAACATGCTACTGTAAATAAAACTGAGTATTTGTGTGCAATATGATAGTATTGTTGTTGGTGAGTCAGACGTGTCCGGTTCTTCTTTATGGGCCAGCTGGCGCGGGCAAAACTGCTCTCATTAGCATGTCAGCCCAGGGTCATGGGAGTTGAGGTATGTCATTTATGGATTTTAATTGTAAGGATAAACCACGCTATTTAACACCCTGTATTCTCCCAATTATACATCACAACAAAAGATAATTATTACTTATTATACAGTATCACAAAAGATAATTTATTCAGTATTGATCATGTTAGCTATATAACTCCAATAGACCAATATGGAATATTAATTGTCATCCAACAGCTGTTCTTAATGGACGTTGGGCTGTCTTTGTGGACATTGATAAAGCTCCTGCAGATGTACAATCCATCTTGTTACCTTTTCTAGGGGTTCCACTTCATTCTTAACAAGCCATGCGAGGTATTAGTATCTTTGTTAATTACTGTTTGCGTCCCTTGTTTAGCTAGATTATTTATTCTCGATGTTTATGCAAATGACTTGTTCAATGATAAACACTCACGTAGTTTCTACTGCTTTCAGGCAATTACGGTTAATGAAGGCTTTCGGCTTTTTTCAACAGTATCTAGGTCAAGTTTAGATGCATCCAATGTGACAACAGGTCTGTAATCGCTTGTCTATAAGAAATTATCAACATATTTTTTTCTCTTTTTTTTTCTTTAGTGTCGAATTAATTAACTTTTTCTGTAAATTTATCATTCTTTGATATGTAGCTAGGACCTCAAGTGTTTATCTGATTATTATTCTCCTATCCTATATTCCTATGCAATATTATTCCGTTATTATTTAGCTTTAAGTGTCTTTGCTTCTTTTTGATACGTAGGATGTTAGATAAAATGTAGAGACTTAGCCTATACTTCTACTAACATACTTTTTCATGTGATAATACTTGAGTGTTTATAGATTGCATTGCTTATTAAAAATGATCATGAGGCTGTTTGGGATAACTTATTGTAATCAATATAAAGTGTTGTTATGGGATCACTTAACAACAACTTCGGCTTATAAAGGGAGTGTTTCAGACTGCTTATTAAAGCTGCTTATAAGGGATGTTTGGGATTGGCAATAAGAAATCATAAAAAACAATTATTAGCCACTTCAATAAGAAATCTTAAACACTCCATTTATAAGCTCAAGTTCGTAAGCGATCCCATAACAATCACATTTTTAGTGTCGTTGGTAGTCTAAGGTGGGAATTACCTGCTGTAAATCGCCAGCCGTTTGATTGGGAGTGTGAATTTTACGTGATGAAAGGATGCATGACTTTGTGCTAAAGTACCAAAACGACAATTTCCCGAACATAGTAAGTGCTTGTTAAATAACTTTGCAATTTGTTTCTGCACTTGAAACCCATGTTATTTGTTTTTTAGATTATGATATTTTTTTTCATAATTACGTATAGGTACCTTGGAGTTACGAGGTCCGTTAGAGAACAAGAGTTGAACGCCATCATTGGTGCATGGCTTACAATGTGGCGTGATTGATCCTATGGCTAGTTATTTAGAATT
Organism: Chrysanthemum makinoi; assembly: GCA_910596185.1. Lineage (NCBI taxonomy): Eukaryota > Viridiplantae > Streptophyta > Magnoliopsida > Asterales > Asteraceae > Chrysanthemum > Chrysanthemum makinoi. The sequence continues at coordinate 53,379,154 of OU343217.1, read as the reverse complement.
CATGTTTTTCTTTATAGTTTGTTGAATTCTAGTGATTCAATTTGGATTTTGTCTAGGATTTACGTTTTGCTGAATTGAAGTATTATCTTAATTTACTTTGTTGATTTCAACATTTTTGGTGTATTTAAATCACTTAATATATATATATATATATATATATATATATATATATATATATACACACACATATATATATATATTGCATTTATATTTTTATTATGGTGAGTAAAATTGTAGATTATGGAATTTAAAAAATTGGAAATTTTTCAATTTATTTTTTTTAATAAATTTTTTTACAAAAAGACATGTTTTTATAGAAAAACATATCTTTTTACTCTATATAAAGACATGTTGGATTGTTTTATAAAGACAGGTTGTGGGAGAACCGCCAACGTCCAATAAGAACATGTGTGTTTACTTTAATATGGACCTGATTCTTAGAAGAAAACCGTTTCGATGCTTCTAATAGAGATAGGTTGTGTAACCGTTTCTATATGTTTCGATCTGGATACCCCCTTCAGAGAGTGGTCTCAAAACCACTCTTCATGGACCATTTTGACCGGTTTCTGTGAGATTTTTTGTAGTAGTGTGGTATACCCCGAGAGCGCCGCCTCTTGCAAAAGGGGGACCCTGGGATGAACATTTTAGAAAGTGGCGCGAATAAAGCTAGGCAGAAGTGGTATACCCCGAAGGGTATGATGGCAGCATGGGTAAAGAGGTAGAAGTTGTTTCAGTTGATGAACGGGTTAAGGATTTGGAAGCCCGCACTTTGAAACTTGAGACTATTATTCGAGTTAGTTTTTTACCTTTATCAATTCTTGACCAAGTTACATTGCTATCAAACAATTACCATGTGGTATGCTAATACGTGGATTTTGTTTCTAAAAACTTTATTCTGCATGTCATAATGAGGACAGACAAAATGAACCAAGAAACCTATGAAAAGGTAAGTATAAATTGTATTAATGTGACTAAACCTTTAATTCTAATGTTCTACTAATAGGTGTTATAAACTTTTGTATGTAGGTTTATGGAAACAAAGTTAACACAGTTGATGGAGACAAAATGAAGAATGATGCATATGAAAATGTAATTAAATGGTATTTATGTGATTATACCTTTCATTCTAATGTTATACTAATAAGTGTCTACCACTTTGGTATGCAGGTTTATGGAGACATAGTTAACACACACTTGGAGAACAGTGTAATTTAATGATATTTTGTTTTGTTCTTATTTCATTGTGATATAATTAATAACTTATAATAAAATTTTGTTAACATTTTTCAAATCATCCCATACATGAGATCTTGCTAATGAGTATTGCAGTCAAGTCAATGATTTTTTCAAGTTGTTTGATACGCCACATGTTGATCGAATTTCAACCCAGCCTGTAGATCTTGCTAAAGAGACCAATCTTATTTCAACCCAGCCTGTAGATGTGGATGGCAAGGTTGATGGATTAGAAAACGTCTCAAAAGGAAAACTTGAGAAAGCTGAAAAACACGAGGAAAAGGAGGAGCAGAGGGGAGCGAGTAAGAAGTTGAGTGTTGAAGCTGAAAATAGATTGAAGGTTATTGAGAAACTGAATTCAACGCCCATCAAAAGGGCTTTGAGCAGGCGAAACAAAGAAGAGGAGGCTTGAACATGTTCCTAGGTCACCCTATGGAGAAGAGGAGTAAACCGATGTTACTAGCTTAGAAGATTTGTTGAAGGGCGAAAGTATTTACTGTTCATACTCCACTTATGGTGAAGTTAGTACAAGTCAAACCATGGGAGAGAGGTATGAAATGATTCATTTGCTTTAAAATATCGGTCGAGTAGTTAACGTCAATCGTAAACGTATTATTACATTACATGCATGATTTACATTGTATTTATTTTTAGGTTCTAGAACGGCCATACCAAAACCTGGATAAAATTTATTTTATCTTTGAAGTTGATCGATTCTGGTTAAGGACGGTGGCGTAATGTGTTCCCTTGGTCCGATATCGTTGTTGATCGTCATTTCTGGGATGCTTTAACCGGTTTCGACGATAATCATAAAGGATGGCTACGTGACGAGGTAAAGTAAATTTTATTTACTTTACTCAGATTTTTATAAAACATGCTTTGGTTGTCTCTCACCGCCATTTGATTATAAGTAATTTTACATTTTAGTGGTTACATGAGATACTAGATATAAGTATCATTAATCCATCATTTACTTTAACCACTTTAGGTATTTTAGTATACCATCCACCAAATCCATTAAATTCTTTCTCAAATGACATTATTATTTGTTAAAAAAGTGTAGTGTAGCCACAGAGAAGAGTATATTATTCATGACTTCAAAACTTTGCTGCTTTTAGCAGTACAGATTTTACAAGTCTTGATTAACTTCATTTTTTTCCTTGTACACAACAATATTTTGAACCAAAGAAGATCATCATTGAGAAATGATTTTAATTTGGTGGATGTTATGCTAGATGCCTAATTTATGAAGTATTTTGATCCAACTCTCTATTTTAAGTTTTGCCTCGAAAATCCATTGCCATGACGACGTAGCAATGGGTGTTGGTGTAAGCCATTATACATGTTACGTCGTCATGGGATGGGTTTTGAGTGAGGCTAAAAGTAGGAAGTTGTGGCAATGATGCTTGTCTCGTAACACTATCTTACTTGATATCTAGTACAGGTAGAGAAAATGAAAAGCACAGTTTTTTTATAAATGACTGAATATATATGTCAATTTGTTTTACCTACAGCACATTGATCTTTGGATGAGCTACATGTGGCATACCGGACCATCGATATGGGTGGTCTATGGTAAGTCGCTTTTTCCTACCATTACTGATGAACGGAAGGATGCCTGTCTGGTACGCAAACAAAGAAACTTACCCTTGGGTTGGGTGATGTTGAACGAGTTTCATTCCCATAAATCAGCCTGCAGAAACACATTGGTCCAAGCTGTGTATCATATCCGGACCGTCGAGTTACATTCTATGACAGTGGACCTGTATGATCCCTGAGACTTGTCCATTCTATTTGAGTGTGAGGAAAGGTCTAGAGACTAGGCTTTCGGAAGTGTTGCAAGAGGCGTGTGTTTTCGAGAAGAAGGGAATTGATCCTATGACCTAGGATTACTTTTAACAATATGCTATGAATGTTCCAAGCGGTGGATTGTATGATGTGATTGTGGGTTGCATCTTCTTATTCAGTGTCTGCTTCTTTTTAATGTACTATTTGTCATGTTAGTATGAATGTAATCTTGAACGTAAAATAGGTGTAGTAGTTGGAAATGGTATTCTAAGGTGTCGATCGATATATTTGGAAGTGGATTTCTAGGTGTCGGTTGATATAATGTAATGTGAAACGTAAACATGTTTACTAGTTTAGCACTACATTAGGTTAGTATTGCTATAGTAGGTGTCCACTCAAATCACACTTTAACCTAAATTATAAATGTACAGGTTAGGGAATGGCAACTGTTGGATGTGGATGATCCGGGCAGTCGCATTGGCTTACCATGAAATAATGGTTAGGTTTTATTACAAGCACAAGATCCATGTTGGCTGAATGTTTTATGTGCTTGTTTTGTTAAACATTTAGGTGTCGAATTTGTAAACAATTGTATGGTTTATGGGTCTAAAACACGTCTGCATGGTATGGTCACTTTTGTGTTTTACTGGATAACTTGTATGGTTGATTGGTCATTGTATGAATGTATGTATCCCTCCTGGCTAACTTTGGCACCTAATTTTCGTATATATTTGTTTGTTTGTATATTTCTAAATTGTTTTTTATTCCTCCGGATTGCATGACTAATAAGGTGCAACATAAGCGTAGCAAACAAGGTTCAACACTGTTACATAGTCAAACTAAACAAGTACATTAAGCGTGTTACATCCCGGTTATAATCCAACAGGACCGAGATTGTTTTATGACAAGTACATATTCAAACTAAACAAGAAACAAAAGCGTCTTACATGATTCCACAACAACGAAAAAAAGGAAACTAACAACCCATCAAATGTTTCGCTTAGTTGATCTTACGGGTCACGAGTTAATAGGATCAAAGCTTTGCACCATATCAATCTCCATCGATGGTAGTTCCCTACTTGAGCTTCCTCTATTAGATACATTTCCCTACAAAGTTTCAACATTTGTGAGATTTCTTTCTTCGTTAGTTACCAAGCAAAATTGTGTTTTTTTAATACAAATTTTATTCACTTACATTCTTTTTCTTTGGAAATGGTTCCCTGCATGTTGTTCGCGTGTGTCCAACGGATTGGCACCTTGAGCACCTTACCGGGGTTAGTTCCTCTCCTTGAGATCTTACACGATCTTTGTTTTTGGTCTTCAGATTGACGATCCAGTATTGGTGGCTTCACAACTTGCAAGCCATCGGAAGTTCCCAACTTGACATTTCTCTACGGATAAACCAATCCTTAAAATGCACCTTCTAGTGTTGTTTTCTTGAACCAATCAAAAGCCAAATGATTACAATCCGACAATAAGAAGTCTAGTTTATCGTCATCGCATGTATGCACATGGTATCTTAGTGCCCATTTACGACAAGTACATGAATTACTAACTAGATCGACGGTATGTTGTTTTCGATGATCATCTACCATGTAGAGTTTAAACTGTTCAATCCCATACACAACCCAGTTAACGCTCTTCAACATTCTGTCCTATACTTTCGCGGCAGCCCAATCACTAAGTTCTCCCTCGGGTGCATCTGAAATAATTTTTATAAGATAAAATAACAGAATGTTCTCTTCATCTTATATTGACTAATAAGGAAAAAGAAAACATATTTTAAAAAGTACATTACATTGATATTTGTGTCGACGGTCACAATACCACCGTTGTAAAAGCTTTCTGTACCACTCCATACGCATTGTTATTGGTACTTTTCTCACATCCCTTGTTAATGCATTTATTGACTCTGACCGGCTCAAGTCATGTAGTTGTACCGATTACCCAGGCAATGTGCCCTAGACCATTTATCAAACCCAGCTTCAAGAAGTTTGTTGTAAGCCGTACCATTTCTATATACCCTAATATCCGAAATCGCTCTATCAAATTCTTCCGCGGTGTAAGCTTTGCATGTTTTCCAATATTTTGCCTTTAACTTTGTACTACCGTTCAAACTGCAGTTCATCATCAAATGTCTACAACAGTAACCATGAAATGAATTTGGGAAGACCGTGTTACACGCTTGTCCAATAGAATAATGTCAATCTGATATAATAGCCAAACCGGTCGCTCCCCTATGCATTCTTTCAATTTGGACAAAAACCATGTCCATGCCTCCCAGTCTCACCTTGACAAACACCGGTAGCAATAGGTATAATTTGATTGTTACCATCCATTCCAACGACAAGCAATTTTGTCCCAAGGTACTTCCCTTAAGATGTGCTTTGCATCAATTATAAGCAACGGTCGCATATACCATAAGAAACTCCGAATCTGTTTTATGTAGAAATTATTAGTGACACAAAATATAATATATTAGAAAATAAATAAAAACGAAAAGAAAAAATGTAAAAAATACAAATGCATACCACAACACCAAATGCTATAAAACATATTTTAAAGTGTCCTTCATCATCGGTATCAATAAGTGTTACCGTACCCTCATTTTTCATCTTTAAATTATGACAATAAATGGCAAACTTCAAACGAGTCGTTAGGGCAAATTTACCAATTCAAAGCTTCGGTTTCTTCCACCCCATGCTTTCTTATAAGAAATGTCAATTTTATACTCTTGACTAATATCTTCCATTATGTCCTTTGGGGTATAAATTCGACTGCTATCTTTCATCTTGGGTTCGAGTAAATGTCCCAAAAGTTTTTGGTAGCATTACGGTGATTAGGGTGAATTTGTGTTCTTGAACAAGTGTGAACATCGTAAACTCTTCCTAACCTCCATTTTACACCTGATTTGTTCATAGTGCAGTTATCTTCCATTTGCACCCATCTTGCACAAATTACATCGTACCTAGACTTATTGTTTTTTTCCTAGCCTTAAATTCAAATCCATCTTTAATAGCTTTTTTAGCAATTGCAAACATGCATAATTCTTTAGTATCAAATTCATCACCTTTTGAGGATGATAGAGTGTTGTTTTATTTCAAATGTATTGGTATCTTAGTTTCAAGACTTGGTGGATCGGGTGGAGGAGGCATATTTTTGAAAGTATTTGTTGTTTGCCATTTAAGCATAAATTGATCATTTTTTGTCTGGTTTATATACTTTTGGCACATTCATTGTTAGATTGGTTGAAATTGTCAAAAGGTTCGTTTTGGTATTATCCCAATGAATATCCACACATTGGGGATCAAAATCATTACGAAATAAGGGATCATTAAGATCAAAATCATTAGAAGAAGATGGATTTACCTTTGAACTGTTGACAATCATTTTGATTAAAAGTTTAGGCAATGCAGCCTTTGGTTTACAAACTTCGTTAACAAAAAATTCAACATCATCGTCATCACCTATGCGGACCGGACCGTGTGGCATTTTGTAAGAAAAACCTAACTCGTATCCTTTGCTAATCTTGAACTTTTTCTTCACAAATGAAACTAACCCAACATATCTAATATCTCTTTTAGAAACACCATAACTATGCATCTTCAGAAGACAAAAAAACACGAAATTTTTCCATATGAATGTTATGGACGTGTGAGAATAAGTTTCAATAATTTTCCGTACTAATATATATCTATTGAAAAATTTGGTAAAAGTTGAGCAGTCGATTAGTCGATCAGTTGAGCAAATGATGGTGTTTGACGCCGACCTGTAGTTGGGGAGTTGGATCTTTAATTCCACATTTATTAAAACCACCTATGGACATTGACTCACATTTAATACCCATTAAATTTACCAACTACCTCACCACATTAAATATCCATCTCCCCAACTACCGAGTACGAGCATGGGACACGTGTCGAAATATGACTTGGGTTGACTGCACAACCGATGGTTGGGGAGAGGGGGATATTTAATGCAACAACTGCTCAACCGCTCAACTGCTCAACTCAAATGCTCAACTGGTAGTTGGGGAGATGCATATTTAATGTCACATTTAATATAACCAGCAACGACATTAAATTTTTCATCTACCTCACCACATTTATATTAAATGTGTCATTAAATATCCCCATCTCCCCAACTACCAGTCGAGCATGGGACACGTGTCGAAATATGACGTGAGTTGACTGCTCAACTGGTAGTTGGGGCCATTTAATGCAACACATGCCAACTGCTCAACTGCTCAACCGCTCAACTGCTCAACTGGTAGTTGGGGAGATGGATATTTAATGCCACATTTAATATAACCAGCAACCACATTAAATTTTTCAGCTACCTCACCACATTTACATTTTGTTAAATATATCCATCTCCCCAACCACCCGGTTGAGCGGTTGAGCACGCTTATATTGAATCTCAAAGAATTGTATCCCAAAGAAATTCGTATGGATCGATATATGTGTCGATGTGGAGCTGGAAACATAGTGCTACGAAAGTCATACAAGGAGCATAGTTATGGTCAACTTTTCTATTCATGTCCTCTTTCAAAGGTTAGATATCTTATGTTTCCCGTATAGTTAAAATGTTATTTCCTAACCATCTCTTATTTTAATATTTAACAACCAGAGCAAAAAAGAATACGGTGTAGATTTTTATGTGGAAGGAAGAATTTGATAACAATCCCGGTTATAATCCTTCACAATGCCAAATTTTAATTCTCCGGGACCTTCAACTCCACCAGCTTGTACATTGAACTAACAATGAATGTTACAAGCGCAAGTTCAAAGATTTGTAAATAAACATGCTAGAGACAAGAATAAAGATGTTGGAGACCAAACTCGAATTGGCAACGAATCCAGAAAACCACGCATGTATGTCAGGTGCATTGCTAAATGAGTTAGATTCGGTAGGAATCTTAGTGTGGGGTAGTAATTAACGTATGTTTAATGTGTTGAATTATGTTCTACATTAGTCAAATTGGAATCAAATGCGTCTCATCTAGTTATTTTATATCTTATATTGTTGAATACCACATCACATTTAACCAAGTCGATTAAATTATTGAATTAATAGAAAATTACATGGATAAACAAGTAGAAAATTACATTAATTAAAATTCAGATTACACTTCCACTACTTCCAACTCCACTTTCATTGTTAGCAACACTATCCTTGGAGAAAACCTTAACAACATTTTTTAAAGTAATATTAAGATAGTGATTTCCATTGTTTTCGAGAAAACACGAAACGTTACGAAGGATCAAAACGCCCCACAAGAAGCGCCTTTTCATACCTCTCGTCATTAACCACTTTGTGATGTATTGAACCTGATATAAAACCTGAAACATCTTTCAACGATACTGTGAGATCACCCAAGACGTTTGGGGTACAAGACTTAATTATAGCAACAACGTTGTCAAGTTTCCCTTTCTTGGTAAATTTTTCGATATCGGCGAAACAACCAATCATGATACCGCCATCAGGTTTGATATACTCAACTGCACTAACCCATGGCCCACTATTAAAATCGGAATCCTCTCCCACATCATACACTGTAACCACTCGTAAATTTCCCTACCGATTTTTCGCGACTATATTTTTTTTCTTCTTTCTTTTCTTACGTTTCAATCTATAATCACGACCAGTTACGGCTAAAATATAAAAACGAACTATCAATAACAACGACATTATTTTATACAGTTTTCGAAGACGCTCCAAAAATATAATTTTTATATTTTCTGGACACCCGGAAAGTACGTGCTACGAGGAGACCCGACAACATACGCAGTACAAGTTATACATGTGATAATAACAAAACAAAATAAATAAAACTATCCTTATCCCTGCCAACCCACGCCCTCCCATTCATATCTCGCTTTTTCTTTCATTGTCTTCCCCAGAAAACGCCCCCACAACTGCCAACCTCCCTCCATTTTCGTCTCTCTCTCTACCCCCATATACGCTCCTTCCACCTCCAAAATTAGCTACCCTTCCAAACTTCTTTCCCCCACTTCAGAAGTAACCCCAACCATATTTGAATCTCATCTTGGCTTATCCCATGGAAGAAACGACAAGGAGAACAAGGTCCCCATCTGATTCCATTGTCACGGTAGGTCACGGCTGAAGAAAACACCAAGGAGACCACGTGAATACCTGCAAGCTACTGGTAAGATTACTCATAGAGGCTCCTTATCATCTTCAAGACCAAGAAAGAAGTGAGCAAGACTTCCTAGATGTATATCTATAAATAGGTTCGAGTTTTACCACAGATTCATTCATCTCACCAACAAATTCGAAATTAGGGTTCATACCAATCAAAGGGGTTTTCAAAATTAGGTTAGGGGTTTTGTTATTGGATGCATAAGGAAGGTTTCCCAAGTGTTTAATCGCTTCAATTCATCCCGAGCCCTTCCAATTGGAGCTTTTGGTGTTCGGTTCTTAATCCCATCGACTCACGGTCTAATTGTTGTAAGAACCATACTTTTGTTATTTTGATAAATTTGTGGTTTAATCTTTTTTTTATATAATTTGAATTTTATATGTCAATTTGGTATTGCTTTAATTAGTAAAAAGATGTTGTTGTGTTATGTTGTTGTTGTTGTTGGAAACGCAAGAGAAAATATTAAATTTCGATTTCTTGAACTCTCGACATAATCAGATTGTTTTCTAGCTTACCTTTTTCGTCTTATGGAATGTGCTTAACAGCTTTTGTTTGTTTTCTGCTTAAGTGGGAAACTCTTAAAAGTTCATTCTTAACATATAAAAACTAGATTAACTCTTGAGGTTGAAAGTGCTTATTTTGAGACTTCCTTTTTATTTCCTCATAGCTCGTCTTAGTATAAGTTGGAATAATCTGGGTTGGGTTTGTTTCGATACATGAGTTGACATCCACTGCGGTTGAACCACGGTGAGAGAAGCTTGGTTGGAGTTAGATACTTGATGGTAAAAGTCTGGTTGGTATTGTTTAATTCCCCTGGTCAAAACCTCGAGAACCACAAGGGTGGTCGGGTTGTTGTTGTTTTTTCTTTTCTCACTCAAGTAAATACACCCACACATAGTTGTTACACTTGTTTCACTCGAGTCACAAGTAGGCTGATTGGCCTTGTTCTCGGACCGACTACTAATACCCACGAAGGGTGTTATGGTTCAGTTAGCGTCAACGACACATAGGTGTGTCAAGTCCAGTTTTGTTGTACAAATGCTCAAGTTTTCTAAAGTTTTGAGTCGCGAGCACACCCAAGGGTGTGTATGTTTTATTCGACTAAGGGCAACGATCGTTCGTTTCGATACACAAGGACAAAGGATTCCAAATTTCTTATCTTCATTGGTCATTCGAGCTCGACATACGAGCGTTAGTTACATGCTCGTGTTAGCATACATTCTGAAATTTCTACATCAATCATCATGTCTTTGCATGTTGGTACGCAGGCTGGGCCTAAGCCCATCTTATTTTCTTGTCACATAAAATAGGTCGTATCCCACTCCACAATCATGGGTTGCGTTATGGCTCAATTGTTTCTCGCTATCTCATGACTAAAACCCGACTCATTCAACTCGTCTCTCGATCCCCGACTTGCCTAACTTATATGATCTCGATGCATTTCTCGACATATGCAAATTTTATAACTCATCAGTTATAAACAAAATTGTAAAATAAAGCTTATAATCAAGACATAATACTTTTGCACTATTGAAACTATAAGTTTAAGTCAAGTTAATAAAGGTATAAAATGTAACTTAACTTCTGATATTTTTTTTTTCATTTAAATACATTTATACATTATCAAGTTTTGACAATATATATATATATATATATATATATATATATATATATATATATATATATATATATATAAACGTAAATTTATTTTTCTATATATTAGAAAGACAACTCAAATTACATCTTTATAAAATCTATCATGATTTTTATGAGAAATACTTATTATGTTGAAACAAATGTATATTTTATATATATACTTTACATATAACGATACATGAACAAACCACCCTCATCGATCAAACACCACATTTAGCATATTAATTCTTGCCCTATAATTCTTCGACTTTTAGCCGAATATTTCCATTTCGACATCGTTTTCAAAACAAGTTCTATAATCCAAAACATACTTTATTATTTTGAAAATGATATTTTTAAACTTAGTAATGACACGCGAACAACAACAACGACAACAACAACACAATATGTAAATTAAATAAAGTTGGTAGATTTTATTTAGCTTGGAATCAAAAACTGAGATTTGACGCACTAATTTAGGTTGCGTGTTGGAGCTACTTGTTACTTGATCTCTTGATACTTTATTCACCGAACTGCTGAGGTGAGTTTATAGCCCCACTTTTACTTTTATTACTTGCTTTATAAAACTATGAGGTGAGAAACATGCAAAACTCTTTTCGGACCTGAAACTGAAAACACTATTACGTGAAACAACCTTGAATCCCAACTATGCTACCGTTAGTTCCCTTTTGGGGAGGCGCGATTGTTATGAATAGATCTATTGGGGATGACACCCCCGTTCGAGTTTGACCCGATAGGCAAACGTCGGGCGTATATCATATCGTATTGATTGAGTGTACTGGAAATACAATTGTCGGGCTTTTATTTATCATGCTTCTAGATGCATGCACACTGTCGTAGTTTCGGTCGCATGAACTTGGTACTAGCGTAATAGCCTTTTTGCATATAGTGTCATTCACGGAGATGCTATATGTGCAACTGTGGTCCAACTTGATTTCTTAAACTTAAACCTATGAACTCACCAACCTTTGTGTTGACATTTTAGCATGTTTTTCTCAGGTTTACTTATTGGCGTGGGCAATGGCAAAGGCATTCGTTGGAGACTGGCATCCGAAGTGTTTCCAAACATTTTAATACAACTTTTAATGGGACAACATATATTTTTATGGGCTTTACTTCCGCACTTTGAAACAATGATGTAAAACTATTTCTTAAATAAATATATATTTCCATTCTTTATTACCTTGTGTTGTGTATATTGATTTAGTAGCATCCCATGACCCGAACGCTTCCGCTGTGAAATTTTGGGGGTGTTACATACACTACTTTTCTAATGTACTCCTGTGTCGCCATTATACCATCATCCACACCCACATCATTCGCCGTTTGAACAATACCTGCAAGACCTCGTATTATCGTAACCGGCATTTTAGCATTATTTTGAGATGTAGTCTTTCCATATGAAAATGGTAGTTGGGAGGTGGCTGACATTCGGAGATCGGAGTCATATATATTAAGTAATTCTTCCTAATTTGGGGGTGAATTCATTTTGTTGTTTACTTTATAGAACATTAGAAGGTATATAATTGTTTGTGTGGAAATTCCATATGTTGTTAACTTATATTTATATCTCCCAAGAAACATTAAATGCACCATCTCCCAAACTACCATCTCCCCAACCACCAGTCGATTTATATCTTATATTGTTGAATACCACATCACATTTAACCAAGTAGATTAAACGACCATACACTAGCAACATGATACATTAGCAAGATAAGTTAAATATATAAATATATACATATTAATGTTTGCATAACCTGTCTACATAAAACGACCATAGTCTAGCATATTAATGTTTACATAACATGTTCAAAATTGTTGGTGTGTATCTCCCAGAACAGGGTTAAGACAATCAATGACAGTAGCAATACCACTAGGTAGTTACCGGATATCACTTGGAATCGTGTGATCACTTTCCAAAGTAAACTATTCGACCCTAATGCCCGGTATCACGGATATCTACTTGGGATAAGACCAAATGCAGTTAGAGAATTAGGCACAATTCTATAACCCTTTCGCTAATAAGTGTTTACGTTTTCTGTGTGTCCTTCATGCATAATCAGATCTCTTATTTATAGGAGATTACTCTTAGCTAGTCCAATGGAATTATGAGTATTAATCGCCCATTAATAGCCTCATAATTATCCCCTAGCCGCGTAGGTTTACCACTAAAACGTGGTCATTAAGCTGTAACCGCCATTTAGCAGTACTTTAACACTAGGGGTGGAAACGAGTTTCCAGCCGTGAAAAGCTCGGGATCGATCGGTAAAAAGCTCGAATCGACGAAGTCTAAACGAGCTCGAGCCCGAGCTCGAGCTTAAGTTTGGGCTCATTTAATAATCGAGCTCGAGCCCGAGCTCTATATAAAAGTCGTTTAGGCTCACGAGCCTAAACGAGCCCTAGAAATATATAAAAATATATATGTAGCTTAAAAGCCCAGTTTTTTTTGTTAAAATTTGATTTAAAGGCCCAAGTATCAAATCCATCAACCCACTCATAAGTACTAACCCTAAAAGTGTACCCTAATTTACTCCCATCTAATAAACGAAAGCACCTACTTTATTCCTCCATAAATCACAAACGCATCTACATGCTTCATTTCATCTAAAACACATCACTACCCCAAAATCTATACACTTTTGTTCTCAACAAATGGAAAATAATCACACGAAAGAAAACCCACGAAACAAGCAATAAAACCCACTAACTATGTAAGAAATATACGAATTAAAACACAAATAAGCATGTTTTTCTCTTCTCGCTTCAAGATATTTAAAAAAAATTCTGGTAGGTTTATTTCTTTTATTTGTTTCATGTTTAAGATCTGTGATGGGTGTATACTAGATCTTTGAGGATCTATAATCTTAAAATAACACACCGAGATCTTCGAATGATGTTCGTGTTTTTCTTTGTGTACTATGTATTGAGAGTTGGGGAGTCAATGTGAGTTGAATGGATTTGTTGTGCAACTATCTTAGTTTGTCGTGGAAAACAAAACCCAACACAGATAATCACACGGCCCTTTTATATCATTTCAATATTAATCTTGTTTTACCAAAGAATAAAAATACGAAAATGTATGTGTCGTTTATGGTGAGAATTCCAATAAAAAAATACTAACTAGTTCGTTAACGAGCTCAACATAAGTAAACGAGCTCTAGATCCAGCCCGCTAGGCCGCTTAGGTGCATCACAAACGAGCCGAGCCCGAGCCGAGCCTCGAGCTTTTATATATCATACTACGAAAGCCGAGCTCTCGAATCTTAAGGCTCAACGCACGGAGCTCAGCTCGAGCTTAAATGTAAACGGTTTAGCTCGAGATTTGGCGGTGCCGGCCTCGCTCGGCTCGTTTCACCCCTATTTAACACTAGCAAAGATTTCATACCATTAGCAAGATTCTTCACACTAGCAAAGATTTCATAGTGCTATCGTGGATACTAATCAGTGGAATCCACAAGCTTCGTGAAAACACAAGCTTCAGTGGAAACACTGCATCGCTGGAAACACCGCTTATCGATGGAAACCACAAGCAACTTTTACTAGCACTACCAATACAAAACCACTACAAGAGTCAGTATTCATGGACCTTATGGGTGTACACCCTCCTCCTAACCCATTACAAGGTGTGAACTAATCCCACAAGTGCACTAAATTTTCCAACACCCCAAATTAGTTCTCCTTTGCATGAAAATAAACACATCAAGCAAAACATGTGCATAAACGAAAATGTCCCGAGGATTGAATTTCCATCTTAGTAATTACACGTTCAAATATTCGGAATCGGGTGTTCTAAGAATTGAACCTTCAACCCATTCGAAGCATATAAAATACACAAGTTTAACACAAAAGCTCCTGACACTATACAAGCCATGTGTCCATATCCAAATTCATAAATGTTGTAAAGCTAAAAGTCCAAAGCTTCCTCAAGCGGCAAAACTTCAACATTTACATAGGTGGTTCCTCTTTATTCATGCTCCTGCCAAGCACTTTTCAAAGAAAATTAACCATTAAGAAGTAAAGACTTCATCCTCCTTTCAGCAGGTTCTCAGCACAACCTTGGGATGTAAATAAAAACATGTGCTCAGTCCATGAATGTTCACTTTCCACATTGAATCAGCTCCTAAGTTTCCTCAGAGGGAGTGGGTGTCCTAGCATTCAGTGACTAAGTTGGACTTAAACCCATCCCTTTAGCAGACTTTATAACCAAGTCTCTAGCCTAACCCTTCGTCAAGTGATCACTAAGTTCTCATGGAGATATCACAAACTCTATAGATACCACCCAATTCATGATAAGCTCACGAATCATGCTATGTCTGACACCAAGTGTCTAGATCTACCATTGTACATCGGCTATAAGCCTTAGCCAATGTAGCTGCACTATCACAACGGATAGAAATAGGTGCTATAGGTTTAGGCCACAATGGAATCTCAAGAAGCAAGTTTTTTAACCATTCAGCTTCTTTACTGTGCCATTGCTAAAGCCACAAATTCAGATTCCATTGTTGAACTGGTGATGCAAGTTTGTTTCGAGGATGCCCAAGAAATTGCACCTCCACCAAGTAGGAATACCAAATACGGTAGACGAATCTGTTCGTGTTACGATCCAACTTGCATCGTGTAACCTTCCAACATCGATATAGGTAACCAAGATATGAGAGACTATAATCCATAGTTCTCTTCAAATACTTCAGTACTCTTTGAACTGCTTGCCAGTGATGAGCACTAGGATTACTAGTATACCTGCTCAATTTTCCCATTGCAAAACCAATATCAGGTCTTGTACAAGTCATGGCATACATCAGGCTGCCAATTACCCTAGAATACTCAAGTTGAGATACAGCCTTGCCTTTATTAGGCATTAGCTTCACAAGTATCCATAGGTGTACTCATGGATTACAATCAAAGTAATTGAATTTCCCGTATCTTCTCAATATAATGAGACTCGAGATAGAAATCTTTTACTTTCATGTTTAATTCTTATACCAAGGATAACATCAGCCACCCCCATGTCCTTCATGGAGAACCTTGATGACAAAAATTCCTTTGTCAAGTCAACCCGATTTTGGTCATACAAAGATCAACATGTCATCAACATATAGACAAATGATGACTCCTTTACCAGATTCATCAAATTAGCTATATACACATTTGTCAGCTTGGTTAAGAACATAAACTACTGGACAAAACCACTTCATCAAATTTTTGATGCCATTGTTTAGGTGCCTGCTTAAGTCCATAAAGAGACTTAATCAGTTTACACACCTTGTTTTCATTGCCGGGCAAGATGAAGCCCTGAGGTTGGCTCATATAAACCTCCTCTTCCAATTCACCATTCAAGAAAAGCTGCTTCACATCCATCGATGAATAATCTGATTATGAATAGATGCCATAGCAATCGCCAGTCTTATGGTACTGATACGAGCCACAGTGGGCATAAGTATCAAAATAGTCTATCACCGACTTTGTTTAAAGCCCTGAATGACTAGTCTAGCCTTGAACTTTTCAATAGTTCCATCTACCTTCATTTCTTTTTGAAAATCCATTTGCAACCCAAAGGTTTGCAACTGTGTAGATCAACCAACACCCAAGTGTTGTTACCCATGATGGAATCCATCTCTTCATTGATTGCTTCTTCCGTAAAGCAATATCTGGACTTCATTGCTTCTTCAAATGTCTTGGGATCATCCTCAACAATGAAGCAATAGGAGAAGTCTGAGACCATTCTTGTTCCTTCAACTAAGTATAGTTGAAACCGTGTCCAAATGACTTTGGAGTCTCGACACTTTGCTCTTCCTGAGCATAGGTTCAGTTGTTGAACCACAACCTCACCAGGACCATGATAGTTCATCATCGGGACCTCTGATACACCAAAGTGTCATGAGTTCCATTAGAATCCTCTACTTGGTCTAGGATGATGAGAGAATCTATTTTCATCAAAGTTTGCATCCCTTGATTCAATTATAGAGTTAATTGAAACATATCATTAGGTTCAATAACATAGAACCAAAAAGCCTGGAATGCTCTCAGCATATCCAACAAAGATGCAATCAATGCCTCTTTCACCCAAAGTTTTCAACTTTTGGATCGTGGAGTCTACAATGTACTCTACAAACCCCAAACCTTGAGATAGTTCTTGGGTTTCCTTTTAGTCCAGAGTTCATAAGGGGTAACCTTGTTCCTTTTGTTGGGAACCCTATTTAATAAATCACAAGCTGTTAACATATCACCCAACCTTGACTCAAATTCCTAATAGGACAACATGGATTAACCATCTCCTTCAGCTTCCTTGTTTTTCCTTTCAGAAATGCCATTTTGCTGAGGAGTATAAGGGGCAGTCATTTCATGGATAATACTGATTCAGCCCAAACAGTCAAGAAATATTGACCAAAGGTTTTAGTCAACAAAAGTCAACTATTATGGACTCAATACAATTTCTCTTGGAATTTAGTGGATCTCGGGTCGTAAGTCCCACCGAGGTTGAATGGTGTGTGAAAACGTTCAGAAGTAGAATGATCACTAAGGATAATGATCTGTAAGGATTTTGGTTGATAAATACACTACTGATTGTTTGGAATTGTATTTGGATACAGAGCTATAAAGCACAACAATCGATAAACAAATGTGTATTGCAAGTAAAAAAATATAAATTTAAAAACTACAAGGACTTAAAATGACAAGTTCAAAACTAAAGGTATAAAATGAAAATTTTAAAACTTTTAAAAACTAAAGAAAATTAAAATCTAAAAAGAAAATATTTTACTAATATTATATTAATTTTATATTAATTAATTAATCAAATCTATTTTAAACTTATTTAAAATTTAGTTTAATTAATCTAAAAAGGATTTATAATACAAAACTAACTAAGAAAATTACAAATTTATTTTCTAAAAATCTAGAACAACTTAAAAGATTTATAAAAAAAAAAAAAATATTTTTGTCTTTTAGAGAAGGTTTTATAAATTAAAAACTTAATTAATAATTCAAATCTAATTAAACTAATTAAAGGATTAAATTTAGAAAATAAAAAGGGAAAATTATAAGATTAAATTTTATAGGTTCTAATTAAGTTAAAAAAGCTAAGAAAAATATAAAAACATGGTTTTACTTAATAAAAATTAATTTTACTATTTAATTCTTTAATATTAATTAATTATTAATTAAACTATTATTAATTATTAAAAATACTAGATGACAAAGGAAAAATCTGAGAAAATTCTTAAAAATACTTTAATATGACAGAAACTTAAGAAAAATATAAAAACAGATAAGTGCTTAATAATAAGCTGAAAAGAAAATTAAAAAGCTAAATTATATTAAATAAACACTATCACTATTTTTAAAATTGATGTTTTTGTGAATTTTCTTTTATAAAACTATTTAACTACTGAAAATAAGCAACTTTAATGAAGACAAAAATTTTAAAACTTAAAAATAAGCAGATTGGAAGCTTATGAGCTTAACATTTGAGCTTTTGGCTCAATTTGATGGTTTTAAGCTCAAATAAGCTGCCAAATAAGCTAAACAAAAGAAAAAAAGTGAAATAAGATGAAAATATGTTAAAGGAACTGGTAATGAGTAAGAAATTACAAAAAATAGCACTGGTAAGCTTAGGATAAGCCAATAAGCACTTCCACTAAACCTATTAACCAAACAGGCCTGCAAGGAATTCCACAAGCAATTTAAGCTTATGAAATAAGCTGAAAAGCTCAATATAAGGACTGAGGTAGCAAGATGGGTTGGTGGGCTTTCCAAAAAGTCCAAGCTCACACTGTGGGAACCACTAATGAGCTTTTGGAAGGCTTGAGAAAAAGCTTGTAATACACTGAGTATTCAGTGTACACAGGAAATGGGACAACTTAAAAGCTACAAACAAGCTTATTAAATAAGCTGCAAAGCCAAAGTTAAGCTTTGAACCTTTGAGATGGGTATGATAGCTTCTCAAAAAGCCAAAATACACAAGCTTAAGAGTACCAGAGAGCTTTTTAGGAGCTTAAGAAAAAAGTCTCAACTACAAAATGACAATCAGTTGTAGTGAGTGATTTTGAGAAACAAACATGAGCATGATAAGCAACCAAAGCATGAGAGGAAATATAAGCATATAAACAACAAACTAGCCAAGGGCTTCTAGAATCAACAACAAATTACAAAGCTAAACCTCTCTAATGAACAAGATAGCTTATGAAATAAGCTACTCAACTGTGCACAAGGCACTTTTTCTAAAGTTGCTTAAAAGAAGCTAAGAAATAAATTTTAACAAGCTAACTAAAAATTATGAAAAATACTATGATGAAGATGAGCGTATAATATTAAAAAACCCAAAGCACAGATCTTGAAAGCTAATATTAAGTCCTATAAAAAATTATCTAGTTTATTCAAAAATCACTAAGCTGAAAATTTGACTTTTGAATTACTCTAACAAGTTGACTTATATGAACTTTGATCAATCCACTTACTGATTATGTTGTATTAAGCTAAATAGAGATGAAATTAAGCTAGATGACCAAGTAATCAACTATCAGGATGAAATTTATATTTCAAATCCTAACAGGAATTATCAAAATAGAGATTTAAAGTTATTTTGACTATTCATCAAACAAGGACAGGTTTTTATGGTTGCACTGAGTTATTAGATACTAATGTGACATATAACAACAACAAGCAACAATACAACAAAATTTCTAACATTATGTAACACAGTGAATCCAAAACAACCCTATAAGGTTTTTGAAGCTTTTAAGCACTAAAACAATATTTTTAAAACCAAGAAATCTATTGATTAACTTACATTAACTATAATGAGATGGATTGCTAAAATTAACAAGGTTAAAACACTTATAAGAAAACAAAATGCAAATTTTAAGAAATTGCTTACAAATTGTGTTTATGCACAAAACTGAGAACCAAGAACCAAGAACACTTCCTATAGCTTCTCAAGAAGCATCTAAACCCAAGGCAATCCAGAATTCACCTTGCTCCATGCAGTTTTCTTCATTTCTTTTGATTTTTGATTTATAACTATTTTTTTTTTGATTTTTAATTCTAAACTGAGTTTTAAAGTTTCTAATAGCTTTAAGAAGCTATCTAGGGAGCTTATATGAGCTTATGAGTCCATAATAGCAACTAATAACAACTTTCAAACATATTGAGAATTTAACAAGGAAATTTGCATAAACTGAAAAGATGACTTAATACTGAAATTGAGGTTTACAAAAGTTTTATTATACACTGAGAACATAAGATACAAAGCTTGAAAGCTAATTGATACACTGGAAATTTAAAATTAATTAAGTCGACATAAGCTTAAAAAAATTACACTAGATAGCTATATACATTGCTCCTTTTTTTTTTCTTTATAAAGATCTTTTAGAGTTCTTTGTCGACCTCTGAATGTATCCCACCTCTTTTCAACCCTTGGATCCTTCTAATTCATCAAAACCGTGCATTTGGCATTTTGGCGCCAAAAAGTCAATTGAGTGGGAGTAGCAGGTTTTTGTAATTAAAGAGTTTTGGGAGGATGTGGAGATGGAGGGGACAAAGAGGAGGTAGTGGTGAGAGTAGGTAGACAGCTGGGGGGATAAGGTGGAAGAAACCAGGCAAGGTGGAGGGTGGTATGGTTTTGCGGGTATGAGGAGATGAACAAAGGATGGGCGGCTTTTATTTTTTTAACCGTGGTTGGGCTGGGTTGGTTGTTGGGCTTGGGTTTATTTTGGGTTTTAATATAGGGTCCGGTTTGGTTTAAGCTTATAATATCACAAGGACCAAAATTGTAATTTTCTGATTTTTGAAGGACTGAAATTGTAACTTTCCCAAACTTATCAAAAGGGTCAAACATGCCAAGTACCAATAATACAAGGACTATAAATGCCATTTTTCATTTTTAAAAGAAAACAAGGATCATTTTGACACTTCCAAAAGTTTAAGGACCTTTTCTGCCATTTGCCCAAAGATTCATTCAAGGACCATTTTTGACAACTTAAAATATTTCAGGGACCTTGAATGATAAAACTCCACATTTTGGATTCCGGGACTAGATTTGCCATCTTTGAAAGTTTAGGACTAAAACCGAATTATGTAAACTTTGCTGTTTTTCATCGTCAATTTTGCACTTGTAACACATAAAAACACATTTCAATGATATTTATAGTATTTTGTGGCATTTTTGAGTGTTTTCAGATGTTTTAGAGTTCAGATGGTATAAAATGATGAGTATTTACACACTCATCAATCCCCCACACTAAACTATTGCTAGCCCCTAGCAATCTTTTATGAAAATTTAATGGATTTAAATCTCTTTACCAAAAGCCATTACTTCTGGAGTAGCCAATTGTTTTCATTCAAGTAAGAACCTTGGTACAATGATAACCAAATGATTTTGAGCAAATCACCAGCTTTCAACGGTTTTGATTTGTCTTTACCAGACGCTTCTGGACTAGCCAACTCTTAGATAAAATATCTTTGGTGAGTCGATTACCAATTATGGTTTTCCAACTGCCTTTACCACAAGCCATAAACTTGCGGGCTAGCCAACTCTTCACTAATTAAAGATATGGTGAGCTGAACACCATACAATTTTGGGCAAATTGCAAGCCGTCAACGGATTTGAGATATCTTTACCAAGAGCCGTTTGCTCCTGGATTAGCCAATCCTTTGTTTATTAGACATGGCGGACTGATAACCGTAAGCTGAGTAAGTGCAAAACACTTACTCAAAAAAAAAAAATTGGCCAAAAATTGGGGAATTGGGTGGTATAATTACATGATAAAATTCGTGAGAATTCTTCCCCACACTAGAAATGAATATTGCCCTCAATATTCAAAGTACCGGCGGTTATGCCGAAACATAGAACGAAAAAGAAATATTGCCATTTTACCATTATTTTTGTGATTTTTTTTTGAAATTTTATAAACAAATAAACTCCCCACACTAGGGTGGTAGAAAGTAGAAAGAAGTCAGAAATATGGGTGAATACCCATATTGTGTGCTATTTTTGATTCCGAGTCGCTAGCTTGACTCGATCCCCGCATTCATTGGTTCATGGGGAAAGTTTGTAGATCCAGGACAACCATGGGTGGAATGTCCTCTCCAAAATAGTGTTTCAATCGATGACCATTCACTTTAAAATTTGGACCATCGGGTTGAGATAACTCAATGGTTCCATAAGGAAATACTTTAGTGATGGTGAATGGTCCAGACCAGCGGGATTTTAGTTTTTCCGAGAAAATCTTCAATCTTGAATTGAAAAGAAGGACTCGATCACCGACCTTGAAAACGCGGTTCTTGATTTTGGAGTCATGAATCTTCTTTGTCTTTTGTTTGTAGATCAAAGAGTTCTCGTATGCTTGATCACGGAGTTCATTTAATTCATTCATTTGAATTTTTCGGTGATCACACGCGTTTGATATCAGTTGGCATGTTTTAAGGCCCAAGATGCTTTGTGCTCAAGCTCAATCGGCAGATGACACGCCTTTCCGTACACTAGCTTGTATGGAGTACACCGATGGGTGTTTTATAAGCTGTACGGAAGGCCCAGAGTGCGTCATCCAGTTTATCCGACCAAAAGGCACGGTTTTCGCCATCGTCCTTTCCGAATTCTTTTATACCTCGGTTAGAAACTTCCACTTGCCCACTTGTTTGGGGGTGGTACGCAGTAGAGAGACGGTGAGTTACACCATACTTTTGCATGACTCGATCAAATTGGTCATTGCAGAAATGCGTACCACGATCATTGATTATAGCTCGTGGAGTTCCAAACCTAGCAAAAAGAGATTTTAAGAATTTCACAACAACTCGGGCATCGTTGGTAGGCAAAGCTTTCGCTTCAACCCATTTTGACAAATAGTCAACGGCCACAAGTATGTATTTGTTTCCTCGAGATGATGGAAATGGCCCCATAAAGTCAATGCCCCAGATGTCAAAAATCTCACACACTTGAATGGCGTTTTGCGGCATTTCATTTCTTTGTGAGATATTTCCGTGACGTTGACAAGCGTCACAAGTTTTGACAAATTCGGGCATCCTGTAAATCGTGGGCCAATAAAATCCGGAATCAAACACCTTCTTGGCAGTGTAGTTTGTACTATGATGGCCCCCAGAGGTCCGAATGGCAAGCTTGAGAATGTCATGGCTTCCCTACCATACCACATCGCCCGATGACTTGATCCGCGCAAATTTTGAATAAGTAGGGGTCGTCCCCGAAGTAATGTTTAACATCCTTGAAGAATTTGTTCTTCTGTTGGGTCGACATTCCTTTCACTATGAAGTTACCAGCATGGTAATTTGCAGTCAAAAACCATGGGGTAGTAGAGTTTCCACGAAAAGTAACCGCATTGAGTGTCTCGAGAGGAAATGTTTCATTTATTTCTTTTTTCTCGAAAACATCTTGGTGTGGGTTTTCTAATCGGGACAGATGATCGCAGCCTAGGTTCTCAGCCTTTTTATCACGTATAATGATATCAAATTCTTGCAGGAGGAGAACCCAACGGAGCAATCTCGGTTTGCATCTTGTTTTGCAAAGAGATATTTGAGAGCCGAGTGATCCGTATACACCACGATTTGGTCAAGATTGGCAGGTATGGCCGAAACTTCTCAAACGCATACACCACGCTAGTAGCTCTTTTTCTCGTAGTGGTGTAATGGGTTTGAGCTTCATCATAGTCTTTTGCGTAGTGGATAGGCTGAAAATGCTTGGTTACGCTGCCCCGGACCGCACCGATAGCAAAATCACTTGCACGCACATGAGTTCAAAGGGTAAATCCCGTCGGGGCAACGAGAATGGGTGCTTCGTAAGTTTTTCTTTAATGTTTCAAAAGCTTTGATGCACCGTGTGAGAAGATAAAAGGAGCATCCTTCTCAAGGAGATGAGTCATAGGTCCGAGCATTTTAGAAAAATCTTGTATGAATCTCGATAAAAACCGGCATGACCTAAAACTCCTAATACCTTTGACGTAGTAGGATGAGGCAATTTGGCAATAACATCCACTTTTTGCTTATCAACCTCAATCCCATTTTTGGAAATCTTATGGCCAAGGACATACCCTCCTGACCATAAAAGTGGCTCTTCTCCCAATTTAGACAAAGATTGGTGTCTTCACACCGCTTTAGCATTCTTTCTAAATGGGAGAGACATGTTTGAAATGAGTCCCCAATGACCCAGAAGTCATCCATAAACACCTCCATTGTTTCCCCGATCATGTCGTGGAAAATTGCCATCATACATCGTTGGAACGTGCAAGGAGCGTTACATAGGCCAAAAGGCATACGCCTCAGGCAAAAGTTCCGTATGGGCAGGTGAATGTGGTTTTTCTTGATCCTGGATCAATGGGGATCTGAAAATACCCCGAGAAACCATCTAGGAAACAATAGTATCGTCCCGCTAATCTCTCAAGCATTTGGTCCATGAAGGGTAGAGGAAAATGGTCTTTACGGGTGGCTTCTTTTAACTTGCGATAGTCAATACACACACGCCATCCCGTAACCAATCGAGTTGGAATTAACTCGTTTTCTTCATTTGTGACAACAGTTATGCCACCCCTTTTTGGAACACGCGATGAATGGGACCTGTAACCCAAGGACTATCGAGATCGGTAAATTAAACCGCATCAAGAAGTTTGAGAACCTCCTGTTTGATAACCTCATGAATCTTAGGATTCACCCTTCTTGATGTTGGATCTGCTGGTTTGAAATCATCCTCCATCAAGATTTTGTGAGTACAAAACTCAAGGTTGATACCCTTAATGTCGGAGAGTTTCCAAGCAATTGCTTGCTTGTGCGATTTCAAGACCTTTATCGAGAAAGGCTCTTTTCATCTTTACTCAAATCTTGAGCAATAATGACGGGTAATTTATCATCACCTTCAAGAAATGCATACTTGAGATGAGGTGGTAAGTCCTTAAGTTCTACCTCAGAAATTCTTCATTTTCTCAACTGACTTGACTTCCTTATTATGAAGCTCGACTGGAGGGAGTGATGATGGATCATCATTGAGCAACTTCTCGATGAGAAGAATATCTCCCTCGATGTCGATAGGAGCGTGATCAATTTCCCATGAAACCGAATCACTAGACAAGTATGCTTCAATCTCTTCCAAGATGAAGTCACTTTCCTCAAACGGAGTGAGAGAAGGAGTAGAATTGGCAATGATGGGTTGAGATGAATGAGTGAGATTATCACTTCAAGAATTATGAACATAACCGAGAACTTCTTGAGAGTACTCTTCAGAAGCAACATTAATGATATCTATTCGTTAACCGACTCGTAATCATAGTTTCGGAGTACCTCGAAGTTTGATCAAGGTTAAAGGTGACCGCTTCATTACCCACACGTAATGTGATTTCTTGCTCAAATACATCAATGAGAGCACGCCCCGTTCTCAGGAATCCTCGCCCAACAATTAGGGGAACCCGAGGATCGGCATCGAAATCAACAACCACAAAGTCAGTGGGAAAATGGAACTTTCCTACTTTCACGAATACATCCTCGGCAATGCCAAGAGGACGCGATATTGAACGATCCGCAAGCTCAAGAGTCATGCAGTAGGAATAAGTCCGAAGAGAAAGTTTCTTCCATATTGAATGAGGCATCAGGTTAATGCTTGCACCAAGATCGGCTAAGGCAAAGCATTCAACCATTCCTGGAAATACACAAGGTGAGAGAAATTTTCCAGATCTCCAAGCTGAAGCTTTTTAACGAACTGCTGAAAGCGCTCGCTCGTCAGAGGAGTTTTAGCCATTTCAAACAGCTTTTCCTTGTTGCTTAACATGTGTTTGAGAGTTGATGCAAACTTGGGCATTAGCATGATAGCATCCGCAAAGCTTATGTCAAAATGTAGTTCTTGGAAAATTTGAAAAAATTTATCCATTTGATGACTAGCTTTTTCGCGGAGCTTTTGCTCATTTAAACGTGATGGGTAAGGAATAGAAGATTTGGGTTTTTGGTTTTCAACCGAGATGTCATGTGAATCAAAAACAACTCCTGGCTTAGACTTGGGTTTCGGGACAACTTGAGGTTGGACATCGTTGGTACCTCCGTTATTAGTAGGAAGTTCCTTGTCCTTTGTCGCCTCATGTTCATGTTCCACTACCTTAGGAGAAAGAGAAGAAGAGGTAGTAGGAATAGCTGGTCCATCATATGAAGCACCACTTCTGGTTGTGATCGCCTTTGCATCGTCCCCGGTTAGCGATCGTGTTGCTCTGAAGTTTTCCTGAGCCCGAGGGTTGATCATTTAAAGACCTTTTAGTTCAATCTGAGTGACCAACAACCCGGTTCATTTCCTCTTGAGATTTCATGAATTGTTTTAAAAGCTCATCAGATGTTGATACTGGAGGAGGTGGAGGGAAATTTTGAGGTCGTATGTTTTGATTATAACCTTGTTGTTGAAAATTTTCTTGGTTAGGATTCATATTTCCCATGAAATTGATTCCCTCGATTGAAATTGTTTTGATTAAAGTTTCCTTGATGTTGGAAACCTTGATTTGGTCCCGGATAGAAATTACCTTGGTTTTGATAACCTTGGTTCATTCTAGGTTGGTTCCGATTCCGGTTTTGCATGTTAGATTCGGTTAAAACCGGTGGTCCCTGATAAGTATTAGCACGGTAGTTTGGTTCATTTTGAGGACGGTATTGATTACCTCCTTGATGTGAAGTACCGGCTATAGCATTGGCTTTAAATGGACTACCATCGGGCAGACAGTTGTAGTATGCATGAGGGCCACCACAAGTGACACAGACCTCGACTTTCTTCACTTCACCATGTGATGGTGTCTGTGTGAAAGTGACTTTCTTTTGGTTTGCAAGAACCAAAGCCTGAATAGCATCTGTGAGTTTGTCAATCTTAGCATCGGTGCTAGATGTACTCACGTGAGATGAAGTAGATGGTCCTGCATTAGACTGAGACTGATATGTCTTTGTTCGCAGGGCGGACTGGGACTTGTTTTCAATGATTTGCAAGGCTTCTTTTGTGGTCTTGCTCAGAAATTACCTCCCGCGGAGGCATTTAAAGAGTCTTGGTCAGCTTGGCTCAGACCATTGTAGAAAGTATCCATTTGCATTAATTCGGAAAAACCATGATGCGGACACTTCGGAGCAACTCTTTGTAACGATCCCATGCCTCACCGAATGATTCATCAAATCTTTGAGTGAATTTCATTATCTCATTCTTAAGACTTGTAGTTCGGGATGGAGGATAGAATTCGTTAACAAACTTAGTGACTAAATCCTCCCATGTCTCAATGGAACGAGGGGGTGGTTTCTCAAGCCAATCGGCTTGTCCCTCTAAAGAGAATGGGAACAGAAGAAGCTTAATTGCTTCATGTGGGACATTTTTGTATTTGATGGTCGATGCAATCTTGTTGAACCATCGAATATGTGCATGAGGGTCGCCCCGCTCAAAACCATAAAATTGGCTTTGGGTTACAAGATTAAGCAACCCGGTTTTGAGCTCAAGGTATCGCCACGATGGTGGGACAACAATGGCATCTCCGTAACCCTCGATGGGTGCTTGGAGAAGCTCATTCATTGGTTTATCTTCTGCCATTACGACAGGGGGTGGTGGTGCTAGACGTTCCTCAGTCACGGCGGGTTGAGGGAGCGAACGTCCCTCTACGTCTACGGAATACTTACAAGCTCCGAAAGTGGACTTGTAGAGCTGGAAGAACGAGTGCGCATGCACTAAGTTTAAAAATCAGTTTTCAAAACAAATGCGAGGCAAAACGACAAGTGAACTTAAACCAATAATCACAAATGAAATGGCTTCTTTTAAAAAAGGTACACCAAATCACAAGGACACAAAGGCAAGTTTTGATCTTTAAGATTGGGAACTTATTAATGTTCACACCCCTAGTTGGTAGGTGTTCCTGCCTTGGTTTGCGGTGGTTGATTTTTATGTATTTATTAAGTACCACTAAAAAGACGTAGGTATGGATTTGTGCTAAGGGTTTAAATACTTTTGGACAATAGTTTTGGTATCGTCTCGTTTAACCAAATTGTACCTCTTTAAGAATCACCTTAAAGAAGAATACGGATAGAAAACGCTACGATTGTTTTGTTGTTTTATATTTTGGTGTTTGTTAACACTTCAGAAAAGTGTTAATGAACTTTTTGATTTTGATAACTTTACAAAAAAACTGTTTACAAAAGGTGGTATATGTGCAAGTATTGGTCTGAAAATGTTTAAAACACGCTTACAGCCTCCCCGACAGCGGCGCCAAAATTTGATTGGTTCCAAACAGTCAAGAAATATTGAACAAAGGTTTTAGTCAACAAAAGTCAACTATTATGGACTCAATACAATTTCTCTTGGAATTTAGTGGATTCCCGGGTCGTTTAGTCCCATGGAGGTTGAATGGTGTGTGAAAACGTTCAGAAGTAGAATGATCACTAAGGATAATGATCTGTAAGGATTTTGGTTGATAATTACACTACTGATTGTTTGGAATTGTATTTGGATACAGAGCTATAAAGCACAACAATCAGATTAAACAAACATGTGTAAAATAAAATGTAAATTTAAAACTACAGGGACTTAAAATGACAAGTTTAAAACTAAAAGGTATAAAATGAAAATTTTAAAACTTTTAAAACTTAAAGAAAATTAAAATCTAAAAATAAAATATTTTACTAATATTATATTAATTTAATATTAATTAATTAATCAAATCTATTTTAAACTTATTTAAAATCTAGTTTAATTAATCTAAAAAGGATTTATAATACAAAACTAACTAAGAGAATTACAAATTTATTTTCTAAAAATCTAGAACAACTTAAAAGATTTATAAAAATTAAAACAAATATTTTTGTCTTTTAGCTAAGGTTTTATAAATTAAAAACTTAATTAATAATTAAAATCTAATTAAACTAATTAAAGGATTAAAATTAGAAAATAAAAAGGGAAAATTATAAGATTAATTTTTATAGGTTCTAATTAAATTAACAAAGCTAGGAAAAATATAAAAACATGGTTTTACTTAATAAAAATTATTTTTACTATTTAATACTTTAATATTAATTAATTATTAATTTAAACTATTATTAATTATTAAAAATACTAGATGACAAAGGAAAAATCTAAGAAAATTCCTAAAAAATACTTTAACATGATAGAAACTTAAGAAAAATATAAAAACATATAAGTGTTTAATAATAAGCTGAAAAGAAAATTAAAAAGCTAAATTATATTAAATAAACGCTATCACTATTTTTAAAATTGATGTTTTTGTGATTTTTATTGTTTAAACCTATTTAACTACTGATAATACAAACTTTTAATGAAAACAAAAATTTTAAAACTTAAAAATAAGCAGTTTAGAAACTTATGATCTTAACAGTTTAAGCTTTTGGCTTATTTTGATTTTTAAGCTCAAACAAGTGGCCAAATAAGCTAAACCAAAAGAAACAAAAGTAAAATAAGATGAAAATAAGTTAAAGGTACTTAAATTAAGCTAAAAGGCACAAAGAAACACACTGAAAAGCTTAGGATAAGCTAATAAGCACTTTCACTAAATCTATAACCAAACAGGCTAAAGGAATTCCCAGCAATTTAAGCTTATGAAATAAGTCAAAAGCTCAATATAAGGACCGAGGTAGCAAGAGGGCAAAAGCTCCAAAGCTCACACTGTGGGAACCACTAATGAGCTTTTGAAGCCTTGTAATACACAACAAGCTTGTTAGGTGAGCTTATTAAATAAAAACCAAAGTAACAAGGTGGGGCCCACTATTAAGCTCAGGTGAGCTTGTGAAAGTGGCTCAACTGGTACCTGATAACTGAGCAGGTACCGAGTGAATTGGGAAAACAACAAGCTACTTGATAAGCACCAAATAAGCTGCAGAGTGAAATTAAGCACTGAACCTTTGAGATGGGCTGGTGAGCTAGAATCAAAAAGCTAAAGAACACAAGTGGGGCTAAACCTCTCTAATGAACAAGATACAAGCTTATGAAATAAGCTTACTCAATGCACAGGACACTTTTTTCAAAATTGCTTAAAAGAAGCTAAGAAATAAGCAGTTTAACAAGCTAACTAAAAATTATGAAAAATACTATGATGAAGATGAGCAGCTAAATATTATAACCCTAAAAGCTCAAATCTTGAAAGCTAATATTAAGTCCTATAGAAAATTATCTAGTTTATTCAAAAACTGACCAAATGAGAATTTGACTTTTTGAGTAAAACCAAATAGTTGACTAATATGAACTTATGATTGATTCTACTTACTGATTATGTTATATTAAGCTAAGTTAAGATGAAATTAAGCTAGATTACCAAGTTATAAGCAACTATGATGAATTTTACAATCTAAATCCTAACAGTTAATTATCAAATAAAGATTTAATGCTATTTTGACTTTTTATCAAATAAGGACAGGTTTTTATGGTTGCACTGAGTTATTAGATACTAATGTGACATAAAACAACAATAAGCAACAACACAAACAGCCTCTAACACAAAAAACACAGTGAATCCAAACAACCCTTTAACCAACTGATTTTGTGATTTTCAAATGATTTCACAGATTAAGACCATGCAACTGATTCAAGACCTTATATTATCATATATTGAGACTAAAGAAGCATTAAACAACAACAATAACATCTATTAGATTAACTAAGAAATGACAATTAATGCTATAATGACTGTAAACTAAGGTTTTAGTAACTACAAATTAAAGAGAACAAGCAAACTGTTTTAATGTATAATTTTACTTAACTACAACTTAGAAACATAAAAACACAAAGATTTAAGCTAATAAATGACTTAAAACAGTTAAAATGCTAAAATGGAACAAAAAGCTTACAAAATGGAATCCAAGTGAAAACTGAGAACCAAGAACTCAAGAACACTTCCTATAGCTTCCCAAGAAGCATCTAACCCAAGGCAATCCAAAATTTCACCTTGCTCCATTGTAATCATCTTCTCCATTGATTTTTTTATTTTCTCACTATTTTTAGTATTTTTTGGTATTTTTGAATTATAAAACTGATTTTAAGGTATCTAATAGCTTACACAAGCTATATAAGGAACTTATATGAGCTTATGAGTCCATAACAACATTAAAACAACTTTAAGTTAAAATGAGAATTTTAAGTAAAAATTGCACAAACATGAAAGGAAACTGAAAATTGAAATTGATTACTGAAAAAGGTTAATATTATACTGAAATAACTTAATTCAAGACTTGAAAGCTTAAACATACACTGGAAATTAAAACAACATTAATTCGACATAAGCTAAATTAAATTACACTAGATAGATATCTACATTGCTTCATTTTTTCTTTATAAAGATCTTTTTGAGTTCCTTGTCGACCTCTGAATGTTTCCCACTTGATCCTGGCCATTGAATTCATCAATCTCATCATAATCGTGCACTTGGCATTTTGGCGCCAAAAATATCAAAAGGTTTTGTTTAAAGCATTTAATGCTTCTTGGGAGGATTGTGGAGGTGGAAGGGAGTGGGTAGTGGATTGAGAGTGAGACAGGTGGTAGTGGGTGGTAGGACCGTGCAAGTGGTGGAAACCATGGTGGTTTCGGTTTGGCAAGGGTTGTGGCAGAGATGAACAGTGAGTGGTTTTTTTGACCGGTATTAATAATAGGTGGGGGTTCACAAAGGGGTCACGGGTTGTTTTTGGGTTTTAAAAAAAAAAGGGTCCGTTTGGCTTAGTAGTTATCACAAGGACCATTGTTGTAATTTCTGATTTTTGAGGGACTGAAATTGTATCTTTCCCAAACTTATCAAAAGGGTCAAACATGCCAAGTACCAATAATACAAGGACTATAAATGCGATTTTTCATTTTTAAAAGAAAACAAGGATCATTTTTGACACTTTCCAAAAGTTTAAGGACCTTTTCTGCCATTTGCCCAAAGATTCATTCAAGGATCATTTTTGACAACTTAGAATATTTTAGGGACCTTGAATGATAAAATTCCATATTTTTGGATTCCAGGGACTAGATTTGCCAATCTTTGAAAGTTTAGGGACTGAAACTGTAAATTATGTAAACTTTGTTGTTTTTCATCAGTTTTCAATACTTTTGCACTTGTAACACATAAAAACACATTTCAATGATATTTATAGTATTTTGTGGCATTTCTGGGTGTTTTCAGATATTTTTTTGCAGTTTAAATGGGAATAAAATGATGAGTATTTAGACACTCATCAATACCCTGAGGATAAGACCTCTCGCCTAAGAAACCGATGAGTTGTGTTGTTGGTGGCTTGATACCAACCTTTATGTGTTATGGGAGTTTGTTGAAGCAATGTTCATACATTATTTGACTTAGTTTCCCCCATCCATATAAATTCTACTAACCTTGTATCATTGATGTGATGACAACTCAGTCAGATGATAGGATGAAGGAGTCCCTTGGAATGGTTCTCGATATGATGCATTACCAGTATTACAGTACTTCATTACTCATTTTGTTACATGGTTGTCATGAATGAATCATGTAGACGTGTCCCGTTGGCTTTTTATGGTTTTTGTTGGGTATTTGGCGCGTAGCCTCGGCCAGGGGTCCCTTATTAGAGGGGAATTGGGTTGATGATGTGCTATCGTAAGTGGTACCTTGAGAGGGTGGACCTAATGATGGTGACAAGATGTATCTCTGAGCTAAGTTCAGGGTTAAGCTAGTCTTAGGGCCTATTCTAGGTGGTAATGTGTTCTAAGCATCAGATATATAAGCATATGGAAAATTATAAGAAGGTTGTTTACCTGAGATTTGTACATTGTTGCTTCCGTCACTTGCATGACCTGGCACCTTGTTCATATTCCCCATATTGTACCCTAGAACTCGGTTTGATGCCCCTATATGGCTTTTGAAGCTTTACCCCTTGATACTGCATCCTCAGATCTTTGAACACCCTGGAAACTTGTTTCCCTTCCTGAGGCCATGCGAATTTTCTTTGGAGAGGCATTGAACATGAGCTAACATGGTCACTTGTTGTGTAACCCTCCCCTGATGACCTTCCATAGATCTTCTCGCTAACGGTGACCCTTAGCTCTAGATTATACTGACCTTTATCGATTCGGTGAGTAAGGTTTTCCAACGGATTAACCTAGGCTTGTTGTTTGTTTCAAATGAGAGGTTGTGATTTTTTGACATACATGTTGGTTTGAAACTCATAAAAGGGAAAAAGATGTGTTTTTTTCAGGTGAGAAAATGAAAAAATATTAATGAAAGTTTATGGCTATCTTGTGTTATGTACCCATGGATGACACCATGTTTACGTATGTGATGTAAAATGAGATTAAGGATGGTTTGGGGATGTTTGTGTTGTTCGGTTTCCGCCTAACGGTAAGGACCGAAGATGATTAAGAATCACGAGCTTGGGTAACGCTTACAACAAAACCATGTGATGTATTTTTTACTCTGTGAGATAGTATGTTTGTAGAAAGACTTTGAGTGTCAAGAGAGTCTCAATGAAGTTTGATGTCTTCTATTTATAGAGAGGTATGTAGGGTTTACTAATAAACCATTTATGGATGATCAACGGTGGTAGGGAGGCCGCGTTGATCATATGATGAGAAGACAAGGAGGACAAATGGTCTCTCCTACTTGGCTGTGACAGGATAGTGCATGTCGTGCGTCCCCAATGTCATATGTCATCGTACATCTTAGCCGTTAGTGATGTTGAGAGACATTTGTCCCATGCATGTCTGTTATACTGTCTGAGAGGTTTTCTAGGCTAGGTGTAGCATGGGAATGTAGTTGGGCCTCATCAAGTGTTGATAATGGGCCTTTTTGAATGTTTGTGTTGGGCTTGACTTATGCGTATGTTTTGTGGGCATGGGCAATTAACATCGATGCGCTATCACCTGAAATAGCAGTGTTTTTGAAAGTTATAAAGTTTGCAAAAGAAATATGTCTTTGGAAACTATATTTGATTCTTATGTATTTGTGATTAGCTAATTAACAAAGCTTTACTGTTGATTTTTCTCATATAATGTTCTTATCCTTTCGATAATACGTGCTGATGTATATTGTATATCCATATTTCTTATTTCATTAAAGTGTTAAGACAGCTGGCGTTTTTGGATTGTCTTGCTAATGCGTTTAGGAGTGTTTGGTTAGGTAATATGTCACACCCCAAAAATAGCGCAACGGATGAGCATTTACGGGGTATGACTTCATAGTAAAGAACACAAGGTGTTTAAATAGAGAAGTACTAAATGTATTACATTAAAGATAATAGTCATGAAACTCCCACAATCGGGATAAGTACAAAATCTGCAAATCCAAACATAAGTCTCAAAGCCAAACTACATCATAAGAAGATGACATAATGCAACTCCACGAGATATAACCCGAGGTCTTATCGAAGTCTTGCTAAACCAGTCCAATACTCAACCTCCTAGTGGAACTTCATTCTTAACATATGAAAATGGTTACTCGAAAACGTCAACATAAAGTTGGTGAGCTCGTAGGTTTAAGAGTTAAACCACAAAGCTGTGAATAATATAGTGTAGGATAATAGTGAAAATGATAACAATTTATATGCACTTAGTCACAAAACAAACCAGTATCGCGTCAACTGAACCTATTGTGTTCCACATACACGCATATCAATACCGTAGGAGCTACCCCAATAGATCTATCATCAAGTGGGACCTCCCACGAGAGTTACATTAGCATGTAATCACAAGAAAAACATTTTACAGATATAATCGCATTATATCACATATATGTCCAAAATCAAGTAAAACCATAAATCACAGCATGAAAACAGTTTAAAATATCATTTGAGTACCATTTCCCCTAAGGAAAACATGTTAAAAGTGGGTCTACAAGAACTCACCTCAAACACGATACGATGAAATCAAGTGTATGCTCGAATTGAGGCACACTACTTTACCCGCAACCTAAAGTAATGATATGTTTTAGGTTCAGAAAAAGTGTTGTGTATGAAATTTTACACTTTGGTATATCACCCGTACATGTTTGTTGTAGAGTTTAGCGATTAAAAATGTAGTTACGTTAATGTTCTCATTTATAAGTTCAAATACGCTTTTTATAAGACTTATCTAGTTGTTTCCGTTATTATACTATACTTGTCTCAACAATTTGTACTTTTGAAAAACTTCTAATGCACCAAGTAAGTATACATAACCTTCTATTATTTTCGTTTAAGTTATTGTGGCTAAAACCTCACATAAACGTCCAAAATTCACTTTTAAAATTTCTAACAGCTTTTCTATTAGTGTAGAAGCTGCCAAATAGTTATCTTTCGTCAAAAACTTCATTAGGCATAACTTTCTCATTTTAGCTCGAATAAGTTCTATATATCCCCGGGTTCGTATTTAAGTGCACTATCACATTTTTAGTGGCTTAGCAGGTCTAATTAACATTTTAGGTCCGGTTTTACCCCTTGAAAACCTCTAACAGAAGTTAAATTTTCGAAAATTAGTTTTAGTGTCGCTCAACTAAGATCTAGCGTATCTTCTTCGTCGCTCAAATTAGTTATAAGCTCAGATTCTGAATTTAAGAGCCAAGTTACTATGGCCGTTCGGGTGGACGGTAGTGGATATACTACGGAAATTATTAATGTCGAATATGAATGGAAGCCTCCTCATTGTGGTGAATGTAAATCATATGGGCATGCTCTTATTGATTATCAAAAATGTGTCAAGGGAGACTATTCGTAATGATATTAATGTGGAAGTTAAGGGTTTTAATCTGGTGGATAATCATGAAGAGGGTTTCATTGAGGTAAGGATTCGAAAGAATAAGAGGAAGAGTGTGGCTGCTTCTTCTCAATCTCGGCCTATAGGGGGTGTTCTTCTTCATAAGCCAAATCAAAATTTTGGAGGCCTAAATCGACGGCAGCTAACAATCAAGGTTCGGATCCTAAGGTTCAAAAGGAGGCTTCTTCTTCTAATGCTAAATCAGGTACGAACACTAAGTCTTCCAATTCTTTTGATGTTTTGAACTCGTTAGTAGAGGAGGATGTAAAGGGGTTATAACCGAATGATAAGGGGTCACAAGAACATCTCCTTGTACTTCTTCAACTAAGGTGGGCAACCCATTATCTAAGCTAGGTAATGTGATTCTTTACATAAAGAACGATGATGAAGTTCTTGATGACCTCAACGTGACTAATTATTTTGGTAGTGGAGGGAACACAAATAGTCTTTTGGAGCAATGGAAAGATGGCACATGTGACTACAATACTTATGAAGATAGTTCCTTTGATGATTATGCTCTCTCTGTGGCCCAATTAAAGGATGCAAGAATCCATGACATTAGATTTGGATAGGTTGTTTTTCTTCTGTTTTTGTGTAAAGTTTGATGTGTCTTAGTTTATGCTGGTTTTTGAATTGGTTTTCTAGTTGTTTGTAGCTAGTTTATCATTTGTGGCCTGTCATGATAGATCTAGTTGTTGTTCACGGCTTGCTTAAGGTTAATGTAGTACTTTAGCCACATTCCATTGTACTTTTTTTGGAGTATGACATTTTACCGTGGAAGGCCTTTACCAAAAAATATACACCACAAATGGAAACACGATTGTGGAATGCTTTGCTAGTATCATACAAGCTTTTGGTGAATCAGGTTACTCTTTCCATAAGTGGTCAACCTTACATGATTCCTTTGACCAAACAAATTTAATATCCCTACCTAAGACTGAATTTGTTAAAGCCTATTGATATTTATGAACCTGGAAAATGTGACACAGACGCTTGCAAGCCGGCCATAAATACATATGTTATGTCTAGTCAAGTACACCTCTTTATCATTGTAATCAGGTCATATGAGTAACACTTTGTTTTTTAGACTTTTTTCGTGTGAACTAATCACAGTCTGGATTTTCTTTTTATTTGTTAACGACTCATTTTCGTTCGTACTCATGTATTTACTAGGTTTGAAAAAGCTACAACAAGACCCAAATTTGAAATATGTGAGTTCGCTTACATGTATGTGTACAGATCAAAGCAACATAAAACTATGAATCACAAAGCATAGTAAGCTTTAACGAATATGTTAGTTCCATCAGTGCTCCTTTATTCTTCGTTACGAGTATATAAAGATATATTATAAGGCTTGGTGTAATGGTCATCTAACCACCACCTCAAATTGAGGGCAAGATAAGCTTTTCAACACACCACTTTACCATTAACTTTATGTGTACGAGCAGTGTGCTATCACACAGGGCCTCAAACTTTTAGGGGCTCAAAATATATACCTCTCGTATAGTTGCGGCCCATAATTCATTTCCAGCGTCAAATGTTGACGATTTATGTAATTTTGTTCTCAAATTTATTCAAACTTTGCTCAAGTGGGAGAGGCTGATGAAAAACTCATAAACATTTAAGCTAGATGTTACAATAAATATTTGATCGTCATGTTTAGTTATCATATCAGCGGTTTTGCATATGGCCTCCACTAGGCCAGCTGTAAGAGACATGTAAAAATGATGAAGAGCACACAACAACCACAATTACACCCAGCCAACCACCCCTTGGAGTATCTTTTATTTATAACAATGTAAGAAGATAAGTCCCCAATCGGGTGCTTACCAATACAAATACACAAGAAAAGGATTGATCTCTTCTAGGAAGACACCAATCAAACTCACTACAAGAACTCTCAACACTCAGACTACAAGATCAAATAAAGAGAATGATCTTGATACAAACACCTAACTGATATCAAGATTGATATCAAAGAAAACCAAAGACAACTGTGAAACGTTTAGAGAGAGAGAGAGACAAATTCAACTGATAGAGAGATGAATGAATAACCCTAAATCAGAATAAGGAGAATATATAAGATCCCATTTTTCACTTCAGCCCCTCAACAATTCTTCTTGTCATATCCAACAAAGACTTGAAATAGACTAAAACCAACAATGAAATATGACACTTCAATCCTCCAATATTAGAAAGCATGCTTGAACTATTTCTTCAACACCCCTCCTCAAGCTGATTTCCAGAACTTCCTTTAGCTTTATCACCACTCATATCAGAACCAGAATTATTTACACCTGCAAACATATCAAACAAACCAAGATTCTTGCAAAGGATCTTATGTTGAGCTTGACCAAGAAATTTTGTAAAAATGTATGCAGTCTGCTCATCAGTATGAACCTTTTTAGTGACAATAACACCAGCAACCACTTTCTCTCTAACAAAGTGCACATCAATTTCAAAATGCTTTGTTTTCTCATGGAAAACAGGGTTAGCAGCAATTTGAATGGCAGCACTACTATCACAATACACATTCACAGGATACAACTCACTTAGACCCAAACTATGCAAAATATTACCCAACCATATGACCTCACAAGCCACAGATGCAAGGCTTCTATACTCAAACTCAGCAGAACTCTTAGACAATGTAGCCTGCTTTTACACCTCCAAGAAATTAAAGAATCACCAAGAAATCACAAAACCATTAACAAATTTTTGTTTTAGGACATCTAGCCCCGTCTCACTGAGTATGCACTAGCTTAAGACCGACTCTTTATTAAATTGTAAACGGACCTAGGTGACCCTTTCAAGTACTTTAAAACTCTTAAAGCAGCTTTAAGATGAGATTGCAAAGGATAATGCATATGTTGGCTCAAACAATGTACAACATAGCTAATGTCAGGTCTAGTGTTAGTAAGATAAATCAGTTTTCCAACCAATTTCTGATAAGCATTAATATTCTTAAGACCCTTGTCTTTACTTGATTCAATGTGATTTAACACAGTATTCTCAGGAAGAGGAGTGTCAACTGGCTTAGCAACCAACAAACCATATTCATATAACAACTCTAAACAATACTTTCTTTGAGACATACAAACACCCTTATCATTTCTTAACACTTCAATTCCAAGAAAGTATTTGAGCTCACCAAGATCTTTAATTAAAAACTTTGAGTTTAAAAACCTTTTAAAACTACTGATCTCAACCTCATTATTACCAGTGATCACAATATCATCAACATAAACAAGAAGAGCTACAAAAGTAGAATCCTTTCGTTTAATGTATAAAGAATAATCAAACTTGCTTTGAACAAACCCATGTTCAACCAAGGCAGCAGTAAGTTTAGCATTCCACTGCCTTGGTGCCTGTTTAAGACCATACAAAGATTTATTAAGTTTGCACACCCTGGTTTTATCATTACTGTTATATCCTTCAGGCAATGTCATATACACATCTTCAACCCATATCACCATACAAGAAAGCATTATTCACATCTAACTGATATAAAGGCCAAGATATTTTAACAGTAATACTAATCAAACTTCTCACAGTAACCATTTTCACAACAGGACTAAAGGTTTCATCATAATCAAAGCCTTCTCTTTGATTATAACCCTTAGCAACAAGTCTAGCTTTATACCTATCCACTTCTCCTGTAGATTTATATTTAATTTTCCAAATCCATTTTGAACCAATAGGATTTCTACCAGGAGGCAAATCACATTCAAAAGTATTATTTCTATTTAAAGCTTCAACTTCATTATTCATAGCATCAACCCAGTCAGGATCTTTAACAACATAATTAAAACATGTGGGTTCAATGACTTATTCAAGGTAGAAGCAAAACATCTATTATACACATTCATCTTTTTATAATCCACATACTTTTCAATACCATACCTCAGTTTAGAACTAAGCACATAATCATTAAACCTGATAGGTTGCTTAGTTTCTCTACTAGACCTTCTAACATAGGATGAGTATCGACTACACATCAACATTTTCATAACTAGTTTGAGATGACTCATTTAGAATTTGACTTACATTGCCCTCAGACCAGTTTTGGTCACCATAGTTATTGCGGTGATTGCCACCCTTCGGTTGCATTTGTGCAGATTCTGTATTAATACCTTGTGTATTATCTGCTGCAACATATGAAGGTGTCTCACTGCCATACTCAACTGGTATATCTCTCCCATCATCATAGGGACTTTGAGACCCCAGATTATCAAAAACGTTCAAATGATCTGCTTCCTTTACACATTCTGTATCTGCAGAATCATAGGTTTTCATTTTAAGAGGAAAAACATTTTCATGAAATCTTACATCTCTGTGAAAAAACACATTTCTAGTATCCAAACTCAAAAGTTTATAAGCTTTTTAAAGTGGAAAAACCTATGAGAATACATTTTTCAGATCTAAAACTCATTTTATCATGATTATTCAAAACAGTTGCAAAACAATGACAACCAAAAGACCTCAAGTGGGAAAGATTAGGTTTTCTTTTGTGAATCATCTCAAAGGGACATTTACCTTTCAAAAAAAAAGATGCAGCCTGTTAATCAAATAGACAGCAGTTAAAATGCAATCAGACCAGAACTTCAAAGAAATTCCCTGAACATAAGACTCCTTGCCACATTAAGCAAGTGTCTATGTTTCCTTCAAGAATCCCATTTTGCTGAGTGTATGACCACAAGAAGTTTGATGTATTATGCCAAGTTCGAAAAAACTTGATACGTTTTTTATTCACAAATTGTTCCATTATTAGACCTTACGGTTTAATTTTAGAATTAAACTGATTAGAAAACATGTTTATAAATGTCACAAAAACATCAAAGACTTCATCTTTAGTTTTAACTAAATATACCCATACTGACCCTAGAGAAATCATCAACAACAGTCAAAAAATATCTATACCCTTTCGCTAGTGACTCTGTATGGACCTATAAGTCTTGATGAACAAGTTCACCCAAAGTCTCGACTTATGATCAGAAAAGGAAAAGGCTCCTTGTTTGTTTGGCCCTATGACAGACCTCACATACAGCACGAAGTATTCTTGGAGAAACCAAGATCAGTTTGAAGAACATTCAAGACTGGATCAGCAGGGTGACCCAGTCTATTATGCCACACAAACTTAGACACATTATAATACATAATCAAACTACAATTACTCACAGAATCAACAGGTTGTATATCAAATAGATACAGACCATCGTGGCTACCAAGTCCCAAGACATTCTCCTTTTCAAGTCCGAATATAACACTTATCCTCATCAAAACCAACAAACATTTTGCTATCTCTGATAAGTTAATTAATGACAATAGACTAACACGATAACCAGCACAACAAGAACATCATATAAAATCACATTATCGAAGTGAGCTTGATTACCAACATGACTAATAGTAGCAAGAGTGCCATTAGGATGACCAACAGTAATATGTAAACTAGATATATCAACAATATTAAACATTCCTTTAGTAGAAACCATAAGATGCTGATTACCACCATAATCAATGATCCATCCCAAAGTCAAACACTTAACAGTAAGACTAGAATTGGCAAAATAATATTTAGAGAAATTCATATTAAACCAAACATTGTGATTATAGAATGAAGCCCTACCTGCCATGTTAGCATGTATGCTTTCAGAAGGAGAATCATTAATAAAAGACAGAAGTTTCTTCATATGTTCAGAAGTAAAACCAGAAGAAGTGCTAGTAGAAGAAGATTTTTCAATTGGTTTAGCCTCAATATTAGCATTAAAAGTTCGTTTAAAACCATTTTGCTTAAAAGTACCATTTGGTTTACAAAAACCAGGAGGAAAACCAATTATTTCATAACACCTTTCAATAGTATGCCCAATCTTACCACAGTTTTTACAATTCAGATTAGGATTAGGACCTCTATTAACAGTGTTATTATTGTTAGTATTACTTCTAGTGTTACTATTATTATTATTATTAAATCCCCTTCTATTGTTATTAAAAGACTTAACAAGCAAAACAAGAAGCATTCATTTAGACTCAAGAACACTAGAAGACTCAGGAACACCTCTATGAGATTCCTCTCTAGAAACAGTGATATAAGCATCTTTAACCTCTGGGAGAGGATCCCTAGTTAACAAAGAAGTTCTAACAGGTTGATAACAATCATCCAAACCCATAAGAAACTGCATTAATCTCAAAAGTTGCTTATGCAACACCAACTCTTTACTAGCAGCACAAGAACACTTAACTTCACAAACACATATAGGCAATTTAGTTAAAGCATCGAATTCTCTCCACAAGGAGTTAAGCCTATGATAATAATCAAATGGTACCACCTTGCTTAACACAATTAATTTTATGTAAAAGAATATAAACCACAGAACCATCAATTTATCATATGTTTCTTGCAATTCTTTCCACACACATGCAACATTATCAGAATAAACAAGACCCATATAAACATCTTGAGATACAGAATTCATAAGCCATGTTAAGACAATAGCATTACATCTATCCCATTGAGCAGCAAGAACATCACTAGTAGAATAAGTTTCTTTAACACATGAACCATCACCAAAACTTAACTTATTCCTAGCTTGTAAAGCCAATTTCATAGCACCAG
Organism: Chrysanthemum makinoi; assembly: GCA_910596185.1. Classification (NCBI taxonomy): domain Eukaryota; kingdom Viridiplantae; phylum Streptophyta; class Magnoliopsida; order Asterales; family Asteraceae; genus Chrysanthemum; species Chrysanthemum makinoi. The sequence continues at coordinate 53,337,017 of OU343217.1, read as the reverse complement.
ACCATATTCTATAATTTTCAGTTCCAACAAGTTTAAATGCAATAAGAGCAGTACCATTAATTATTATATTTGAATATGAAGAGGATTACCAGCATCAAGATTACTAATTAAGACTTCAGTATTACTACCACTAGGCACCAATAGTCATAATAACAGAGAGATAAACAAATAACAAGAACAAACAGAAAACAGAACAAGAATCCAACAAGAAGATATACTACAGCAAATAACCAACAGAAAAACAACTACAACTACCTCAACACAACTTCTCAATCCCAAATCCTATCCTCCTTCGACCTAGACACATTAAACTAAACACACACCCAAGAATAACCAGATACCAGCCAAGAAGACTGAGAGTGGTCGTGAGAAAGCGTGCAGGTTTCCGTACCATTCACACTGCGGTGCGAGGTCAAGGTGTTAACCACTGTTTGCACCTTCGACTAAGTAAATGTTATCTTAAAGAATAGAAACACACTTACAAGGTGAGATACAGCAAATATGTGTTAATACAAATATCGTCATTAAACGTTATTTATGTTTTTGATCTTTACCTAAGTTTTGTTAACGACAAAAGTAAATTTAATTTGTATAAAAGCTTAAAGCTTGTCAAGTTTAATAGATATTAAAACAAGCTTTTTCAAACAATATATTCATCATTCAAGCATTTACATTTATGATTAGTAACATCTTGATATAACTCTAATCATTATGTATGATAGTAGTTTTTAGAATGTGTTAGGTTCTTAAAACCAAACACTACTTAAGTACTTGCATATTTCTAAAAATAGAAATACAACATATGACATCATGTTGCATCATGGAAATCATTGGAAGATTTCATTAGATATTTTGTGTGGATTTGTACTCTTCATATCTTGCACAATCTCACTTAGATAGAGTTGACTTTAGCAAAGATTTGATATCTTGACTGTCGGACCGGCGGTACCAAAATGGTACACGGGCGGAACCCTTTTAAGGGTCCCGCGGTCCGTGGACGCCTCGTCCATTTTGGCTATAAATAGCAATGCCAAGTCAAGTAGTTTTTCATCCCTTTCTAACATACTCTCATACATATCATCTCTCTAACCTTTCTAACTCAGTTTCATATCATATTAGTGATCTCTTTGTAGCAAAGAAGATCAAGTCACATTCAAGCTTCAAACGAGAAGTTGGAAGTCTTGTTTGTTTAGTGTTGTATGATCTTGTGTTGATTCATACTTCATTGTTGTATTAAACCATCATAATCTTGTGAGTGTGAGTGGTTAGTATTTTAGTCCTCAAAATACGCTGTGTGTGGGAGTGGTTGTACCCTTGGAAAGAACTCGACATCTAGCTTAGTGTCGAAATAGTGTGTTGAAGTGTAAAGGTTTTCTCGCCGGTGAAAGGAGCTTGTTGACTAGTGAAGTTAAACTCTCGAGTGTGAGACTCGAGGAGTGGAGTAGGGCAAGGAAAAAGAGTCCTTGTAGACCGAACCACTATAAACAACTTGTTGTGGTTTGATCATTTCTTTCCTTATTTACTCCTTACATATTTCTTGCATATTTCATTAACATATCTAAGATCAATATCAATTGATCTTTACAATAAGTTTCAAAACAAAATTTTTAATTGGTAAACTATTCAACCCCCTTCTAGTTTTCTACAATTGGTACCAGAGCCTCGTTGCTCAAGAATTTCTAAAATAACTTGTATTTTATAAACTTGAAACGATCCATGGATTTCGAAAACTTTAAAGAAGGGCAATCTATGCAAAGACCACCACTCTTTGAAACCAATGGATTTATCTATTGGAAAAACCGTTTTGAAACATATGTAAAATCAAAAGATATAGATCTTTGGTTTATTATTGTTAAAGGGGATTTTAGTTCTACAACAAAGGATATTTCCGTTGATGAACAAAAGAAACTAGTTGCTAAAAATAATGAAGCTAAAATGATGCTTTATAATGCTTTACCTAGAAAAGAATATGAAAGAATTTTTATGTGTGAAACCGCCAAAGATATTTGAGAATCTTTAATTGTTACACATCAAGGTAATTCACAAGTCAAGGATAACAAAATTGATCTTCTTGTTCAACAATATGAACAATTTGTTATTCCTAAAGATGAAACCATTGATTGTGGCTTTGCTCGCTTTAACACTATTATTACATCACTTAAAGCACTTGATGAATCTTTTCGTAGTAAGAACTTTGTCAGGAAATTTCTTAGAGCACTCCATCCCAAATGGAGAGCTAAAGTGACCGCCATTGAGGAATCAAAAGATCTCTCAATAATGTCACTAGACGAGTTGATCGGTAACCTCAAAGTACACGAAATGGTGATGGAGAAAGATTCAGAGATCATCAAAGGAAAAAGGAGAAGATCAAATCCGTTGCTCTAAAAGCAAAAGCGGAATCAAGTGATGATGACGAATCTTGCTCCGGTAGTGAAGATGAGGAATATGCCATGGCCGTTAGAGATTTTAAGAAGTTCTTTAGAAGAAGAGGAAAGTTCGTAAGATAACCTCGAGAAGAAAAAAGCCATTCGAAAAGATCGGGATGACAAGAAGGGTAAAGGTGAAAGAAAATGTTTTAGATGTGGTGATGCAAGTCACCTCATAGGAGAATGTCCCAAGCCACCTAAAAGCAAAACTCAACGAGCTTTTGTAAGTGGTGCTTGGAGTGATAGTGAAGACGATGAAGAATCAAGCAAGGAAGAGATCGTCCTAATGGCACATGAGTCAAATGAGGTACTTTCCGACTCTTCTTATTCTTCTATTGATGATGACACTTTGCAAAAACAATATAATCAATTGTGTGAGCTAAGTCTAAAAATCATAACTAAAAATAAATTTTAAAAACCAAAAAGGAATTTTTGGAAAATGAAGTTTATGAGTTAAAAGAAAAAGCAAAACGACTAGAAAAAGGGAAAACAAATGACAATGATTGTAAATCATGTCAAGAGCTTAAACTTGAAATAAAAACTAAAGTCACACAAGATGTTTTAATCGAAAACAATTCTAAATTTAAAAGGTTTAACAAGAACATCGCTCTTGCCGATGAAATAGTTAAAATTCATAAAACACCGGGAGACATGAATGGGCTAGGTTTTAATGAAGTATTAATTCCAAAGAGTCAAAATAAAACGGCCGAAAAGGGCGAACATTCTGTCAAAATTGCTGCAGACAGAAGACGGACTGCGAGACGGAACCAAAATAAGGGTTCCGTCCGTTGTGCAAAATGGTGCCGTGGTACTTCACAGAACGAATGTTCGCATACGGACCGCATGAATTTGTTAAAATAACAAAGAAAACCAATAATAGTATTAAACTAAAACCTGTTACTTCGGAGTAGGACTTGTCAAAAATGAATTTAGATCAAAAACTACTCAACAACGATATAAAACTCCTTTTGCCAAACGCCCCTTTCCTAAGAGTAACCACAACGTACAACCCAACTACCAACACAATGGTTGGAATCAAAACTTTCCTAGACCATATCAAACTCCAGATTACATGCCATGGAACTCTTACCCATCGTTTCCATACATGAATCAAATAAATGGTATATGTAACCCAAATGGACCCATGAGATATTGGGGACCAAATGCTTGAGTTATTTGCTTCTTAGGTATGCTTGAAAGTTGGATTGGAACTTGATGAATGGATTAAAGATAGTGGTTGCTCACGACACATGACGGGTAACAAAAGTCTCTTCTCATCATACCAAGAGTATGGCGGAGGTAATGTCACCTTTGGTAGCAATCTCAAAAGCAAAATTATTGGCAAAGGTACGATTGCTCATAACTCTCTAACTATTGAAAATGTTGCTCATGTGGATAGGTTAGGATTTAATCTACTTAGTATTAGCCAACTATGTGATAAAAAGTATAAAGTACTATTTGATGAAAATGGTAGTAAAATACTAAAAGATGGTATCACCATAGCTAAAGGAGTTAGGAAAAATAACATATACATCATGAAAATAGATAAAACATATAATGACAAACTCTGCTTAACAACATTAGACGATAGCTCATCTCTTTGGCATAGACGCTTAGGTCACGCTAATATGAGACTTATACAAAACCTATCTTCAAAAGAATTGGTTAGGAATTTACCAAAACTTAAATATGACCAACACTTTTGCGACGCTTGCAAAATTGGTAAACAAACACATAGTAGTCACAAATCTAAAAATATGGTGTCCACATCTAAGTGTCTAGAATTATTACATATGGACTTGTTTGGACCATCCGCTATAAGAAGCTATGGAGGCAACTTATACACTTTGGTCATAGTAGATGATTACTCAAGGTTTACTTGGACGTTGTTTTTGAAAACCAAAATGAAGCTTTTGATAAATTTGAAATACTTAGCAAGAAAATTCAAAATCTTCTAGGTGTCAAAATCGTGTCGATCCGAACGGATCATGGTCGGGAATTTGACAACGAAACTCAATTTGGAAACTTTTGTAATACAAATGGTATAACACATAACTTTTCGGCTCCACGAACACCTCAATCAAATGGAGTAGTAGAACGTAAAATAGAACAATTCAAGAAATGAGTAGAACAATGCTTAATGAACAAAACATTCCTCAAAAGTTTTGGTGTAACGCCGTTGACACTTCTACATATATTTTGAATAGAGTCTTAATACGCCTTTCTTAAACAAAACACCATATGAACTCTATAAAGGTAAAAGCCAACGTTAGGATATTTTAGAGTCTTTGGTTGTAAATGCTTTATTCTTAATACTAAGGATTATCTCACCAAGTTTGACCCAAAGTCTTATGAAGGTGTATTTCTTGGTTACTCTCAAACTAGTAAAGCTTACATTGTCCTAAACAAAGAAACAATGATAGTCGAGGAATCGTTGAACATAACATTCGACGAAAGTCCACCTCCCTCTAAGACATCACCTTTGGTAGATGATGACTTAGTTGAAAGTCAAATGATAGAAGGTCAAGAAATAATTAATAATAACAAGGAAGATGAACCATTAAATAAAGAAATTGTCAACATCAAAGAATCTAAAAGTCATCCTTTAGAAAAAGTCATAGGACAACTTAATCAAAGAACCTTAAGGTCACAAGCCCAAAATCAAAGTAATTATTTTTGCTTTGTATCCACCATTGAACCCAAAACCATAAATGAAGCAATAAAAGATGAATCATGGGTTATTGCCATGCAAGAAGAATTAAACCAATTCGTTAGAAATGATGTTTGGAAATTAGTTCCAAAACCTAAAGATCAAACTATAATTGGAACAAAATGGGTTTTCGAAATAAAATGGATGAAAATGGGATAGTATCTAGAAACAAAGCTAGGCTTGTAGCGCAAGGTTATAATCAACAAGAGGGGATTGATTATGATGAAACTTATGCAACGGTAGCTAGGCTTGAGTCTATTAGAATATTGCTTGCTTATGCATGTGCCTATGATTTTAAATTATTTCAAATGGATGTTAAAAGTGCCTTTCTTAATGGGTTTATTAACGAAGAAGTGTATGTTGCTCAACCTTCCGGTTTCACCGACTTTGAGAAACCACATCATGTCTTCAAACTCAAGAAAGCATTGTATGGTCTTAAGCAAGCACCAAAAGCTTGGTACGACCGACTTAAGACTTATTGATAACAAATATACTATGGGATTAGTAGATAATACTCTTTTTACCAAGAAAAAGGAATCACATATTATCATTGTTCAAATATACGTTGATGACATTATATTAGGATCAACTTGTCAAGAATTATGTGATGATTTCTCTAAAATCATGCACTGACGAGTTTGAAATGAGTATGATGGGTGAGTTAAATTTCTTTCTAGGACTTCAAATAAAACAACTAGAAGATGGCATATTCTTTAACCAATCTAAATATATAAAAGACATGCTTAGGAAATTTGGTCTTGAAGATTCCAAACCAACTAAGACACCCATGTCCTCGGACACTAAACTAACCAAGGATGAGGAAGGTGAATCCGTAGATAATACTAAATATAGAGGAATGATCGGTAGCCTACTCTATCTTACGGCTAGTAGACCCGACATTATGTTTAGTGTTTGTCTATGTGCTCGCTTTCAAGAAAACCCAAATGCATCACACTTAGAAGCCCTAAAAAGGATTTTTAGATACATTAAAGGAACAACGTGTTTAGGATTATGGTATCCCAAAGGAATGGGTGTAGAAACCATAGTGTATGTCGACTGATCATGCCGGTGACTATGTCGATAGAAAAAGTACAAGTGGTATTTGCACTTTTGTTGTACATTGTCTCACCTCATGGTTTGCAAAGAAGCAAACGGCCTTGGCCATCTCAACTCTGAACGGGCGCCGAAGTACGCTCACCGAAAAGCATGTCAACAAGCTCTTTGGATGAAGCAAGCGCTCGTAGATTACGGAATTCATCTCAACAACATTGTGATACTTTGCGACAACAAAGGAGCCATCGATCTCAGCAAGAATCCCGTTCAACATGCTCGTACAAAGCATATTGAAATCCGCCATCACTTTCTTCGCGACAATGTTCAAAAGGAAACATTTCAATCGAGAAAGTATCCTCCGAAGACAACATTGCCGACATCTTAACTAAGCCTCTTAAACGAGAACCTTTTAATCTTCTTAGACTTGGTTTAGGTTAATGGAACCAAACATGTAGGATAAACATAGCCCAAAACATTAGAATAGTCAAAACAAAATAAATTTGTCTTGTACCGCCACTGATAGCTACGACCAAAGCGACAACAAAGACGGAACCAAATTTTTGTACCGGCTGTCCGTGGTGTCTAAGCAAAACTTATATACAAATCATCCTCTTCCTCAAAACCCACTTTACCAAAACGTGTAAAACTTAAACCAAGCTCATTATTGTATCTTCCAACTCACTAATCACTGAAGATAACATCATTGTAAGTATCCTAACTACATTTCATCTCTTAATTCCGAGTCTAGGATTCTTATTTATGCACAAAACTATCACAAATCATTACATGGGGTTTTATGTATGCTTTTATACCAAATATGAATTCAATTGGCAAATTGCATAACTAGTCATTGAAATTAGGTACTACATTATCATATTGCATAAATAAATCATGCTTCCACTAATTGATAGATAATGAATATAAGGCCCTATTCAAACAACCAAACACCCCATGTCAAAAGTTTTGAAAAGCTTCTCACTTGTAGGAAAACAATTTTTTCATTGCTAATACAAATAGAAACGTTAAATTTTCATCACTTGCATGCTCTTGAATACTAAAGGTATTGCATAACTAATATGCATTCCCGGGTATATTCAAATGAAGCCACATTGAATTAGGAGCATTTGGGTTATCTCATGGTATTTGCCAAACAACCCACTAAAACCATCTTTGTGCATAAAATGAGTCGAGATAACCGCAACTCCAAATTGTTTTCATATAGGCACACACTAGAACCAAAAACGTTAAAACTTATTCTCATTTTTAACATATTAACTCTTGTCCTTAGGAATAACCATGGTAGCCGCAAGATTCTATGATCACAAAGACACCCTTAACTACATTCCCAAACACCACAAAACCAAAGGACTTACCAAGGAACAAGTAGAAATATTTAGGGTCTAGAATCAAGGTATTTCCATGAGGGTAGAACCATTCACTCATCCTTCCTTGAAAACACCAACCTTCGTGAAGAACTAGCCGCCATTCAATTCGATTGTCTTCTTGACATCGATGAACCAATTTGTCCTAGGTTTGTGTTAAAGTTCTATGCTAGTGTGAGCTTTGTGATGAAGACGATGATGAATTTTGTCTTAGGTTTAGAATTAATCAAAACGACTACACCATCACCTTAGCCAACTTTGCTCAAGTGCTAGGAATTCCCAACCGAGGAACTTGTCTCTACTCGGATAAATGGTCACTCACCGCTCTTGATGCTATCAATGACCGCTCTCTACCCTTCCAAACCCGTTTGGCCGACAAGGATGTCATCCGTGAACACCTTTTTAACCCAAAGGGTGATACAACCCGAGTTACCCGAAAAGGAAAGGAGGTAAACCGAGATCCATATGGAATGGAGCTAAATGAACTTAAGCCGAATTTAAGAAATGGGAGGAGCTACTTAGAGCCAACGTCATTAGCACCATAGGAAATATGGATCACATTAACGCTTGCCTTTGTCATATGCTCTACAACTTGTCCACCCGTCAACCATTCAATTTAGCTTACTACATCGCTAGGAGAATGATTGATATTCCAACTCAAGGATCGGTTGCTCTTCCATACGGGATGCTTCTCACCCGTCTCTATAGAAACTTCACACCAATTCCACCAACACCAAAAGGGATGCACCTTCACTATGAGCTCATCCCTCACATCTTTGTACCCTTGAGTGATGCACGAGTTGCTAAGACAAAAGGCAAGAGAGCAAAACCTCCAACTCCATCATCATCATCATCAAATAGCTCCGAGGATGGTCTTCCAAGCTCTCGTCTTCCGCCTCATGAGTATTATGCATCTCTTCCCGAAATAGAGAATGAATCAACGGAGTTCAAGCAAACTAAGGGAATGTTCAAGTGCCTTGGTAGGATGATGAACAAGATTTACAAGAAGTTGGACAAATAAGGGTAATTTTAAGGAGTGTTTGGAACAATGCATTTTCGTTAATGTTTGATACAATTTGGTTGTTTTATTATGTAGGATGATAATATAACCTGAAACAATGGTGAATGCTAACAAATTTCATGCAGGGGATAGAAGCAAGTATGCTATCAAATTTTACCCATTTTCACTATAATGTGAAAATCAAAAAGCCTTGCTCAAAATACATGCTCCACTATGTTTATATATATATTATCTACTTTTCCTAACTAGAAATGTTTAGTATAACATGTTTTGAGAAGAATTTCGTTTAAAGTCCCCGACACCTAAAACGAACCATGTCCATTTTTCAAGACTTCACGGATCGAGACGGCACCATAAATTTGGTACCGTCCGTTATGAAATTGGTACCCGCCAGACTGTCAGGCGGACCAGACGGCACCCTTTTTAGGGTTCCGCCGTAAGTTTTTTGCGTGGATCCTTGGTAACTTTCAATTTCGACTATTTCGTGATTCCAAACTACCATCCAATGCTTATAAATCAATCCTAAATTGCTTATACTCTTATTAGAACTAGTATAATTCACTTAGGAATATAAGAAATCCATTTCCCACCAAAATTCAAAAATTTGAAAAATCCACCCAAGGAGCCCTTTTGCATAAAGGAAGGAACCAAATTTTTGGTACCTTCAAATCCGTGGGTGATCTTAATATTAGGAAATTCCACTCACTAGAACACATTTATTGCAAATCTTTTCTTCTTCACTCCATCTCTCTTGAATGGCTTGACTTGGGTGATATGACTAGCATTCAACCCACTTCCAAATCATTAGGAACCTCATCTCTTCAATGGCTTAACATCAAATCAAACACATTTCTCCATGATTTTTCACTTCTATAAATTGAGAGGTTTTACCATGATCATCCTCACACCTTCTTCATTCTTACTATCATCTAGCAAAGACAAACCAAAGTCAAAATGACAAAATCATCTCCAAAACCTTGCAAGAAGACCGCTAGAATTAGTGTGAGGCCTTGTTGCTTTGTTAACCTTAGCTCCTCATCCGAGTCTTCTCCACTCACAATCTCATCTCCCATTCGAGATGATACAAACCTTACCTTAGCCACACCTACTCAATCACACATTGTGATCACCACTCCACCACCAACAAAACACCAACTTCACCTCCACCGGCACCCATCCAAACATCCAAAACACCCTCACCACCTTCACCAAGGTCTCCAACTCTCATTCCCATGGAGTTGTTTTCCACTCCACCAACCTCCCCGAATCCTTTCTTGGAGGACTTGGATGACTTGCCTCCTAGGCCAAATCATCCACCACCATTGCCATCCTTTGGCTCAATTGAGCGGATGGCTCATAAGTCACCTCGGTCATCCTTTGACCCAAACGCCCCATTAGGGCCTAAACCTCTTCTCTTCCACCCCATTCACAAAGACATTCATGGTCCTTTGTATGGGGATCATTCACTCCCCACATCAATGTCACCTCATCTTGAGGACATTGAGGAGTGTATGTGGGATGCCAATCCCAATAGAGAGGAGATTCAAACCGAACTCCACAACCTCCACCAATTCAAAGTCATGGTGGACTCACTGAGTGAGACAATGCAAATGCAAAGTGCTTTGCTTGCTTCCATCATGACCACCCCAAACATTTCCACCAACACCAACACATCTACCATTCCACCACCACAACCTCCCCAAACATACTACCCCCTTAGGCATGGTTGCTCCACTTGTGAGCAAACGGCCCAAACCGTTGATAGGACCCGGGTTATGGTCCTTGACTTTCAAGAAGAAATGAGGTTCATCCTCAATCATATCCTTGAGCGCCTCAACGCTCTTTCTCATCCACCATCAAATTAGGATGGTTATAGTTTAGCATTTCTAGTTTTCTCTTCTTAGGATTATTTTCTTTTTTCTTGTACTAAAACACATCATTGTGTTCCCATTTCATGATCTTTATTCATGAACTTTTTTAACTAATGAATGGTGTTTTTTATTTTTATTATCGCTTGGTACTTTTACATAGTGTTTGGAAATGCTTGTGAATGATCATTATTACTAACATTTTTTTGTAGCTTTATTTTCACAATTCATGTATCTTCCCATTATGCATGCAATTTAGGGAGCTTTGATCAAGGGGAGATAATGGCTCGGGCTCATTACATTCTAAAGAAGCGCCTCTACTTTTTGTTGAGATAAAAAGGGGGAGAAAATATAGAACTTGATTACATTTTGACTTTTCTTAAAAGTCAATCGCATATTTTGACTTTCTGAAAAAGTCAACATCATGCATCAACTAGTGAATACTTTGACTTTCATAATAGTCAAACATCATACACTTGCATTACCATTCTCCTTTCAAGTTCTAAAACTAATATTTTTATAACTCTTGCACAAACTTTGTATCTTTTATAAAAATAAAATTTATATTTTGTCCTCAACAAAAAGGGGAGATTGTTAATACAAATATCGTCATTAAGCGTTATTTATATTTTTGATCTTTACCTAAGTTTTGTTAACGACAAAAGTAAATTTAATTTGTATAAAAGCTTAAAGCTTGTCAAGTTTAATAGATATTAAAACAAGCTTTTTCAAACAATATATTCATCATTCAAGCATTTACATTTATGATTAGTAACATCTTGATATAACTCTAATCATTATGTATGATAGTAGTTTTTAAAATGTGTTAGGTTCTTAAAACCAAACACTACTTAAGTACTTGCATATTTCTAAAAATAGAAATACAACATATGACATCATGTGTTGCATCATGGAAATCATTGGAAGATTTCATTAGATATTTTGTGTGGATTTGTACTCTTCATATCTTGCACAATCTCACTTAGATAGAGTTGACTTTAGCAAAGATTTGATATCTTGAATGTCGACCCGGGTACCAAAATGGTACACGGCGAACCCTTTTAAGGTTCCGCGGTCCGTGGACGCTCCACCATTTTGGCTATAAATAGCAATGCCAAGTCAAGTAGTTTTTCATCCCTTTCTAACATACTCTCATACATATCTTCTCTCTAACCTTTCTAACTCAGTTTCATATCATATTAGTGATCTCTTTTGTAGCAAAGAAGATCAAGTCACATTCAAGCTTCAAACGAGAAGTTGGAAGTCTTGTTTGTTTAGTGTTGTATGATCTTGTGTTGATTCATACTTCATTGTTGTATTAAACCATCATAATCTTGTGAGTGTGAGTGGTTAGTATTTTAGTCCTCAAAATACGTTGTGTGTGGGAGTGGTTGTACCCTTGGAAAGAACTCGACATTTAGCTTAGTGTCGAAATAGTGTAGCGAAGTGTAAAGGTTTTCTCCGCCGGTGAAAGGAGCTTGTTGACTAGTGAAGTTAAACTCTCGAGTGTGAGACTCGAAGAGTGGAGTAGGGCAAGGAAAAAGAGTCCTTGTAGACCGAACCACTATAAACAACTTGTTGTGGTTTGATCATTTCTTTCCTTATTTACTCCTTACATATTGCTTGCATATTTCATTAACATATCTAAGATCAATATCAATTGATCTTTACAATAAGTTTCAAAACAAAGTTTTTAATTGGTAAACTATTCAACCCCCCTTCTAGTTTTCTACACAGCGGAATGAAGTACAAACACACTAGATTCACTTAGTCTAGTGAGATTGTAACCAAGAATGGGCCCAAAAATACCAAGAAACCACCATAGATATAAACCCCCAAATTTCCAAATTAGGTTTTAAAACCCTAACCAAAAAACCCACAAAACCACCGAGATCTAATCCCAAACAGATCAAATCAACCACGGCCGTTAAGAAAACAGCCTCAATTAACCAATCAAACCTTCAATTTCAAGAAACCCCAAATCAACCTTCGAAACCCTAGAATCTCAAAACCACTGAGATCAGAACCGTGCTCTCTCGATACCATGTAAAATGATCAAGATCACACAACAATCACAATAACCCAACCAACCACCCCTTGGTGTATCTTTTATTTATAACAATGTAAGAAGATAAGTCCCCAATCGGGTGCTTACCAATACAAATACACAAGAAAATGATTGATCTTTTCTAGGAAGACACCAATCAAACTCACTACAAGAACTCTCAACACTCAGACTACAAGATCAAATAAAGAGATTGACCTTGATACAAACACCTAACTGATATCAAGATTGATATCAAAGAAAACCAAAGACAACTGTGAAACGTTTAGAGAGAGAGAGAGACAAATTCAACTGATAGAGAGATGAATGAATAACCCTAAATCAGAATAAGGAGAATATATAGGCTCCCATTTTTCACTTCATCCCTCAACAATTCTTCTTGTCATATCCAAAGAAAGACTTGAAATAGACTAAAACCAAGAATGAAAGATGACACTTTCAGTCCTCCAATATTAGAAAGCATGCTTGAACTATTTCTTCAACAAGACATATCCATTTTTTATGGTATTGTAAATAAGTAAACACGATTCTCACGAACTTGAATATATATTTTCTTACAAAACGTTGATAATATCAGGTCAAACGTTATCTTTCAAAGAAAATACGTGAACAATAATGTGTAAACAACTAAAAGACCCATTTAAGAAGGTATCCAATCGCTTTGAGGAACTCCGGCAAATTTCTTGCAAAATTCTCGTTGAGAACAATTTGTGAAAACATCTAAATTTTAAACCCAAAGTTGTTCCCGTGATGTTTGAACTTTAATGTTCACTATAAAATTTTAACCCTAAATCTTTAATATGTTTACTAAGAAACAAATTAACATAAGTGTTGTGTTGCAAATGGTTTGGGTAAACTCACTCTCCATTATAGATAGTCGTGACGTAGTCGATGAGGGATGTAAAAAATAAATCAACGGAGGCCATGGAAATTAATCTTTTAATTTCGGCGAGTATGTTTTTTTGGTGAGCTCATATTCCGACGATGAAAGAGCGTTTCCCTAGCCAGAGCTTGGTAACATCGTGATTGGATTATTGTTTGACAGTTGAGGTGAAGTGATTTTACATGGTGTTTGGATTGTTGTTTGACAGTTGAGGTGAAGTGATTTTTTGTTGAGATTTGTGAGAATTTGAAAGTGGATGATTTAGGAGAGTTTAGATGTCATTGGGAGGCAAATAATATCCACCTAGTACTTCAAATAAATTTCAAAATGACATGGAAGGTATTTTTAACGGTTCATCAGGTTGCTGATTAAGAAATTTGAAAATTTTTTAATATTGAAACGGATTTAAGAATTTTGTTACCGGTATGTATTTTTTCGTAATAAATTATATAGATAATTTTTTATTTTTTAAATATGTTGTTAATTTATGGACTTAGGCCATCTTTTAATGATGTTTCTTTAATCATGCTATTACAAGACGATAACACTAGTTGGTGAAAACCGCGAGAAGTTAATTATCTTTGAAATAAAATATGTTGGCGTGATGGACATTTATATTTCTAGGCATAAATGACATAAGTCACATAACGTTATAATCACTTGTATCTTATTTGATCAGTATAACAGGTAAATGGCTTCAAACTTATCATTACTTAATTTCAAAAGTCAAAATGAAGATGAATTGATGATCCATCTTTATACAGGGAAAACAAACATCTGACTAACTTACATAATATTTACATAAAAGTCCTTTAACTATCAACTATTTACATTCTGAGCTTGCTCCTTTCTTTTATAAATAGAGCGTCTATATTCAAAGGTGTGTCACCATAACTCTCCAAAGAAACTCATCATCTTCTTGGCATGTGATAATACTTTTTCCCCCTTTCTATGTGCTTCCAACTTTCCACTCAACAACACACTCACCTTCTCACAAACATACACACATCAACGACGTGTTTTCTTTTTCTTCCAGCTCTGGTATAATAACTTCGCAAAATGCCAGCTGCCGGAGCCAAAAAAAATGATCAAGGGCATCGAGCAAAAAAGAAGGTTAAATATATTTTAGAAGAAATTTATGTCATATTTAGCACAATTTGTAATAATTCAATCTGGGTAAGGTTTGATAACAACAAAAATGCTCTACTATAATGCAATTAACACTAGTTACTTTAGCGGTTTATAAAATAAAATTTGATCGGTGATTTTGGAGGTGAAGATTTGTACTCAAAATAAAAAAAATATGCTAAATGGATAACTTTTTAAGAAGATTTGGGCACGTATCATTTTTTTTTTTGAATTGGTATGTATGCCCATTTAAAAGTTAAATAAATAATTGACACATTTTCTAACATTAAATTGTTTTTAATGCAAAACTTATAGATATAGTATATTTAATTACTCAAATATAAATGAGGGGTTACGTTTAAAAATTATTTATTATTATTATTATTATTTTTTGTCAATTTTCTTTTGGCGTTTTAGGTCTTTCTAAAGTTAGGTATAACATATGATGTTTGGTCTTTGCTCGCTTAATATCGTGCATGTTTAAGCCCGCCTTCCTTGGGTTGAAACCCGCTAGCCCATTGCTCATGCCTGGGCCCGGTTCCATTTTACCACCTCTAGTGATTTCAAACTATTTTATCTTGAAACATTTTTATAATATGTATATGAAAAAAATATAAGTAGTTAATGAAATTTTTGTATGTAAAGATTCGTAAGAATTATAAGAAAATCGTTTGTGATTTTATGAATAATTTATGCATAAAAATACTTGCGCTATTAACAAAACCATGCTAAGTATTATTCATAAGTTTATTACCAAAGGACACATGAGTTAAACAACCAAAGAAGAAAAAAAAGGAAAAAAGAAAACTGCATGTACACGTATTTAATGAATGAGAGATATTAAATGATACGTAGTAAATAATTATAAATAAGGGCTTTTATATATATCTTTTCTAAAATAAAATTGATATATATCCAAAGATGATAAAACCATCTGATATACGTAAAAACTTGATAGAAAGATATATATGCAATTATTCACTTTCTGGGATATATATCATTTTGCCTATAAATAATTACCCAGTAACCCACCCCTACTTTTCCACTTCCCCATTAAAATTTCTCTTCCTCATTAAACCTCTCTTCCTTATTTTTTCCGATAGAAGAGAACTTGAAAAACTACCAAAAAATAGATTTCTTGCATAAGAGAACACTCTTTCTTGTTGGCAAGATGAGATCGACGAGGGCAATCTGATTTTGTAAGTGAGGGCATAAGACCTTTTTACCACGAAATTGACGTTTTTTCCTATATATTTCGTGTATCCTGCCAAGACTTGGTTGGAAGCTCTAACTACTATTAAGGTGGCTCCACTGCTTCTAACTGGCGGTTGACCGGTTTCAGCTTGAACCATCGGTTAAATGCAAGCTTCGAAAGTGACTCACCAAATAATGACCAGAAAACCAAGGTCTTGTATTAACATCGGTGGTCTAAACTACCTTTATAATTATAGGTTAGTCATTTTGTTTTGTTTGTGTTCATTTTAGTTATTGTTATTTTGATGTGAATATTTTAAACTCAGTTTCTTACATTGCATTATCTTTTTATATGTATTTTTTATAAATTGTTTGGCTTTGTGCCGTAACTTTTTAAACTAGGAATGAGATTGAGTCGAGCAAGCAAGATCGGTTGTGGA
Organism: Chrysanthemum makinoi; assembly: GCA_910596185.1. NCBI lineage: Eukaryota > Viridiplantae > Streptophyta > Magnoliopsida > Asterales > Asteraceae > Chrysanthemum > Chrysanthemum makinoi. The sequence continues at coordinate 53,320,847 of OU343217.1, read as the reverse complement.
TGTTTTAATGAAACACAATTATAGAGGTAATTGTTCCATTAAAACCCCTTTTCCAATTCCCAATTATTAGGTTTAGGTTTCACTCTTGTTTTATTGAGTAATAATATTAGTAATGTTGAATGTGTAAATGATACAAAATTGAATGGGCATTGAATTTGTTTGATAAAATGACACATGAGCGTCCTCCTCGCCGATGAGTTCATAGGCTTTTGGACGTTATTAGAAGGCATGATTGTTTTATCTACAAGAAAGGTGTTGTTTCTTTTACGCCACTCTTCGAGGGAATCATTCTTGAAAATAGGATTCATGAGGCACACGGGTTGTTTAAGAAGCTCGTCAAAGATCAACTTTATCAACGAGATACACTTTTCTACAATACTATTATTAAAGCCCTTTGTAGTTACCCTTAAGTAATGTTGAATTTGTTAATGATACCAAATTAAATGTGGCTTTGAATTTGTTTAATAAAATGACACTGCAACATGATTTTGAATGTTACCAAAATATGATTTTTATTTTTTTTATTTATTTATTTACAAAATCTTTACTATACTTTTGGATGGACTCATCCTTGAAATAGGATTTATGAGGCATAGAATGTTTTATAATAGCCAACCATTTCAATCATGTTTTCAAAACTTCAATAATCATGATTCATATCAATATCGAGATCGTATAAGCATTACGCCAACAGCTTACTTAAATCCTCATTTGCCGTTTTCAGGTCATACGAAGGCCTACATCACATCTCGTCTTATTTTTAAACACCTCCAACTTCATTTCATCTATCAACCATGAGGTTTCAAAGTTCAAATTTGGTGGTTGTTAGCCGCCATAGGATTATAATATGATAGTATTACTTAACTTTTGGACTTCGTAGTTTTAGTGGAGTATTTCGAGAAGACTAAAGTTCTGGTGCGCGCTTTAACCTATGTCTCAACATTTGTTGATAGAAATGGTGGCCATTGATTATATCTTTCTATAAAAAGAAATAAAATTGAAAAAGCACTGAAATGCCATTTTCAAATATTAAAATTTATTAGAATATTTGCAAAAATATATAACGTGATCGAATGTACACCCATAATGAGATCGCATATGCATGACGTTGGCTTCAAATTGTACTTCTTCAACTTTGTCAATAGTTGAGATGCTTCCTAGCACTTTAAATATGAATACTATTAATTTTATTTCATTTTAGGAATCATGTATAATGTAACAAATAAAAAAAGCATTTACTTACATTTTTACACTCTTTGATCCTTTATGAGCTCAAACTTTCTCATTTGGCTCAAAAGTAAAGTAGTAAAGTAACTCCCAATACCTTTCCACGGGTTATGGTCTATTTTCCACTTCAATGGGGAGGTTGAGACGTAGATGTTTCTACCTACAGAGAGGATGTTCCCGTTCTACCAAGTAGAAAAAGACCTCCGCTGTAGAGGATCGAACCCTTGACCTCTGCCCCAGAGAAGGTGTTAACCATTTGATCCAACCTTACTCTTTCATGTACCAGCCAAATGACCTAAAAATTTTCTTAATCAACATAGGATATGATGATTCATTGATAATGACATCAAAAAGAGAATCCGATGATGACAAAGAAAGAGTTAAAGACCTACTCATTGAGCTCCATGCCACAACAAATCACCAATTCATTAGAAAATTTGATGATTACATATATAAAGAAATATCAGAGCCAAATGAGAAGATGTTTGAGCTCATGTTAAGGATCCTAAAAGAGTGTAAAGATGTAAGTAAATGCTCTTTTTATTTGTTACATTATACATGATTCCTAAATAATAAATAATAATTATTCATATATAAAGTGCAAGGAAGTATCTCAACTATTGGCAAAGTTGAAGAAGTACAATTTAAAGCTAACGTCATTAATGTACGATCTCATTAGAGGTGTACATTGATACGATAATATTTTTTGCAAAGATTCTATTAAACTTTAATATTTGAAAAATGGCATTTCTAGCTTTTCACAAGTTTTATTTCTTTTATAGAAAGATATAATCAATGGCCACCATTTCTATCGACAAATGTCGAACATAGGTTAAAGTGCACTCAAGACTTTTATTCTTCTCTTGAAATACGCACTAAAACTAAAACAAAAGTCCAAAAAAGGTAAGTACTATCATAATTATAATCCTAGTGCGCAGATACAAACAACCATAACAAATTTGAACTTTGAAACTTCATGTAGTTGATAGATGAAATGAAGTTGGAGGGTGTTCAAGCAAGTATCCGCCCTGAGATGACGCAGCCTTCACGCGGTTGATTCACCAAGAAAGGCCGTGAGAGGCACTCAATGAGTATGATCTAGATCGCTCACTAATGCTTATATTGGTCTCGATTGATTGATATGAATCATGATTCACATGTGATGTTTTGAAAAACATGATTGGAATGGTTATTATACAAAACCAAATGGTTAAATGCAAGCTTCCGAAAGTGACTTCTCTAGAAAACCAAGGTCTTGTATTAACATCGGTGGTCTAAAATACCTTCATAATTATAGGTTACTTCTTTTTGTTTGTGCTCATGTAGTTAATGTTAAATGTGAATTATAAAATATTTACATTGCATTATTATTTTTTATTTTTAAATTGTTTGCTTTGTTCCCTTTTTTTTTTAGGAATTAAAGTGTGGTTAACGGTCTCTAGTGGTTATTGAAAGCCCATAATTTTGGTCTTATGTGGTTAATATGTGATTGGAAATTATGGGTCTTTTTAAAAAATAACTTCGGATCTTGGTTTTGATGTTGGCGGTCAAAGCGTTGGTTTGGCGTTTCAGAGCAATAATTTCACCAGACCTTATGGGTGAAACTAAAGATATATGTTTGTTATTGATCATTTTCATAGTAGCACACGCTCATATTTAGGTTTGGTCATCATATTTCACTTGTCAATATATATCTCCTCCATATATGCTCTTACCTTCTAGTCATCCTTGTCCCTCTTACTAGTTCACCAGCCACTTAATTGACTTTATTAATAATTTCACCGGTGAAAAGAAAAAGATTTTACAAGTCATTTAATTCACACTACTCAGTCAATTGATTTCTAGCGACACAATCTTAACAAATGACATGGAAAATAAGATTACAACAATTCAGAATGCAAATAGGCATCTATGCTAATATGCTATTTGCATATAATGATGCTAATACCATAGTGTAGAAAGTGAACATTGAAAGCGCAAAAAGAATAGAGAATTGATCCATTTTTTTTGTTAAACCATACTTGAGTTACTAGTAGAATCTAGTTTCTCAAATAGTTGAAGAGGGCCTATGATTCTAATTTCGAAACAAAATCATTTGAGTTAACAAAGAATGGTAGCAACGATTGGAATTGCATAAACAGGTCATGATTGTCTAAATGTAGAATCGATCTGTGACACTTGGTTGGTTCCCTGAAAAACCATCTTTGAGTTTAAACTTGCCCCTAAGGCTAAGGGTTTTGAAATTGATTATGCAAAAAAAGACCAACCGATATTTAAATCGGTCGGAACGAGTGGATGGTGGTGACATTGGTGAAGGCTTAAAATTGACTATCGGTTGGATTTTCAACCGATTTTGAAACACACTTCTTTTCCCAAAATTGTACCGTTTAAAACAAACTTTTTCTAAAAACTTTACCACTTATACATCCTATAAATACTAACTCAAACACACTTCTAAAACACATAATTTCAATCAACATTTCTATCTCAATACCTTCAAACACATTCTTTTAATATGTCGTACGAGCTTTTAAACACATTATTTTTTCCTATATCTTCAAACACAACTGCTTGAAGGTTTTACGCCTTCTCTCGCTTTCAATGAAAAAATAATATTGTACAAGAGCCAAGTTAAGGAAAGATGTGGAACGGCTTTGTGTGTTAGAGAAGAAGGAAAATTAAAGTTCCCGCCGAAAGTTGTATAAAAGGATATCCAAGATATTATGTATACATGTATCATATTACATAATATGATCATTCGACACGCAGAAGAAGTATGATAGCTACAATGGTTCAAATGAGCCAATATGATGATCCTTAAGACCGCATGAAGAATCAAGAAGTAGTTTCTTGAAAGGAATGGACTCATCAAGTCATCTACACTTAAATCTTTTGATCGAAGCATTTTAAAAATCGTCCAAATCAAGTCAATTAAGAGAATGAAGACTATAGTGATCGATGAGATGAGGAACGATGAAGATCTTTTTTTAATATTTTTAACGCTATTTGAATAATTTACGTAATGTTTTTAATATTTATTTGAATTTAGTATTGTAATGTTATTAATTTGTATTAATTTAAATTTGTTGTTTAAAATGTTTGAATTTAAAAAAATAAAAAATAATAAAATAAAAGTCGATCATCGCACCGTGGCAATTGGCTGTCTCACGCTTCTATGAAAGAAAGTGATGATGTGACATCCAAAGGACTGAGTCACGACTGTTCTAGCCTAATATATGCCATTGAATAGTTAAATAGTAACCGACACAGTGGACGGAGCTAGGGGTCCCCGGTGCCCTAAACCCCATGGATTTTTGGATACGTGTTAATTTTTGAAAAATGTTGATTTTTTAAATGCATCTTAAATGCACCCGTCCTTCAAATGTATTTCCAGATCACTGCTCAAAAAAATATGCACCTGATCATGTTTAGTCCTACTCCTGTCAGTAGTAGAACCATTGAAGACATGGCAATTTTTGAGCATGCACTAAAGGGGTCTCATATTTATAGGTTGGGGATCTATTGCAAAATGGGTAAAATTAAAAAAGCAGAAAACCATTCATGTGTGACACGTGTCTCTCTAAATTATACATAAATCATTTAGGTAATATGGTCTTTTAACCCATTTTTTCATTTCAAATTTCAAAAACACACATCTCTTAAACCACAAACTTTTAGAAAAACCGATCTTCACCATAATTTTTAAAATTCGATTATCTTTAATTTGGTATAAATATTTTAATTATTTGAAATTTTGACATATTCATTGGGTCATGATTTTCTTGATATTTTTGCTATTTTCGATCCTATTTTTTACCTTAAAAATTGGCAAATCATAAAATACTTAAAACACAAAAGTTTTAGATTTTGATTCACTCTTTACCCAGTAATTGAATCACTCAAATCTTATAGATATGAGTGGAGATGACGCTAAAGATGACGTTTAGTAATATTGTTTGCACACAAGGTGTTTGATGAAATGCCAACTTAGATTTTTAGTGTTAAAATTGGAGAAATGAACTAATTTTGTCCTAGCAACGGATTTATTAATTTTTATTAATGTAAACTCAAAAAGTGATTTTTTAATAATTAAAGTTTTAACTAAAATTGATGAACCGATGAACCAAACCAAACTGATGAACCAAACCAAACTGTATGAAAAAAGCATAAAACCAAAATCGATGAACTAACTAAAAAGCTAAACTATGATTGATGAACCAAACAAAAAATTTTGAAAAATATAAAACAAAAACTCCATGAACCAAATCAAAATTGAAACTATGATTAATGAACCAAACCAAACTAGGTGAACCAAACCAAAACCTATGAACCAAACCAAAACTGAAACTATGATTGATGAACCAAAAATAAACTGATGAACGAAACAAAACAAACACCAACATGTTAAACTGAAACTATGATTGATAAACCAAAATAAACTGGATGAACTGTGTGATTTGGTTCAATAGTTTTTTATGCTTTTTCAACAGCTTTTGTTTGGTCATTAATCATAGGTTTTAGTTAAGTTACAGCGGTTTTATGTTTTTTAAACAGTTTGTTTGGTTCATCGCTCATCGCTTTGTTCATCAATTTTAATAGTTAAAAACATTAACTATTAAAAACATCACTTTTCGAATCTTACATTAATAAAATGATTAATGATGCTAGGGAAAAAATTAGTGCATTTAGCTCAACTTTAACACTAAAAATCTAAGCTAGACATTTCATCAAACATCTTGTATGCAATATATATGAGTAAAACACCATCTTTAACGTGTGATATCTTACTTATATGATATCGAATTTGAGTGATTTAAATTTCTGGGTAAAGAGTGAAATAAAATCTATAACTTTCATGTTTTAGTTTTCACGATTGACATTTATGAAGTAAAAAATTAAGTTTAAAATGCCAAAACCAAGAAAATCAAGAACTATTTGATATGTAAAAAAGGTTCGAATATTTATCAAGATTTATACCAAATTAAAGAGAAACGAATTTTAAAAATTATGGTGAAATCGGTTTTTCGTAAAAGTTTGTCGTTTGAAAGTTATTTGCGTTGAAATTTGGGGTGGAATATAAAAACCTAAAAATGACAAAAATAATTCCCCTAACCGAATTTAATAAGAAAAAAAATGAGGAGTGAATTAACTTGTCATATCGTGAATCATTTTTCAAATTTTTTACTTTTCCTTACTTTATAAGGATCAACCCCTCATTTATAATATAATGTTATAGATGCGGTTATAAATAGTGTTGTTGTAAGATGGTTATTAATGTGTGCCTCCTTTAAGTTCTATGTTCGCTATAAAACTTATACAAAAATAAAAATTTCTTGATTGAAATTGGTTTATGGTTTTTTCTCCTTCTTTGAACGACAATATGTTAAAACAAAATTGGCTAAGAGCGGACCATACAAAGTACAAGATGTGGGTTTTTTAACCAATCAACCCAACTAAACGAGACTTTACATCTATATCTACTCAAATAAAAGAAAACAAAACAATGTCATCATATAATGCCATCTTGGAAGGAAAGTCTACGCCAAAAACCATCTTGTTATGAAAAGACCAAATAAGCCACCATAAGCCAAAACAAACGCCTTCAAATAACCTCTTATGCTTAATAGACATCCTAAGATTTCCGACCCAAGAAACCTATTCACGAATGAGAATTATTAGATTTGATCCCGGTGAAATTTCAAAATTTTGTTGCTCGCTGGCGTGATTTCTCGGACGCCGCCAAAGGTATGTGGAGCACCTCATAAAGTTACAAGAAAATAAAGTGGGAAACAAATCAACGGAGGGTTGGTCGCATTTGGACCGAAGTTTCATAGTCCGTACAAAATGAAATACGATAACACAAACATTTGAAGGGTTTTTATTTTTGTTTTGGTCTTATAATATGTTTATAAAAGTAAAATGCCAAACAATGACTAGATTAATGTACTTCGTTGGTTGCGGATTGTTGATATGACAATCGTTAAGGTGATGCTATTCTATTCTTAAAAAGTAAATGAATTCAGTTTGTATCGTTAACTTGTCATTTTATGTTGTTGGTGGTTCTTGCATTTTACATATCTTTAAAATTTTCTTGATTTAAATCGGTATATGGGGTTTTGTCTTCTTACGCAAATGGAAACTTTTAGATTTGATCCGATCGAAATTTCATCTTTTCTTTGTTACTTGGCAGAGTTTCTTGAATGCACGCTACGTGTATGAGGAGTACTTGGAAAAGTTACAAACTAAATCGTGGCGTATGACAAAATCAACTTTACGCTGAGATAGAAGTGATTGAAATCAAAGTTTATGGTTCATGTGTTTTCAAACCTTAATTCTTAAATGATATAGTTTGAAGCATTATGATAAATGTTTTAAAAATGCTAGGTAATGGGTCGAACGGATTAGGTTTGTTGAAAGTTTCACGCCGCACTTTTTAGTGTTCGTCAAACCAAAAGATTCAATTTAGGGGTCTTTGTTTCTACTTATATAGCCGCTATATTTATTTGTTTTGGCTTATGTTTCATAAGCTCTCTTTTGTGGCTTATTTGAAAGTTTTTGCTTATATAACTTCGTTATTTTGAAAGTTCTAGCTTAAATATAGTGGAAAGCCAAAGATACGCAACATAGTTTTTCAAAACGGACGATGTACGCGAATGAACTTTGAAAATTACCACGTAATGCATAAAACTTTCAAATTTGAACGACAGTATTTAATATGACTGTAACTAGTAATACCACGGTCACAAAGTTTGAAAACAATTTAAATGGTCCCCTCTGCGTTGACTTTCACAGTCATCCCTGACTTTATTTTCATTTAGAAAAAGTTTCAAAGAATGGTCCTATGGTCATCAACTTTCGATTAAGTTTTGTCCGCTTTCATCCGCTTTTGTCCGCTTTTCTACGTTGCCCGTTTTGCTTACGTTTTATCGTTTTCATCCGTTTTGTCCGCTTTTCTTACATTTTTATTAGATTTTTGCCCGCTTTCATCCGCTGTCCGTTGTTCTACGCTTGTCCGCTTTTCGTGAAGTTTTATTGGTTTTATCCGTTTACATTTTGACCGGCTTTCAAGTTGTTCGCTTTTTAAAATATTTGAAAATTTTTCCAAAAGAAAATTTGGAAAAAATTTCCCAAAAAATGGAATTTTTCACAAATTTAAAAATAAAAATTAAATAAAATTTGAAAAAATATGGAAAAAAATATTTCAAAAAAAAAATTTGAAAAAAATAAAAATTCCAAATTTTTTGCAAATACTTTTTCAAAATTTTCTAATTTGAATAAAAATTTCAAAATTTTTTTTCATAAAAAATATTTTTAAATATTTTTTAAAAATCTTAAAGAAAAGTTTTTTTGAATTTATTTTTTCAAAATTTTCAATATGTCAAAATACTTTTTTTGTTTCAAAACTTTTTTTTTCAATATTTTCTAAATTTGGACATAAAAAAAAATTTGAAAACATGCGATTTGAAAACGTATGAAAATAGATAAAACGAAGAAAACGACAAAAAACCGGATGAAAACGGACAAAAACGGATAAATTTGAAAGTCAATTGTCACACCCCAAATTACTGCTTAATGAATTTCGGGATTGATCACATAGCATCACAATCATTAAAGTATATTGAACCACCCAAAGTGTCTGCTTGGAAAATACATCGCTTTGATTTTAATAAACAACGTAGCTTACAGAGGTCCAAAGCTGGAAATTAATTCACAAAAGTATGAAATAAGTTTGTTGCCAATTCAAATCGGTTTTGTGCAATGTGAAACCTGGCGGAGACGCGCGCGTTGTCATTATCGCGACTCATGATAAGGCCCAAATGCGGCGCTATGAAGTGAATAATTTTAGATACCTGAGATAAAATTATGCTGGGTTCGGTCACCACTAAAGGTTGTTGAGTTCATATAGTTTGTTTTGATTTCGAAAGCTGCTTGAAATTGCTATAGCCGCAAAGGCATTGTAAATCGCGAAATAAAGACTTTCAAACGGTATAGGAAAGCAAAGGCATTGTAAATCCAGTCGCCCGTAGCCCATTGGTATAAAATTTTGCAACCCGTGTGTTCACAACCCACGCCGTAATATGTGAAGTTTATGTTCCAAACATATGATGTCAAATAAATTCACAAAAATAGTACATGACTCAATGTATCGAATCATTTATGCAAAGAAAGGCATTGTAAATCCCTCAGTTCCAAGTCCCGCGTATACAAAACTTGCAACCAATGTGTTACACAATCCACTGCCAGAATATGTATAGTTTATGTTCCAACCATATGATTTCAAATGAATTCACCATAGTACCTAATTAGACGATAGCACTTAATCAATAGCACAACTCGGCATTAGAACAATAGCACATAATCCATAGCACTTAACTCAATTTATCGTGAGTCAACTGATTTAGAACGTTAACTCGACGTAGTACCGTAGAAACCAGAACAATCTATATAGTATAACCTTTGATTTAGAAACAATGGTAATCATGATAGATTTTAGCTTTAAAAATCTAAAGTACTTGTGAAAAATAATTGAGCATGTATCTCCCCCAAAGAGTTTAATAAAGTATTAAAACAAGAAAAGTGGGGCTATAGAACTGTAAACGAGGATGACAGAAGTGAGTACCAGGTATGTAGGTGATCGTTATCCACCTATGTGAATGATATGATATGTCATGAGTTGCAATGTAATGTTATGCATGCACTTCGTATATTTATTTATACCATTTACGGGTTTTTTGAAAATATTACTCGTCGTCGAAAAATACTCTTTTGACGTTTCGACCAATCAAAAATGACTTTACATGTTTTACGTCAAAATGTCATCCTAACGGTTATAATGATTTTAGAGAAATTACCACTTTTCGTCGCAAAACAATGTCGTCGGAATTTTCATGAAATTAACAAAAATGGCTTTGGAAACTAGTAAGTAAAACGTTATGCGTCGTCGTTAGAAACGAACTCGACTGTTTTGGAAAGTTTATTCGATATCTAAAAGTTTCATTTCAGGAGTTTTCGTCCAAAAGGTCTCGATCATAAAGATATTAAGGGTTAAATTGGTGGTTTTGTGGTTGTGTGCGAGAGAAAATTAGATTACGCAAGTTTATGAAAAGGTGCATATCTTTGTCGTTTCAAATCGTTTTCTCGTTTAATATGTCCTTAGCTTCGTATTGAAGTAAACTAATATATTTTTGACTGATGAAATAATTTGTGAAGCTTAAGGCTCGTTTTTGACTCGGACAAATAAATACATGTTCTGAAATTTCAGAAAATAATATATTTCGTCGTCAACTTGAAAATCCATATTCTTCGTTATAAGTCCGTTTTTATCCGTTCAAGCTGCCCGCGGATTTGTTTTAAAGTATATTTTCTAAAATCAAAGCAAAACAAAGTACCACCTTCGGATTTTCCAGAAAATTGAAACAAGGACAGAACCTTAAAATATAGTTATCGAAAATAGTTTTTTTCGGACAAAACCTATTCTAATCCCTTCAAATCAACTCCAAAACTAATCTAATCTACCATACATACTTAGGGTGTCATAGGTCCCTAATCACCATCAAGACCAACCAATACCAAGGGGATAATTATAGGATGACCATATATATATATATATACTCTAAAATCATGAAATAAATGGTATAAATCACATAACATGCATATAAGCTCCAAAAATGAAAAGAAACATATGAAAATGAAAAAGAAACTTGAAAATGATAGAATATGCTTACTAGTGATAATGAAGAGTGTAAGAACAAGGTTAAACCTAAATACTCTTGGTTTTTATTTCAAAAAATAAAAGAGTAATAACTAGATTGTTAAAAATACTTGAGCTCAAAATTTGTGATCCCTGAAAGCCTATGAGGCGGTTATGGAGGAGCAAAAACCAAGAAGAAGAACTTTTCTAGTATGAAATTATTAAGATACAATGTATGTGAAAAATGGATGTGAAAGTCTTTTAAGTAGAGTAACATTTTTACCAATCAAGAAAACCATGCTTCATTAATTGTCAACCTGACTTCCCCCCTCCAAGGCGGATTTTTGGGGCTTTGTTTCTCAATTATTATATTTTTTTTTTCCTATTAACTTGTGTATAGTATTGCAAATATTTATGTAATTTGTAAGAAAAGGTAAGTAAATTGTAGATAATTGTGACTTTTTGGTACCAGTAAGTTTTTAATAGTTCAAAATAGAGATGTAATGAGATGATAAAAATTGTAAAAATACTTTCCTTGTGAAATTTGAGTGATAAAATAATTATCATATAATTTTTAAGAAAGCAGTAATAATTAAACTTTAACAATTTAAGTACCAAATAAATTTGAACACTAGGAAAACTAAAAATATAGTTTTTATGAACTAAATGTAAGTTTAAAATACCTGGGATCATTTTTGAAAGTAATGGATTAAATATTTAAAATAATAACTCACGCGATAAAAATTATTAAATATAAAAATTACGCGTTGAAGGTGAAATGAAATGTCATGAATGAACTAATGAGATGCAAATGATGTCAATGAAATGTAGACTAATCTTATTCCATATGAAATGTACGTGATGTCATGATCATGAATCGCTAAACCTTCAAGGTTCGCGAATTTGAAACAAGTAAACCAAGTTTACTATAAATGTTGAAATAATGAGGCATGAATCGGTCGAGAAATGACCTGAAATACGGGTTGTCACATTAGCCCATTAAAGGGTGATCCACTGAATTCAATCGTTGTTAGTCTATCGGGTTTAGGGTTTGTGTTGCAAAACTTTCCCATTCCCAAGCAAAACCCTCAAAGACTTTTTGGTAACAGATTTTTACTTAATCCCACAACTCATCAAACAAGAACTGTCATACGATTAGGCTAATTCGGTTTAGGTAACAACTTGTTTCATGCGATCTTTGCAACTCATCAAACAAGAGCTCCGCAGCGGATCCAAGCTGAAACAAGTGGTTTGAAGAAAATCTTTTGAAAATTTGGCTCGATTACGGAATTGCTTACATACCAGCCTACTACTCCCTTCATTGCATGATTCTTCCTGAATTAGACATAGGTGATCAGGATATGTATAATTTAGGATAACTATACATGCTTGGACTAATCGACTCATATGTTGTTTGGGTGGTGAGTCAACTGATGTTAAAATTGTGATATAGGGGAATAGCGGGGGCATTCTCCGTCAAAAGTGATGTGAGTATGATGGGATGGGTATTTAGGGGGCATCATGTGACGATCGATATGAAATGAAAGTAAATAACTTTCGAAAAATGTCATTCATCCTTGCATAAGTGAACCTTCCCATATGATGAAATGATGAGATCCTGCCATTAGTGTAGTTGCCTCGTCTAGAATTGATGATGCAACCTAGTTCTTAATAACAAGGCTTACGGTACAATCTGTCACACCCCAATTACATTTGTTGTGAATGGGGAATTCACAGGGATTTATTTGTCACTAGCATCACAATCGGTTATATTGAGCGACCTAAAGGTGCGTTTGGAAAATACATGGTTGTTTAATAAAACAATCGAGTTTACAAAGATAGGTCCCCAATGAAAATCAACATGCGGAAATAAGTTTGTTACAATTCAAGCGATATTTGTAGAATGCGTAAAACCCAAGTGAATAGCGTAAATCGCCAGCGACTCCATGATCACTTGCCGATCCAAATGCATGCATGAAGTAGATACCTTAGATACCTGAGATAAAACATGCTAAAAGATGTCAACACAAAGGTTTAGTGAGTTCACAAGTTTGTTTTGAAATGAAAAGAATTCGTTGAAATAGTTTTGCCGCAAAGGCATTGTAAATCGTTGAAATGTAAGACTTTCAAAATGCGTTTATATAGCAAAAGGCATTATGCATCCACCAAGTTCAAGTCCCAGCCCGCTCCTAAAACTTACAGCACTGTGTGTTCACAACCTTTGCCAGAATATATTATGGTTTATGTTCCAAACATATGATGTCAAATGAATTCACAAAAATAGTACATGACTCAATGTGTAAACTATTTATACAGTAAAGAGCATGTAATCACTGATTCCAAGTCCGCCCATACAAAACTTGCAACCTGTGTGTTCACAATCCTTGCCAGAATATGTATAGTTTATATATTAAACATATGATTTCAAATGAATTTCACCTAGTACCTAACT
>OU343217.1:53292800-53307377 GCA_910596185.1 Chrysanthemum makinoi | reverse complement strand
GATCTAATGCAGGATAGAAAACAAACAAATAAGCTTAAAAAAGATACATAATAATTGTAAAAAAATGATAGATTTAGTTCTAGTTTTAAAAACTCTTGATAAAAATACGCCAATAAACAAGAGTGATGGGCAGTGGCACAAGTGGCAGTGGTAGTGGTGTGGCATAGTGGTAAGAATGCAGTATGTGTGTGGGCGTTAAAGAAATGAGATAGAAAAAAGCAACTAAATGAACACTCGATTAAAAAATGAACGTATGAATACAGTAGAACAACATAAGTACTTAACATAGTTCATCTACTTACAAATTACTCCCATTAATGTCATACACATTCTACAGCTGCAAATTATTACAACGAGAAAAAACAAATAAATCATCATAGAGCTAAATTTCTACTTACTAAAGCAAATCTACAAGCAATATTACTTTTACTACATCAAATTTAGTAGTAATAACTTAAGTTTAATCAAGCATATAATACGGCATTATTAGAACTATCCATCTAAATCTATATCAATACATATGAAATTAATGGAGTATCTACAAAAACAAACTAGAATTTCTAAACCTAACTTTACGTAATCGATACATCTAAAAAGAGAAATAATTGTTACGCATAAATTAATATAACAACAATCGATGATGCTAGAATATAAGCAAAACAATCTATGTTAGAATAAAAGCCAAACCAAACACACATGGTCAGAGTTTAAGCTACCCCAAACACCCCTAAATCAAATATAGACGCCTAAAACGCCCCTTGAATTATATACTATATAGGCAGCCAATAATATCAAACTCACATACTCAGATTAGAAACGAGATTTAACAAATACAATCAAAATCAAAGCATATAGATCTAAAAAAAGTAACAAATTAAGAAATGTAGCGAGTTCCCGCAGATTCCAGTGATGACGTCTTCGTGATTCCTGTGGTGAACGATGGATCCATTGATTCTGGCGACTTTCGATTGGATTTGGCAGTTAGGGTTTATGTAGCAAAAGCAGTTGAAGGTGATGGTGATTACGGTGGAGGTTTTTGGTCATTATGGTTTTTGGCAGATGGCGGTGATTAGTGGCAGAGGCGATGGTAGTTGTGGCGGAGGATAATGGATTTGGGAATAGATGAGAGATGTTTGAGAGTTTGTGTGTGTTTTGAAGGTGTAATACTATGTGTTTTTGGGGTTTATATATGTTGGATATTGGATTTCACAAACACATCAAACCATTAACACAAAGTGGGCGTATAAGTGGAATTCTAGAGAGAGAAAGTTAGAGGTTTAGGGAACTTAGTGAGAGAAAGTGAAAGATATTATTATGAGCTCCAACTCTCTACCTTGGGAGGTAGAGAGTATTTATAGTCTTACATAAATCGCCACACAACGGGCGTGGATCGTGCATACATGGGTAAAGACCCGTTCGTCCTCCACGGTGTTACTAAACTAAATACTACTTAACATAAAAGTACTATGACTACGAGCTTTCTAACGATTACATATACTTGAGGTGACCGACTCTTTAATACCGGAATTTCTAATTCCTAACAATCTCCCCCTAAGGGAGGTCACCTCAAACATATACTAAAATGACATTGAATACAATCGGATATTACATTAACAATTGATCTTGCATTCTTGATGTAGTACTTTGCTCAAAAGCTCGTAGTCATTGATTCCACTCATTGCATGTTTGGTTAATCCAAGTGGAGGTCTTTTCCTGATCCACGTGATAATAATGTTGAGCCAGCTTTTGAGATCATCAGCTAATAGAAAATCTCGATACATCCATTGTGTTGTTGGTATTATGTGATGTTGTGACATTCGGACCGACATGCTCACATTCGGGATCATGATATCTTCTCATCAGAGTAGCGGAAGCTTTAGTTGATTCATGATATTGGCAGCAGCGTAGCGGAAGCATGGAGTTAGAATATCAGAGTCATTGATGCACCAATCATGATATCTTTTGATATGAATGTGTTGTGTGAGCATGCGGCTATGGATTGACCGCTTCATTCTCGATCACCGCGAAGCGTCGGGTGTACCTCCATAAGACAGTTAGCAATAAAGCGCACGAAAGTGTCTTTGATCACTTTCGATGAATTGAGGTACACGCCCACGGTTCCCGTTGATCAGTACAAGTACCGCTGTGATCGTATAATTCGAAGAATTTCCTTGACAGGGTTTCGCAGCTGCTCTAGCTGTTCTCAAACCGAACGTCTCAAAGAAGACAACACGGAGTGAGTGAACCAGCGAATTTACGTCCATTGATTGATGAAAAGAGATTTGAAAACCAATCGTGTATTGCTCAATAGAAATTGTTTTTGCAATATAACGAAAGTTTTAATGAAAATCAATTATCAATCATAAAACACCTTTTGATTTGAAAAGTAAGTACACGGTCGACGTGCTAATGAAAAGAGTTTTAAAGCACAAAAACCGGTTTTCAAAGGTATCCGTCAATCCATAACCTGAACCATGATTGATTCAAAAGATTGAATCGCCCCATTGTTTCGTTAGCTTGTCACATGGTTGATATATATAATAGATCTCACATGCCACCTACCAGGAGCTTGTTAGATGTTGGCTCCGGAAGGCTTTCCATCTTCATTGTGAATATGTAAGTACATCACTTAGATGTTCTGGAAATACCACAAGGATAATGCGTAGGACTCAAGATATAATCTCTCTTCCACATTGTGTGAAACAGAGAGTCTTCATTGAAAGTGTCCTAATGAGATTTATTGATGATCTCGTGGCACTAGACTCAATTTGTGCATATTTGGATCCTATATCGGAGACTAGGGAGAGGGTCTCCTCCTTCAATATTAACAATCTCTAAGAGAAAGTCGATAGATAATGTCGGTTCCTCGTGAGAATGAAACAAGTCCTTTTAAGAGGAACTTGAGTGGTTTGGAAAGTTGAAGTGCAGTGCATCACTGGGTCCATGACGTCTTGTCTTCAATACCGATGTTACCATCAGTAGCATATGAATTGAACCCGTTTTCTGCCCTAAGGTTGAATAAATGGAGGGCTATTTGTTTTCACCCTTTTCTCATTCAATTCTTTTTAATTCTTCAACCCCTTCAGTGCTTACCGAGACTTCATAGCTAGAACCTTGTTGGGTTTATTCCAGTACTAGCTCAGTCTTAGTCCGCACTCTTCCCATATCTCATTTTTCTCCTTTTATCATCATACCTAAGAACTCTACACTAACTAGTGGATAGTCCCTCGGTAGATCCCTCCTGTTCTGGCGGATCATGGGAACACATACCTAACCTTATCGTCCTTATATCACCATACATAATGTAAAGTTGGTCGGTCTTTTTGGTATTGTTCATCTGCCATAGGAACCAATTGAAAACCATTTGAAAATCAATCCAGATACTTATGATATTTTATCAAAGCATTTTGTACCTGAATTGTTTTTGATATTTTTAGAAGAAGAACTCCCCTCAACATGTGAATCAAGTATTTGAAATAGTTTTGCACACGGAGGCAAGAGAAAGAATTAACTTCTTTGATTACCATTTTAAAAAATATCAACATCACTTCCCTAATCGAATCAAGTAGATAAAGCATTTTGGGAAGGATGAGGTTTTCATGATTTTGCTCCCCTCAATATGTGCCTCGAGATTTGAAAAGAGTTTTGCACATACTAGAGGGAACACACTTGAGATAAGTTATCACGTTTCAAATCATAGGTTTAAGATAGATGCTCCCTCTCAACATGTGCATGGAAAATTTGAAATCGTTTGTCACATGTGGGAAGGACAACATGTACATCCTTATAAAACCATTTACCGAATTATCAGTTTAAATCCAATTTAAATCACACATTCTCCCCGATCACAATTATCAAATCATTTGAGATTTGTGATCTCTTATAGATTTAAATTGATTTTGAAAGCTTTTAAGGAGAATTGTGACTTGATTATGAAAGCGTTTTAACCGATAATGATCGGATTTTAAGACTTTAAACTCCATTGATAAAACATGCATGTATATCTTTTGAAAACAATTGAATGCCAAATAACTTTTTAATTTAATTGAAATCATTCTCCCCTCAATCAATGACATAGGTTGTTGATTGAGAGATTGATATTTTGACAAATAAGTCCCCGATGATTATCAAAAAAAAAAAAATAGAGACCGAGTTATTTTTCAAAGCATTTAGTTTTCAGCAGATAAATGTTTATAGAATCGGAGCATGGAATTTGAAAACATGATAAACATGGCTCTGTTTTTCTTTGAAAACCGGTTATTGCCGAAAATGACAATAAACCATATTTTTTCTTTCTCCCAAAATAATTTTTGATTTTTTGATTTTTAAATTTAACAACATCTAAAGTTCCGTGTCATTCTTTGAATGACAACATCAAGACCGTAGATATTATCGAATCGAGAGAAACATGACAAAAGGACAATATTTTTTTTTTTTTTGAAGATTTTTCTAATTTTTCAAATTTTTATGGATTTTGAAAGTTTTATATTTTTCTATTTGATTTTTGAAGGTTTTATAATTTTGTATTTTGTTTTTCGAATAAATATTTACAAGAGATAAATTAGTTTAAGAGAATGATGAAATGAGTACCGAGATAAAGATATCGCTCAAAGACGTTGTAGAAGAAATGAATCAACATCTCTTAAACTTTCGCCACCAAAGCATTCGAGGCTTCTAAGAAAATCGTATGGACATGAGCCTTCTCAATTTGAATCTTTGGTAGCTTCCCCCCAAACCGACAAACATCAATAAAGACCATTTCCTAAGAAGTAGAGTTGAATACAAAGCGGTCTCATTGATTGAAGCTCAAAGACCCGAAGAACACGAGAACACCGGTAACAAGTTGAAACATTGATCGCCAGTGGTTATCAAACCGATTAACTGACATTTAACCGATCACATGAACCTATTGTGCATCCCCGATGTACACCTTACTCTTCGAGATTGACCAGTTGTCTATTTAGGGGAACAATATATCAACATCTTCATTTTACCAAGTGCATTCCGGTTATATAACATATAACCAATCAGCACATAATGTACACATGTACCCAACAAGAGTAGAGACGATGACATCCATGTAACATGTTGAGTCACTAATCATCTCTGTGGATGTCAACTCTGAAATAACTAAATTAGCTCGATCAAGTGAACATGTTGTGCATATAACCGGAAGCACTTTATCATAAACCGTATATAAGATGTCGATAGGCGATCATCTTACGCCCAAATATTCTTCTCACATTTCTTCCAACTGAACACCGAAGTAACATAAACCAAAGGTCTCCAGAGACCACTTTCCCCAAATAGATGGAATAATATATCCTTCCCCCAAATGGTTTTGATACCTCGAATCAAGAAACATAATATATCCAAAAACTCGAAATCTTGTGAGAAGAACTCAAATAGCCCAAATGAATCCCGTGAGAATCAACTGCTACATAAACTCTCTCTGACTATCTTTATCAACCCATATGTAGACAATTTGAAGTGACCAATGTTGAAGAAAACCCGATATACCAAACTTGAAACTCAAGTCGAATTCGTGATTTGTGTCTTAAGCTCGCACTTAAAGATGGAAGAACGGTGTCGAGAATCTATGCTTCAAGCAAATCTCTAAGTACTCACACTCAAACAAGGTATGAGACATTAACACCTCTTGATATTATCCACATCACATCTCGCATGTGACACCGAGTAAAACAACGTAACTCCTAATAGTGATAGTTAACCGTGTCTTCAACCATCCACTCGACCGCCGGTAACTAGATAAACAAAAGCCTTCAACTCAAATTCTTAAGCCCGAGCAAGTTATCAAATAAGAACACGCCTTTGTGAAGTCAACATCAATCTCAAATAAGTGATAAATGATTAACTCCGAAGTAATCAACTTGTGTCAAATGCCCAACATGTGAATAAACATACAACCGAATGTACATTCACCCACTGAATGAACCGGAACAAATGATGCCTCAACATCAATGTATTCTTCCTAAAAGTATTCATGTAGAGATCGATCGGAGGATACACCAATATCTTCGAGCGGATGAGGTAGACATTTTCCTTGAAGTTCATGTGGTTGATTTATAGCATGCACGAATGAGAGGAACAATAATCCTTGAAGATTTGGCAAAGGAATACCAAAGAGTGGATCATTATTCATGAACAATAATCCGTGAAGATTTGGCAAAGGAATACCAAAGAGCGGATCATTATTCATGAGTGCAACCGCAATATTATGATAATCATTATCAACGCCTTGAGGAATAACGGGAGATTGGGCTTTTTGAGTAGTCTGAGTTGTACTTCTTTGATGATCATCAAACATATCTTGAACTCATGAATCACATATTCTTTGATGATCATCAAATATTCGCTAGCGGTTGTAAATACTCATCAAACATATCTTGAACCAATGAATCCCAAACAATAAATCCCATTTATCCTTAGTGAGTGAAACATTAGGCGTTGGAGGAGAGTCATCAAACTTTAAGTCGTATAACCATTATTCAAACATCCATCATCATTTAGTATATTCACTCTTCTCATAAATCCCATTTATCCTTAGTGAGTGAGAGTCATCAAACTTTAAGTCGTATAACCATTATTCAAACATCCATCATCATTTAGTATATTCACTCTTCTCCCTCTCAAAAATTGCATCCGAAGTTGCCATTTTTGATTTAGCAAGTGAATAAGAATATACATTAATGAATGTAGATCCATTTGATGACTGAATGAGCATGGGAGAAACATGAAGCTTGTTGATGAAGAATGTCGATGAGAATGGTCATAAACATGAAGATTTCTCTTCTTCGAAGATAAAGCAAGCGCACACTTTTCTTTTCTTTGAGGAACGGGCCTGAAGTGTTATCTGCAAACGCCATAATGATGAAGAACGAGGCCTGAACTGATGTGAACAGACGTCATTGTTTAGAGCCCAGTTATATGTTTAGAGCCGCCCAAATCCAAATACCAAGGGACGACTTGTACGACCTGCTTTGGATAACAGACGAAGACAGAGAATTGGAAACATTGGATCCCCACGTGCTCATGGGGTCCTTTTGGTTAGCACAAACAATCTTTGAATCGGCAGAAACCCTAGGTGCAATGTCATTGTCACTAGGAGCTAAACTAGTAGAAGCATCGGACTTAGTCGAGGGACATTTTGTGCTTAATGGGATTATTCTACCAGTTGGCTTCCAAACCTTAACAGGCACTACTCTAGGCATAGTGGATCTAGTTAAGGGGCAAGGTTTGCCATTCGTGAATATTCGACCTGGCTTCCATCGAAATCCTACATTGGTAAACACCTTCCCTGTAGGTTTCCATGATTGCTTAATCTGTTTCGCTCTCCAAACTTTCTTAACTGGGTTATGAATCTTAGACCTCGGAAATAACACATCACATTTATCATGATTACCAGAAATTAAACATTTTTACATGTTTTGCAGATAGCATAAGGCCTCGAATTAATTTTAGTAAGCTTAGAGCTAATACTAGAACTAACACGATTCTTTTGTTCAAATCAAACTTCTTGTCCCTATGGTGTTCTTTCACTTCCTTATCATGATCACTTTTAGTTTGCGTAATCCTATCCTTCTTTGCATAGCTTCTAGGTTTTGACCCGCTAACTTTAGTGTCAATCTTAACATCTCAGAGAAGTAACGATGGGAACATTACATGGCTTCACTACTTTCTGCATTCGGTCTAGAAGTGGGATCTCGAAATTCTAGGAGGCACATCAAAAGTTGCTTGCTTGAATTTCGACATGGAACAAGGCATATCAAGGGTCACATGCTTGGCTTTAGGCATAGAACAAGGCATCACAGCTTTGCCTTTTGCACCTAAGGATAAGGATTTAGGACATGTTGCAATTACACATTCTAGCAGCTCTTGAGATCGTTTGGCCTGGAGGCAAGCAAACCTAACTTCACTATCAAGAGGTTTGTTAATGAAATCCTCTTCGACAATCTCACGGAGACATTCTAGACTATCCTTAAGGTAAGCACAATAGTCATGAAAAGCATGTTCATTATTCCTAAGATGAGGAGGAATATATTTAACATGTCACAAAGGTATTTGCAATCTGAGGGTGACTTTGAGACAACATTCTTATTGAAAACAAGTGGCGCTTTCCCATTTCCGACTTCTCAGATTCTCAATTTCCTTTTGTAAAGACGTTATTTTTCGTTGTTTTGGTCACGGGTGACTTTCATTGAATCATATAACTCTTTAAAGTGTCGTTTAACTTTTCATTTTCTTCTAGAAAACTCTCGTTTTCCTTTTGTAATGCATTGACTAAGTTTTGAAGATGAAAAGTTTGAGAATTCTGAGAATCTAAAGGAGGAGGCATTTGGGATCCAGTCACTTCCTTCTTTTCACCTTTAATTGTGAGATTTAGGTTTTCAATCTTTTGATCGTGTTACAATGAGCTCGAATCTGTTCATCACGTTTGCTAATTTCAAAACTGCATCAAATTCAGGAGCATCCAAGGATGTCTTGATATTTGAGGTTTTAGCATTTTCTTTTAGATGTTGATATTTTAATTGCAAAGCAAGATGCTCAACTTCCAATTTAGAAAACTGTTTCACCAAATTATCATGATCATCCTGTTCAATTTTCTCATGCAATTTAGAATTAGTTTTTCCAAGCTCAATGACACGATCATGGGAGACTTTCGAGCAAAGATAATTCATGAAATTGAGAAGCATTAATGGAACAATTGTAGCTGTAAAACACATCTTAAGCAATACATTCAGAAATAAGATTCTCATTCAAGGTATGCAAGTTCTTCCTCTCAATCTCATTATATTTTAATTCTCGCCCATAGTTACTAACCTCAACTATCATTGCATCAAATTCCTTTTCCATTTCTTTAATATCTGATTTTATCCCATTTTTAAGACTCTCAAAATGATCTTTTAGTTGTTTAAAGAAAGGCATGACCTCAGTTAGATAGCATTCTTTTGTTTGCTCAAAACCCCTTTCCCCTTCAGTTATCCCAATGGGTGTGATCCTTTTCTTACAAGTTTTCTCAAAATCGACAAATAGTTGAAGAATAACATATTGATTGATTAAGGTCTTGCTCTTAGTGGCAATAGTTCTAGGAACTAAATGCATTGGTGTATTTGGAGGATACACAGTCGCTTTAGGAATTTCCTACAAGGGGGATTCTTTTCAACAAGATTTTCAAATTTTGCAAGTCCATATCCTTTTTCCGAACACTTGTTCAGTGGGTCAATAGAGTCTTACGCTTAAACATGTTTAAGGATATCCAATTTTCCTTAGTGTAATCATGGGGTTTTATCGTTATCTTGTTCTTTTACACTCAGGATCTTCTAGCTTCTTATTCATTTTCTCCCTAGTGACTTCATCTGATTTCTTATCTTCCTCAAGCACTCACAACTAGGTTTCTGCCAAGGCTTAAGGATCTCATTACCATCATACAGTACCTTATGAGCTTCTCTAGCCTTTTACAAGCCTCAGGGTTTGGTTCATCAACTAAGGTAACATTGTGTTTGTCACTTAGAACTCTATGCTTAGTGATCATGTGAGCTGTCTGAATGGTGTTTCCTTGTACGCACAACTTATTTTCAAGCTTGTTTTTCAACGTTTTTAGATTAGAAAAATTATTCAAAAGTTTTGATTCCTTAGCACTAAATTCTTGCTTAAGCATTTTAACATTTTCTTGAAGTTCTTGTTTTTGCTTAGCAGTTTTAGAAAGCTTTTCTTGTAAGGAGTTTAACTCTTGTTTTAATACTTCTTCTCTAAACCTACTTTTTCTAATAGTTGTACGCATTTGGTCATCCATTTCCTGCCCACGAGTGGTCAACTCAAATTTAGCACGTTGTTCATAAATAGCAACCTGATCCTTATATATGTTAAGCTCGGTGGTAAGGAATCATCGGCACAAATGCAAATGTACTCATGCAGTTCATAATCATCATTTTGAGTAGAAGATGCACAACTAGGTACAGAAACTTCCATGCAACTTACCTCAGGCATTGACATGCACAGCCGTGGACGGGTGCATCTCTAACTTGGGTACATCCGAAGCTTCCATGGAGCGTTCCTTTGCATTAACTTGCATTGTGTCAGGTGGTGCACCTCTCTCTTTTATGAATTTGAGCACGAAGATTCCATTTTTGCATTATCCGACTCATCAATTTTTGTTGTCATGACATTCTCGCATTCAAAGAACACCCGATACTTCAACGAAACATTACCCAACTTATCACAACAATCTTTCAACTCGCACTGACACTCATTCACGTCTTCATTCTTTTGAGAAGATTCTTCAATGTACTTTTTCACATTATCCATGAGTTGGATAAATGTCTCAATGAATTCCTGAATTTCCATTCCAAGTATGTTTTTGAAGGAAATTCCAGTCAAATGTTGATCGTAATCTGCTAAATATTCCCCACCGATGAATGGTCGAAATTGTTTGTAGATTACTTGAAGAGTCGACCGGAACCATCCTTTTGAACCTCTTCATTGGTAAGTTGCAGCTTTAAATGTTCTAAGTTCAACAAAGAAGCTTCTTGTCAATGTAGGTAAGTCCCGCGAAAAGAGCACTACATGTTCGATCCCCAGCCTATGGATAACAAATTGTATGAGGTGCGATGAAGTAGCGATAGGGCTCAATGCATTCCATTTGCATGGCATTCTCAGAGGTGCAATTCATTCGCATTGTACTCAGAACATGAAGATCTCACATCCTCATTGTTTAATTCAAACATCTTTAATCGTTCAGTAGCATTCATTAACATTATTGTCCACAAAGATCATACAATTTAAGCACTTCAAATCACTAGGGTCAAGAGAGTAAGACATGATGTGGTGGAATGCACAGGATTTTACAAGTCTATGATTTAAACCGAGAAATAGAATCTTTAGCGGGATTTTACTAAAATCAAGACCAAACCGTTAAGCAATGACCAATGGAATGTGTTAAGATGATTGATGGAATGACACAATGATAGACAATTGTGTGTTAGGACTTATGATTGTTTGTGGGATAAGCAGAGATGTTGTTTGGTTGTGATTTGGGTTGGTTGTTGCACGATTTTATGGAGAAATTTAGGTCTAAAAACTTAAAAGCTCAATAACTTCCTTTCGGAGAGGATTTGGGCCTCGAAAAATTCGTTTCACGACATCGTGGTGAAACCTCACAATATTCAGGCTGTTCCGGTCGTTTTGATAGGTATTTCGCTAAAAACGGAGTTACGGATCAAAAGTTATGGCCGTTTGAAGTTTTGACATAAAAAGTCAACTTTGGTCAAACCTCTTCTTCGTAAAAATCAACCAAGTCGCTATAAGATAATGCACCAAGTCGCTAACACCTAATTCACTACACCACCAAGTCGCTAAAGTCCCAAGTCGCTATACAAATGCAAGTCGCTAAGTAGTGACTAAGTAGTAACTCGCTAACCTTCAAGTCGCTAGCAAAATTTTGGCAACAATTCGCTACTCAAGTCGCTAAAACTTCAAGTCGCTAAAGAGCAACTCGCTACTGACCAAGTCGCTACCACAAGTCACTACCCGTAGTGGAGAGTCCACTACTTGTACTGTTAATCGCTAGGTCTAAGTCGCTAGCTCCAAAACCGTAACTCGCTACAAAATTGCAAGCAAGTCGCTACGAAGAATGAAGTCCGAATGTCAAGTCGCTAGCAAGAAAACCACAAAAACATCACTTTTCAATCCAAAACTACCCAACCACGATGATTCAAGCTTACCAAATCAAAACCTAAACACTTGTGATGATTCTAAACATAAAAGTACTAATAAAATCCAAACTTTAACACTAGAAATCAACCAAATGATGCAAAACCACTAAACTTTTTCAAACTCAAAAACCACCTAAAACCACTAGAAATCCAAAGATGTGTAAGATATGATCTAACCATGGCTCTTGATACCAATTGTTGGATATTGATTTCACATACACATCAAACCATTAACACAAGTGGGCTTATAAGTGGAATTCTAGAGAGAGAAAGTTAGAGGTTTAGGGAACTTAGTGAGAGAAAGTGAAAGATATTATTATGAGCTCCAACTCTCTACCTTGGGAGGTAGAGAGTATTTATAGTCTTACATAAATCGCCACACAACGGGTCGTGGATCGCATACAAATGGGTAAAGACCCGTCTGTCCTCCACGGTGTTACTAAACAAAATACTACTTAACTAAATATAACTATGACTACGAGCATTCTAACGATTACATATACTTGAGGTGACCGACTCTTTAATACCGGGAATTTCTAATTCCTAACAGTTATTCTTGTAGGTGTGATTCTCTTCTTACACGTTTTCTCAAAATCAACAAACAGTTGATAAACAACATATAGGCTGATTAAGGTCCTGCTATTGGTGGCAATAGATCTAGGAACTGGGTGCATTGGTGTATTGGGAGGATACACAGTTGCTTTTGACAATCTCCTACAAGGGGAATTCGTTTCAACAAGATTTTCAGCTTTTTGCATATCCATATCTTTTTCCAGAACACTTGTTGGTGTTAGAAGTGTCCTGAGGCTTAAACTTGTTTAAGGAGATCCAGATTTCCTTAGTGTAATCATGAGGTTTGAACGTTATGTTATTCTTTTTACACTCGAGTTTTTCTAGCTTCTTGTTCAATTTCTCCTAGTGACTTCATCGACTTCTTATCTTCCTCAATGCACTCAACGCAACTAGGTTTCTGCCTAGGCTTAAGGATTTCATTACCATCATAAATTACCTTATGAGCTCTAGCCTTTTTAATAAACTCTGGACTAGGTTCCTCAACAAGGGGAATGCTATGCTTATCGCTTAAGACTCTATGATTAGTGACCATGTGAGCAGTCTGAATGGTATTCCCTTGTATGTACAACTTATTTTCAAGTTTATTTTTTAAAGTTTTCAGATTGGAAAAATCATTAAAAAGTTTTGATTCCTTAGCATTGAATTCTTGCTTAAGCATTTTCACATTATCTTGAAGTTCTTGTTTTTGCTTAGCAGTTTTAGAAAGCTTTTCTTGCAAGGAGTTTAACTCTTGTATTAATACTTCTTCTCTAAAATTACTTTTTCTAATAATTGTACGCATTTGGTTATCCATATCCTCGCTCACGGGTAGTTAGCTCAAACTTAGCACGTTGTTCATAAATGGCAACTTGTTCCTTATAGGTATTGAGTTCAGTGGTCAAGGAATCATCAGGCACAAATGAAGTGAATTCATCAGGCATGCATGTATTATAGATTGCAGAAGATTCATCATTAGGTACAATATGACTGTCATCTTGTTTCACATATTGTTCATATTGGATAACATTGTCATTTCCCATGTTTTCAATATCTGACTCAATGACTTTAGTAGATTGTACTTCATGGGGAATCTTTTGCTCATCAACCACATCATATAGTTTGAGTACCTCTTTAATGATGGATTCCTTGGATGGACTGGCTTGTTGAGGTGAAGAGGTCATTGGAGAGATATTAGCCATGAAGATGGTTTGTGCACATGGTTCATCATCAACGTCCAAGTCATATGCATCACGCAACTTGAAAGGCGTTGGGATTGTTCTCAGCAGATGCATGCGGTTGTTCGATCCACATCAGATCGTGGTCTATGTTCTAGCATTCCCATCAGTCAAGAACAACAGCTCCTCTTCATTCAACATCGCACCATTATCTTGTGCTTGAACCAAGAACATCTTGTCCCTCAAGGTATTACGGCGTTTGAGGGCGTTTTGGTTGAGTGCAATTCCTATCAATGTGCCCTTCTCTACCACAGTTATAGCACTTGATTGGTTTTAATTGACCCTGAACTATATTCCTTCCACGATTCTGATTTCCAACATATCCACCACCAACACCAGCATTCCCATAACCTACATTTCCTTGTTCATTGTGTGAAGGTTAAGTGTTCTGTCTTCCTTGCACATTTTCCACCACAATCCTTCCATCTCTTATAGTGGCATGATTTTGACGGTTGGATGCAGTTCTGAGATAGTTGTTTGTGTGAGGGGTGAGATTCAGGTTTTGCTTGACCATAAGAGCCACTTGATTGATAAAGTGCTCCATGACTGCATCAGAACTGGGTTGCTTATATCCAGAATCAGGAATGGGCTTGTGATTATCATTTTCAGTGGGTGTGACTTGTGATGCTTTGGTGAAGAATGCATTTGTATCATTTGATGAGCTTGTTTCTCCTGGTTGTGATTTGAACTGTTCAAGAATCCTTCTTTCAAACATAGCATGTTTCTCATTCTGAAGAAGGAAAGCATACAATTTCTCATAGTTGGTGTTCTTTAGCCCCTTGGTAAGCTTCACGTGGTGACAAACTTGTGCCATTCAGGATTCATGTTTTTATGAATTTTGAGTTCAAATTGAATGTTTGGCATAGTCATCTTGATATTCCTCATATCATTCACCAGTTTGTGGAATCTCACGTAATATTCATAAACACTTTCTTCGTGTTTCATCTTAAAGTGTTCAAATTCATCATACAAGTGATTCTCGTCTTCGATAGTCAATTCAAAACCCGAAAAAGCATCTTGACATTATCCCAAATGCCTTTAGCTTCGTGGTTGTGATT
>OU343217.1:52904993-53292700 GCA_910596185.1 Chrysanthemum makinoi | reverse complement strand
GATCACCACTCCACCACCAACTTCTCCAAATCCTTTCTTGGAGGACTTGGATGACTTGCCTCCTAGGCCAAATCATCCACCACCATTGCCATCCTTTGGCACAATTGAGCGGATTGCTCATGAGTCACCTAAGCCATCTTTTGACCCAAACGCCCCATTAGGGCCAAAACCTCTTCTCTTTCACCCCATTTACAAAGACATCCATGGTCCTTTGTATGGGGACCAACCACTCCCTACACCAATGTCCCCTCACTTAGAGGACATTGAGGAGTCCATGTGGGATGCTAATCCCACAAGAGAGGAGATTCAAGCGGAACTCCAACACCTCCACCAATTCAAAGGCATGGTGGATTCTCACCTTAGTGAAACTATGCAAATGCAAAATGCCTTGCTAGCCTCCATCATGACCACCCCAAACATCCCCACCAACACCAAAACATCTACCATTCCACCACCACAACCTCACCAAACATACTACCCCCTAGGCATGGTTGCTCAACTTGTGAGCAAACCGCCCAAACCGTTGATAGGACCCGAGTTATGGTCCATGACTTCCAAGAGGAAATGAGGTTCATCCTCAATCACATCCTTGAGCGCCTCAACGCTCTTTCTCATCCACCATCTCATTAGGATGGTCATAGCTTAGCATTTCTAAGTTTTTCTTTTCTTAGGATTATTTTCTTTCTCGTACTAAAACACATCATTGTGTTCTCTTTTCATGATTCTTATTCATGAAAAATTTTAACTAATGAATGGTGTTTTCTATATTTTTGGTGCCTTTACATAGTGTTTGGAAATGCTTGTGAATGATCATTATTACTAACATTTTTTTTTGTAGCTTTATTTTCACAATCCATGTATCTTCCCATTAAGCACCCAATTTAGGGGGAGCTTTGATCAAGGGGGAGATAATGGCTCGGGCTCATTACATTCCGCATAGCCTCTTCTTTTTGTTGAGACAAAAGGGGGAGAAAATATAGAACTTGTTTATATTTGACTTTTCTGGAAAAGTCAAACTGCATACATTGACTTTCTGAAAAAGTCAAACATGATACTTCATTGGTAATACTTGACTTTTCTGAAAAAGTCAACTGCATACTTTGACTTTCTGAAAAAGTCAACATCATGCATCAACTAGTGAACACTTTGACTTTCTGAAAAAGTCAAACATCATACACTTACATTATCATTTCCTTTTCAAGTTCTAAAACTAATATTTTTATAACTCTTGCACAAACTTTGTATCTTTTATAAAAATAAAATTTATATTTTGTCCTCAACAAAAAGGGGGAGATTGTTAATACAAATATCGTCATTAAACGTTATTTATATTTTTGATCTTTACCTAAGTTTTGTTAACGACAAAAGTAAATTTAATTTATATAAAGCTTAAAGCTTGTCAAGTTTAATAGATATTAAAACAAGCTTTTTCAAACAATATCCTCATCATTTAAAGCATTTACATTGTGACTAATCATATCTTAATATGAGTCTAAGCATAATGTATGATAGTAGTTTTTAGAATGTTTTAGTTTCTTAAAAACTAAACATTACTTATGTATTTACATATTTCTAAAATAGAAAAACAACACATGACATCATGTGATACATCATGGAAATCATTGGAAGATTTCATTAGATATTTTGTGTGGATTTGTACTCTTCATATCTTACACAATCTTACATAGATATGGTTGACTTTGGCAAAGATCTTGATATCTTGTCGGACCTGGCGGCACCAAAATGTATAACGGACGGAACCCTTTCAAGGGGTCCGCCGTCCGTGGTGCTTGCTGATGGTTTTGGCTATAAATAGCAAAGTCAAACCAAGTAGTTTTTCATCCCTTTCTATCATACTCTCTTACATATCTTCTCTCTAACCTTTCTAACTCAGTTTCATATCATATTAGTGATCTCTTTTGTAGCAAAGAAGATCAAGTCACATTCAAGCTTCAAACGAGAAGTTGGAAGTCTTGTTTGTTTAGTGTTGTATGATCTTGTGTTGATTCATACTTCATTGTTGTATTAAACCATCATAATCTTGTGAGTGTGAGTGGTTAGTATTTTAGTCCTCAAAATACATTGTGTGTGGGAGTGGTTGTACCCTTGGAAAGAACTCGACATCTAGCTTAGTGTCGGAAATAGTGTAAGCGAAGTGTAAAGGTTTCTCCGCTGGTGAAAGGAGCTTGTTGACTAGTGAAGTTAAACTCTCGAGTGTGAGACTTGGGGAGTGGAGTAGGGCAAGGTGTTGGAATCACTCCTAAACCTTTATTCAAGTGTTAGTTACTCATATGTAATAGTTAGCTTAATTATGGCCTTTATGTTTGTCATTAGCCTTAAGCTTATGTAGAAGGCCCATGAGCTTAGGCCCAAGCCCATAGGAGAAAGGAAGGGACTAGGAGTGTTGCCCTAGCTTCCCTCCTATAAATACTATGTAATAACCCTCACTTGAGGGTTGGTTGTTCAAGTTATTTCTTTCACATACATCTACGCCTAAACCGTCTTTATTATCGTGTGTGTGTGTGTGTTTGTTTACTTGTTCAATCGCCTCTCTATCTTTCTATTAAGCTTGTGTGGTAAATCTAGTGACCTAACAGTGGTATCAATCGCCTACTAGTTGGGTGAATCGTGTTTGTTTTTGAAGTGGGTTTCGGTCCTACGCTTAAAACACACATTTGATACTTTAGTTCGCTTAAAAACGTTTTTTTTACACTTTTGAATCCAAGATTCTTGTACTTTCAAAGTTTTAAGGTGTTAAAATACGTGTTTTTGGCAAAAAGTTTCAAACTTTATGCGTGAATCGTTGTTTTTAGACTAGTTTTTATACGAGGGTTTCAACCTACGCATAACTGTTTTAAGAGCTTTGGATAATCAAGTTTCACACTTTTGTGTCTTTTGGTGTTATTGAAGCTATTTCATCACACAAAAATTGGTTTAGAAACATATTTGGGCATTATCATTTTTACGAGTAATCCTACGCGTAGCAAAACCCTAAAACTTCTGCGTAAGGTTATCCTTAGTTTGATCTTCGTTTTCGTGGTTTACTCCGTGTTTTCTTGCTTGGATAAGGCTGAAAATCGTCGAAATTTGGATATCTTTTGCACTATGATAGTGTAAAAGATCATTTGGGCAAAACCCTAAAATTACGCATAAGCATAAAGCTTACGCGTAGAAATCCTACGCATAAGATTCATCTTACGCCTAAGCCTAGTCTTACGCATAAGATAATCCTACGCCTAACTTTCTACGCCTAACTTTGTGTCTACGCATAACTTTAGCGTCTTTTCCCAACTTACGCGTAAGCTAAATCTACGCGTAACTCTTGATTGTTACGCGTAACTTTGGTGTTTTTACGCATAAGCGCTACTTGGCTATTGTGATTTCTACGCCTAAGGATACTTCATCAACAAAGGTTCATTCGACTACAAAGATCCATTTTTACCAACACAAGTTTATCAACATGTCACAACCACCATACTCTAATTATTTCCCTTACACTTATTCTCAACGTCAACAACAACTAACTCCACAACATCAACAATGGAATCAACAACAAGCAATTTATCAACAACAATTTAATCAACAACATACTCCACAACTTGCTGCAATTCCACAACCTCAAATGGTTCAACCACCACCAAGTCTTCAAGTTCAACCCTACACAAACGAATTCAATCAACATCCATCAAGGAACACTATGAAGGAACCCACTTGGTTTGCAAAGATGTGTGAAGCTTTAAGTAGCCAACAATCAATTCATGAGGTTGGATCACTTGATAGACCTCCAATGCTCACTCCAGGAAACTACGATCAATGGGTGATAAGGTTCTTTAGGTTTTGTGATCTGAAGAAGCCACATGGAAAGTTCTTAAAGAAGGTTATCTTGGAAGGTCCATTTGAGATGCCTACTTGTTATCGTACCCAGATCCAAATGCTAATCCACCAAGAGATGAACAATCCAACATTGCTCTTTGTTGACCAATCAGAGGAACTTCTACTCTATGAAGCTGATGAACTTGCAATGCAATACATCCTCTTAGGATTACCTAACCCAATTCTTTGAAGTGTTGATGCTCAAAAGATGCAAAAGAAATGTGGGATCATATTCATCTTCTTATGGAAGGATCTGTACTCAATCGGGAGGATTTGGAATCCAAAATTTACTTGGCTTATGAACACTTCATGATTGAACACGGAGAGACACTAGAGTCTTATCATCATTGTTTTTCAGACATCATCAATGATTTGGATAAACACAACATCATCATGCCAAGAATTGCAGTGAATACTAAGTTCCTGAGTAGTCTTGGTCCTGAATGGGAGAAGTATGTCATTTTTCTCCGTCAAGCGAAGAATTTGCATCATTCTACATATGGATTGTTGTACGATTACTTGAAGCCTCATGAAAGGAAGTTGATAGGGAAAGGATTCTCCGTGCTCAAATTGCTCCACCGACACATCCGGAAAATCAACAACTTGCCTTATATGCTCAAAGCAGTTATTCTCCTCAACCAGCAACTCAACCAACTGCTACAATCACACCATATGATCCTTCACGGCCTCAATCTCAACAAACTCAATTGGTTCCATACAACAACAACAATGCTCAAGCACTTGTCGATGAAGCTAATGAGGAATCTGATCCGTTCGAAGCACCGCAACAAGGATTTGCTATGATTGCTAATGCCTTTAGCCGTTATACCAACAAATCCAACAACCGTATTCGTTCCTCATCTAATACAAGGAATCAAGCTGTTGTGAACAATGGACGAGTTGAAGTTGAGAATCGTGGTTATGGTCGTCAGATGGGCGGTGGTCAAGGGTTTAATCTTTGTGGGTAGGAATAACAATAGAGCTCAAGTGGTGGAACAGGGAAATGCTCGAAATGGGTTGAATGGTCTTCGATGCTACAACTGCAATGAGAAGGGACACTGGCTAATGCATGCCCAAAGCCAGGACAAGGGCGTGCTTATCACAAAGAGGCTCTTCTTTTGGCTCTTAAGGATGAAGCTGGTGGAACTCTCACGAGACAAAGAACGAGCTTTATGGCAAATGCGACTTCGGATGATGATATGGAGGACTTGTAGGCCAATGCATTTGTTATGTTGATGGCTAATATGCATGAGCTACAAATGAGTGACACAGGCCCGGTGTATGACACGATGGCTTGTCTCAGTACGAACAAACCATATTCATCTCTGATCTACTATCTCCGCCAACATCTGCATCCGGCAAGGCTCAGAATGTTCAAAATGAGTCGTCCACATCTCATTCCGGCGATTTTCAACTAGACCCCGTAGTTATATTTGGCGATCAAGATGACCAAACGGTTTCCCTTGATAATCAAATTGACTCCGTGGTTATACTTGAGGATCTCAGTAATGATCATGTTGTGACTCACGTTGAACACGCCGAACCTTTGCCTCATCCAGATTTTGCTCGTTTAATACAAGACCATCAGACCATAGTGGAAAAATGTCATGCCATTAATCGGGACTTGAAAAGCAAAAATGCACTGTTAACCAAGGATTTTGAATGTTTACAAAAGCAACTCAACTTTTCAAAACTCAAGAAAAACGTGAAAATGGTTTTGAAGCGACCTTTGCCAAATCTCATCAAAGCGAAAAATACTTAGAGAGACAGATCGTGATCTAGCGCTTCGAAGAATGCTTTGTTATGCGAAATAGAACAACGGAAACATGAACATAAAAAGCAAATTAACGCTCTCACCTTGGAAAATCAAAAATCTAAGGCTGAGTTGTTAACTTGTCAAAAACAGTTCTCTGCATACAAAAAGCATTCAACGAAACGAATAGATGATCATCTTGAAGAAATCATCGGCTTGCAAAACAAACTTAAAGAGTTTAAAACTGTTGTTTACAAACATGGCGAGTCGGTCATAGCCATTGAAAAGTTTACTTTAAAACCCAATCCAAATGGATATGGATCGAATCTTGCTGATTACAAACCTAAGCTTTCAACCAAAGCATTCAAACCAAATCGTGAAGTTTCCAGTGCAGAATATAAAATTGATAATTCTTTTATGAATGTTGTTGAATATCATCGTCAAGAGGAATTAGATCGAGAAGGCGAGAGTCGATCAAAATTAGAAAAAGTTGTTTACAACAAACCTTTTAACTATTCCAAAGCGGTCACTTTCGTCACACCAACGGATTCTTCTAACACACCAAGGATTATCATAAAACGTCTGAGTCTTCTAATGACAATCCCAAACCAGATTATGCACAAACTTATGGTCCTTTACCTTCCATCAGTGAAGTAAACTCAAAACATGAAAATCGCAAAATTCTTCGATATTTTGACCTTTTCATGGCTGACCTCAAAACATTACAACATGAGATAGAATATCATTATGAAATCAAAGTTCAACATTTTCAATCGCCTCTGGCGCGAGAACAAAGAGACATTTTTCAGAAAAATCTTTTACTAAATGTTAAAAATTTGAAAAGTTGTGCATTGTCTTGGGAAAGAGACTTTCATAAGGAACTTGGATTGATGAAGGTCGTTTTCGAGAAAATAGAAACATCTATTTCAAATACTAAACGTAAAAAGAAAATGTTGAGAAAAGATGTTGATCGACTCTTGGAAGATGTCATCTGTGCGGATGTCCATAATGTTGTGCTAGAGAATTCTTTGTCATATGCATTTGATTATATATCTGCTGATACTGTTGATTATGTGGTAAATGTTGAGAACACGATAATGTGCTTGGTCGAGTCCTTAAAAGTCGAAAATAAACGATTGTCAAACGAACTTTCAAATGCAATACGTCGTCTTAATTGGTGTCAAAAAGATATTCACGATCAACAACTTGCTTTTCAACACAAAATCGCCCGATTCGTGACAAATCTTCGATCCTAAAATTGAGCAATTGGATGATCAAAGCGTGTCTTTTAAGTGTCAAATCTCAAAATATGAACAAGAACTTGTAAAAGTTAAAAGGAATATGGTGTCATATTTGATTTACTCAAAAGACTCGTGATGAAGCATCAAATGAACTTGATCATTATCTTGCACACACTAAAGAAGTTATGCATTTTCTTTGGAAATATTCGATCTAAAAATCAAGATCTGATTCACACTATCTTCAAGTTAAGAGAAATGTTAGGAAAGTATGAACAACTTCCGCCTACCGTGATTAAGAGAATAGCCCCAGTAACACTTAGTAATCGTGAACCTAGAATCACTCCTGCCAAATCACAAGTTGCTAACGTGCTTCCTATTCTCTTGAAAGCAGGAATAGTTGCGTATTTTCCAAACGTCCGCACTTCACAGCCTAAGAGCACTACATCGAAGAATAGGAAGTTGCGACCTAAGAAAAGATCAATAAAGAATGCTAAAGTAGAAGAACACCCTAGGACTATGAATAAGACTCACGTTGCTTCCACTATAGATATTGCGTCGGGCACATGTAATAGAAATAGTGATGTAACGAATGCTAAACCTTTAAGCACTTTTGATATTGATCGATGCACCTTGTGTTATTTGTCATAAAAGTATGAATTCGATTGTTCATGATAAATGTGTTACTAAAGCTATCATCTCTCGTTTAAGGAATCCTAAGAACCGGAATACCTATAGGCCCACTAATCTTTCTAAGTCGTGCTTGGTAGACCGCCATCTTTAGATTCTAAGAAATGCATTTCTGTCCCTGTAGCTCCAGTTTCACCTCCTAGGAATGTAGTACCACCTAGTGCATTCACTAAGACTAAAGCAAATACTAGTTGGAGATGGCGGAAATGGATATATAACACACTAGGATTTAAATGGATACCTAAAGCTATTGATGTGTGTATATCTACTATAAGCTGCTTGAACCCTCTAACATCTCGGGTTCCACATCTACTTCTATTCCATCTGTGCAGTGTGTGTAATGCACGGTGTCTGAATCATTCTCTGGATTGTTAATAGCGGATGTTCCCGACACATGACAGGCAATCTTAAACTGTTTTCAAACTTTATTGCAAAGTTCATTGGCACTGTCGGATTCGGGAATGATCACTTCGCAGCTATCATGGGCTACGGAGACTATATCAATGGGAACATTGAAATTAGCAGGGTTTATTATGTGGAAGGCCTCGGTCACAATCTGTTTTGATGGAGGTCAGTTCGTGATGGAGATTTGGAGGTTGCTTTCAGGGAGAAAACTTTTTTCATTCGTGATTTACAAGGAAACGACCTTATGTCTGGCTCGCATAATTCCAGTCTTTACACTATCTCTATGCAAGACATTGTTGCTTCTTCTCCCATCTGCTTACTTTCAAAGGCAACATCAACAAAATCCTGGCTATGGCACCGTCGTCTCTCACATCTAAACTTTCAAACCATCACCAACCTTGCTCGACACAAACTAGTTGAAGGACTCCCACGGTTTGGGTATTCTAAAGATCACCTTTGCTCAGCTTGTGAACAAGGCAAAAGCACTCGTGCTCATTTTCCTTCAAAGGTGGAACACAGCTCTCGGCATGTGCTTCATCTTCTTCACATGGATTTGTGTGGCCCGATGCGCGTGCAAGCGATCAATGGCAAACGCTACATCTTAGTAATTGTTGATGACTATTCACGCTGGACTTGGGTCTACTTTCTTGGAAGCAAAGATCAAGCTCCACAAATGATCATCACCTTTCTCACAAAAATACAAGTTCACTCTGAAACACCGTTCGACAAATCAGAACAGACAGAGGCACTGAATTTGTTAACCAAACTCTTCGTGAATTTTATGAGAAAGTGGGAATTCACATCGGACATCTATTGCATGTACACGAACAAAGCGGAGTTGTCGAAAGACGAAACCGAACGTTAGTGGAAGCTGCAAGAACAATGTTAATCAATGCTAAACTTCGATTACTTATGGGCGAAGCGTATCTCTGCATGTTATACTCAAAATCGTTCTATGATTACAAAACGCCACAACAAAACACCTTTCGAGCTTGTCCACAACCGAAAACCGAATCTCAAACACTTTCATGTATTTGGATCTCTTTGCTATCCGAATAATGATCGTGATGACTTTGGAAAGCTCAAAGCCAAAGCTGACATTGGAGTTTTTATTGGATATTGTGATAATTCTAAAGGTTTCTGAATCTGGAATCGTCGAAAAAAGGAGGTTATGGAAACGATTCATGCTCATTTTGATGAACTTACGGTAATGGCTTCTGAGTATAACTTGGAACCGGACACAACCGCTTAAACTTCCCCAAACCCCATCATCACTGAACAAAGCCCCGCTTACTCATCAACAAATGGAAAGGTTATTTGCTCCATTTGTTCGGTGGCGATATTGATGAACGTGCTCGTGTGTATCCGTTTGTTTCCGCGCTCAACCCGATAATACTCTTATACCTGATACACCTGCTACAACAACTATGGTTGAAGAAGCACCACCAGTTGACTCCAACACAACAGTTGAACAAACCGCTTCCAACAATGATGAACCGGTGATGATGTTCGAATGAAGTACCCCCATCTGCAGATTTTGATCCAAATGCGTTCTTTAACCCGTTTGCTAATGAGGCTGCTGCACCAGATGTCGCGGAATCTTCAACAAGCCATTTGAATCCTCAAAATCTGCACAATGTATACCAACATCAACCCTCCACACATAGATGGACAAAAGACCATCCTCTGGAAAATATTATTGGCAACCCGAATCAACCAGTCGTTATAAGACAACGTCTTCATTCATATGGTGAACATTGCATTTATGCACTCACTGTCTGCCAATCTGAACCTAAAAACATCAAAGACGCAATGACAAAAGACAAGTGGATCGAATCCATGCAAGAAGAACTCAACCAATTCAAACGTCTTGAAGTATGGGAGCTGGTTGAAAGACCAACAGGGGTCTACGTCATTGGTCTCAAATGGATTTGGAAAAACAAATTGGATCTTTGAAGGGAATGTTATCGAAATAAGTCACGTCAGGTGGCTAAGGGTTATCGTCAGGAAGAGGGTATTGACTTTGAAGAATCTTTTGCTCGGTTGCTCGTCTTGAGGCTGTTCGGATATTTCTAGCGTTCGCAGCTCATATGAATATAACGGTCTTTTAGATGGACGTCAAAACTGCTTTTCTGAATGGGCAACTTAAAGAAACGGTTTATGTCGACCAACCGAAGGATTCGTTGATCCCGCGTTCCCGAATCATGTCTACAAACTGAACAAAGCTTTGTATGGTCTCAAACAAGCTCCTCGGGCATGGTACGATAAGCTATCATCTTTCCTAATTGCCAATAATTTCACCAAAGGTTCGGTTGACCCTACTCTTTTCATACAATATCACGGGGAACATATTTTAATTGTTCAAATTTATGTGGATGACATCATTTTTGGGTCAACTCATAAAAAGTACTCAATCGCTTTTGCAAAACTAATGAAGAAACATTTTGAAATGTCCATGATGGGTGAACTTACGTTCTTTCTAGGACTACAAGTTCATCAATCACCCCGTGGTATTTTCTTGAGTCAGTCCAAATATGCCCTTGAATTACTACACAAATTTGGAATGCAAACATGTGACACCTATGCCACACCAATGGCTCATACCAAGAAGCTAGGCGCTGATTTACATGGGAAATTGGTGGACCCTACAAAATACCGTAGTATTATTGGGTCTCTCATGTATCTAACAGCTAGCGATATTGTCTTTGCCGTATATCTTTGCTCTCGTTATCAGTCGCGACCAACTGAAACCCACCTCTCGGAGGCTAAAAGAATCCTCCGATACATAAAGGGAACCATTAACTTGGGGATCCGGTATCCGAAGGATTCTGGTTTTGAACTAATCGCTTTTTCAGACGCCGACCACGCAGGATTCTTAGACTCACGGAAAAGTACTTCAGGAGCTTTACAATTTCTTGGTGATAAATTGGTGTCATGGCAATCGAAGAAGCAGGATTGTACATCGCTGTCCTCAACGAAGCAGAATATGTAGCCATGTCGGCGTGTTGTGCTCAAGTCATTTGGATGAGAACACAACTCAAAGACTATGGTTACGTATTTGACATAATCCCGATGTACTGCGACAATCGGAGTGCCATTGCGATCTCGTGCAACTCGGTTCAGCACTCGAAATCAAAGCACATCGATCTTCGATATCATTTCATCAAGGATCACGTGGAGCAGTGCTTGTTGAATTATATTTTGAGGGTACAGAATACCAATTGGCAGATCTTCTCACCAAAGCCTTGCCTCCCGCTAGGTTTAATGAGTTGGTCCACCGGATTGGTATGAGGTGTTTGACTCAAGAGGAATTGGATGAACTCCTAAAACAGTCTTAAAACACATCAAACACCAAAATCTCTTTTGTAAATATTATTTTCAAAAACAAAATACAAAAATATAAAATCAAAAAATCTCAAAAACATTCTTCTATCTAAATTCTTTCAAACATCGCAAGTACAAATCTTAAGTCAACACTTTGTTCTATCAAATCTTTCACTATTTTTCCCGAACAAGTGTTGAGGGGGAGAAAGTAAATATTTTTCTGTTTCATAAAACCTTGTACTTCCATGTTTTCAAAATTATGTTGTTTCTTCTAAAATGGTGGATACGTTTCTTGTCATATACTCTCCTCGGACTCAAATGTTTTAACCATTTCATTATTTCAAAAGTCGAGGGGAGTATCGTGAAGTTTCTTGCCTTACAAATGTTTTGTCTTACCTAAACGGAAGTTAAAGGATCTTGGTTGGAACCTCTTTAAGGTTGAGGGACTGAATGTGTCAACTTGGCAAATTAATTCATTTGCTCCTAAACCACCAAAATCAAACGGCCCAAATCAAATCTTCTAAATCCGTTCAAGTTTTTCATAATCTATAAGTTCTAAACTGTTTTTAATCAAGATGATAAACAAGGATTTCTAAAATTCTTTCAAATCCAACGGTTAAAACTCTTTAAACTGATTTTGGAAAATTGTTCACTCGAGCAATTGGGTGTTTATGTATAAAAGTGTTTGGATTGAAATGAGTTGTGTTAAAACCTTTCTTAGTGTCTATTAAACTTGTTTCAATCGTCCAAAACCATCTTGAATCTTAAATTTCATTAATTTGAATTCTAGGGTTCTTGCGCTCATCTAGGGTTTTTCTTTTATGTGATATGTTATTAGGTAGTCAAGAAAGTGTTAGAATAAGTTTATATGCATGTTTTTGAACCTTTAAATTAGCCCGAAACATCTAAACTGTATGAACTTAAGTTTTAGGTTTTTAGGGTTCATCTCCCATAAATCTTTTGATTCTGTTGTGGAAATGTATTAAATCTTGTTCCATTGCACTCATATGACATCTAGGACACTCTAGAAACATTCTTGTTTGATTTGTGTAGCTATATCCCTTACACGTAGATTAAGGGTTTAGGGTTTAAGTAATTTTACTCCTAAGTCTTTTTGTGTGTATCTGATATGTTCTTATGTTTGTTTTGTGATCTAAAAGATGTTTGGAGTTAACTGCAATCAAGTTTTCATGTTTATATTTAACAGGTTAATTATTCGTAATGTCGGAATCTTTAGGTGTTCAAACCGTTACGCTTAAGGAATACTTTATGAGTAAAGGTCACGCCTAAGAGTAATCTTACGCGTAGCTCTTACGCATAAGGGGTCTACAGAGGATTACGTGTATCTTGGAAAGATATTCGTAAACAAGGCTTGTTACGCATAAGCTTTGCTCTTCACGAGTAAACTGTACGCGTAACATCTAGCTTTTCCCTACGCGTAAAGCCTTTGAACTTGTCTTACGCGTAAGAAAATCTTACGCCTAAGCTTGGTCTTACGCTTTAGCTTACTCCTACGCATAAGCTCCTTTCTTACGCATAAGGATCCTTGTTACTCATAACCCATTGTTCACTATTTTTTTGCCCGTTACGCATATGCTACTTGTTAAATGTTACGCATAGGTCACAAATATCTGATGTTTTATATAAGCTTACAAAAGTTAATATGTTGTGTGTTAAGTGAATTATTGCTCTTTGAAATTTCAAAATTAACATGTTCACGTAACTTATCACATCAACTTCATACATTTGGACTAATGTGACTTAGGACTTGTAACTAACATAAACATGTTACCATCATACAAGTAATTAGATAATAAATCAGACTAATACAAACACATTGTGTTTCCATATGTCTGTCTCTTTGTCTAATGACTTTCAGATCATGAAATGGCTGCAAATCAAGCAAACATCAATGCCCCAGCTGAGCTCTCGATGGCAAACACATTCCAAGCTGGATACGACAAAACAATTGGCAAGAACTATCTCCGTGTCATCTTCAACTACATCCATTCAAATTCATGTTCACAAAGTCATCCTGATGATGAGTATGATTCAATAGATGAGGTAATACAATTTCGTAAGACATTAAAGCAGAAATGGATGGAATTCCATGCTTCAACCTTTCCGGTTAATCAACCCGGTGGGGCGGGAGGGTCAAGCAGTAGTCCTCCACTTATGGAAGATCCATTGTAAACATTTCTTACCCCATCCGATCTGGTTAATCAACCTGGTAAGGATCAGGGTGTCACTGTCACTACAACTGTTGAAATGAAGCAACCACAACAAAACAACCGTAAGAAGAAAAGCATGGTGAAGATGTGGAAATATCTGACGAAGGAGATTACGATCATGATAAGGATGAAAGAGTCATTAAGGATGATAATTTGATGGCTAAAGTGGAAATGATGTGAAATGAGGCTGAAGAAGCTGCTAGAGCTGAAGAGGAAAAGTTAAAGAAGGAATCAGACAACTACATAGTTGACAATCCAATACACAAACTCAACAGTCTTCTGAAACACCTCTTGACACTTCCACCAAACCCAAATCATCATCTCTATCATCACCTCCATCCACATAAGAAACACCTATGTCAACAACAAAATCTGTTAAGAAGGCAACTCCATCCAATGATTCGACAAATGGTTAAGTAGGTTATCACCACTACACAACAAGCTACACAGCCACCATCATCTGATCAACCAAAGGGATTCATAAACCACACCACCAATGGAGAAAACCGTTGATTACTTTACATACACTGGTGGTGAGGATCACGACATACCTGAGCCCCAACCAGAACCTCAACCAAAATTTAGATCAAGTACATTACTGCACTCCTTGTTTTCATACGCTTCAAATCAAAGAGCGTGTTGAAAGTTCTCCACCTCGGGGTCGAATATTACCTAAATTCTACACTTCATCGGAATCAATCAAGAACCTCAGTACAAAATCGTTCATAAAACAAAAGTTTGGGTTTGTCTACCAAAGTGAAAATCATCATACTTGCTTCATGGCTTTCGATGAAATTCACTAAGTTCTATGACGCCACCCTGGAGATGGTTCGAGATGGATTGGCATATCGATTGAAGGACATTGAGTTGGGTATAATTCAGACGAAGAGAAGGAATTCAAAGGATCGCATGGATGTTCGTTGATTTATCACTAGGATTGATGAATGTTTGATTCATCGGGATCAGATGCAACGGTTGGAGAGCTATGTGGGAGGATGACCAAACTTTCCGATTATGACTTTCCAACGTCCTCAGAAAGTAGTTGATCGTCTGTAATCATTGGGTACTCTCTTGACTGTGATTTTGTTTGTTTGATT
Organism: Chrysanthemum makinoi; assembly: GCA_910596185.1. Taxonomy (NCBI): domain Eukaryota; kingdom Viridiplantae; phylum Streptophyta; class Magnoliopsida; order Asterales; family Asteraceae; genus Chrysanthemum; species Chrysanthemum makinoi. The sequence goes on along the minus strand of OU343217.1, from coordinate 53,278,089 downwards.
ATGTCTATGGCTTGTGCACACATTACAGTGTACAACCCGTACTTGTAAATAAAGGACCCTGTGGTACGCTTCAGTGCCACAATCCTTAAAAAAGGAGCGAAAGCTTCTTACTTTTGCGTAAAACCTATCAAACCTTTCACTTTTCAAGGTTTTGCTCAAAAGAACAAGTACTTTCCCTTATGATTTTCAAAACCTCAACCGTTTATATCACTTGTTGAGGGGGAGTACTTGACTTAAAACTTTGTTCACTAATTGTTCACAGTGGTCATTCTTCCCGCAACACTCGAAATGGTCATATTTATTCTCAACTTTTCAAAAATAACATTTTATATGCCATTTTTGAGGGGGAGAAAAATACGTGATAAGAAATATGTTGTATTTTGCTATATGAACTCTTGTGTAAAAAGACTTTAACCCATGAATTGACGAGCTCTTAACTGCTAGTAACTCGAAAAGACTTGTCCGGGACGGGTAATAATTTCAAGCTAGTTCGCTAGTGATGTAAACGTGTCTCGCAAAGGACTTGTCTGAGTAGAATGTACCATTCGAGAAACTCTTGGTAGACATGAACTCTGACGGGTTTGACAACCTTTCGAGGTTTGTCTACACCTTCAAGGTAGTTATTAGAGCTAATTGTCATCTAAAAGCTGACAATGCAACTCTTTAACTATGCCACGTAACCGTGTCTCGCGGGGGAATGTCTATCTTGAGTTGATCAATTCAAAATGTGCGCGCTCTTTCCTCACTGTGCATTTAATCGTTAAAACTCTTAAGCACATGTGGAGGGGGAGTATTTATGCAAAATCTCATCTCAACAGTGGTTCAAAAATGTTTTCATTCATAAACACTGAGCGAGATTTTTAAGTAAATGGTTTTATGGCAACATAGGTTAGTCATGGAGTTATAAGGTGACTAAGGTTAGGAATAACCGTCCTATGATCAGAGGGAGGGATCTACCCAAGGACACCACAAATAGTTAGAATTTAGAAGTCTTTAGGTATGATTATAAAAAGGAGAATTGAGAATTGGAGAAAGAAGGAGTTGAAGAATTAAAAAGAAATGCAAAGAAAAGGGTGAAAAGAAATAGCCCTCCAGATTATTCAACTTAGGGCAGACACCGGGTTCAATTCATATGCTACTGGTTGTCACTAGATGACACCGGTATTGAAGATTAAAAGTCGTCATGGACCCGATGGACGCATGCACTAAACCTTCTTAACCACTCAAGTTTCTCTAAACAGAAGCTTGTTTCATTCTCACAGGGAACCCTACGTAAACTATCGGCTTTCTCTTAGAGATTGCTGGTATTGAAGAAGGAGACCCTCTCCCTAGTCTCTGCTCAGGAAAACCAAAATGCAATATTGAGTCTAGAGCCACGAGATTCATCAAAAGATCTCTAAGGTACACTTGACATTTCATCACTTGACATTCAACAATAAGAATTTCAGTGGTACATTATCGAGTCCTTCACAGATCTTAGCAATCTGTCGAGAACATTTATGAGAGGTTCAAATTTGTGATCCTCAATGATTGAATGGAAACTCCTACCAGGGTCAACATCAAACAGCCCTGACAGCAGGTCGCTTCGGCAACTCCCCGTGGATTGCGCTTAGTGGTCTCAAACGGTCTACAGTCGTGAGGTGATGCTTCGGTGTACCTCAGCGACTCATCTGAATCGTAGGTGTAATTCGGTACATCGTGTTATCTCACTTGTGGGACTCCGATTCAGGAACGGCCTTTGTAAGAATTAGAGTTGTGTTTTCACACTATGCTGTCAACACTCTCGAAGTTCAAACTTGTAAGTGCCGGAATCCGCTTATTACTAACCGTTTTAATGTTTACTTCTTATGGAAGCTCTGGAGCGGAATGATCGTGCAGATTCTCCACTTGTTCACACCAACAACATCATCAAAGAAGTCCTATCTTAAAGCAACACAAAAATCAGAATGATTCTTCGTCAAATCAAAGAATCTACAAAGTTAAAGACTTGAAGAACTTCATCAGTACTGAAATCCAACGTTAAAGAGTGTGTGAGCATGTTGAAGAAAGACGTGGAGACACTGAAGCGGCAGAGGCAGACTTGATGCAGCTAACAACATACTATCACTTTCATCACAAAGAACAATGATCAAAGAACAAAGTTAAAGATGACGTCAAAGCATAACTGTTCAAAGAAAACTATCTCGCTACACTGGGAGATGGTTCAAATCAAGGCAATTCTTCTCACAAGAAAGAAGAATGTCAGAAGACGTCAAAGCTACTATTACATCAACGCCTTCACCGTTTTTCATCACCAACACTTGAGGGGGAGATTGTTGGAATCACTCCTAAACCTTTATTCAAGTGTTAGTTACTCATATGTAATAGTTAGCTTAATTATGGCCTTTATGTTTGTCATTAGCCTTAAGCTTATGTAGAAGGCCCATGAGCTTAGGCCCAAGCCCATAGGAGAAAGGAAGGGACTAGGAGTGTTGCCCTAGCTTCCCTCCTATAAATACTATGTAATAACCCTCACTTGAGGGTTGGTTGTTCAAGTTATTTCTTTCACATACATCTACGCCTAAACCGTCTTTATTATCGTGTGTGTGTGTGTGTTTGTTTACTTGTTCAATCGCCTCTCTATCTTTCTATTAAGCTTGTGTGGTAAATCTAGTGACCTAACACAAGGAAAAAGAGTCCTTGTAGACCGAACCACTATAAATAACTTGTTGTGATTTGATCATTTTTTTCCTTATTTACTCTTTACATATTGCTTGCATATTTCATTAACATATCTAAGATCAATATAAATTGATCTTTCAATAAGTTTCAAAACAAAGTTTTTAATTGGTAAACTATTCAACCCCCTTCTAGTTTTCTACAAAGAGCATCAACGAACTTTTGCTCAAACATTGCCGCCATCCGTGGGACCCTTATACCAATGTACTAAGTTCTAAGCAATGGACGGTTGTATTAGGGATTCTCATCTATGGGAAGGGAAAAACTTGAACACCGAGATAAAAGGGACTAGGAGGACTCCTCCAGGAGGAATCTCCGTTCCCTCCGGACCAGTTCATGAAGGACCTTCTTCACCATTCGTGAAGCAAAGCTTTGAGGTGTTAAGGATCGTGGTCAAGGAACTTGACAATATGGGCAAGGAGAAAGCAACCCTCCCGCAGACTCTCGTGCGAAGGATCATGAGGTGCTAGACTGGAGGAGTCTCAAGTTAGTCAATCCGTGGAGGTCAGAGGATAGATTAAGGTCATGTGAAGCACCATTTTCCCCCGTACCCACTAGTTCTATCCCACATATCAGTGGCAGATACTTGTAAGTGCTTGAACCTTTTATCTTTACGCGCTCTAAAACTGCCATGCGGAGTTAAAAAGCAAATAAGTAGAGTTGTTGGTAGCGCAACTGTTAATCTTGCCTTAGCCTCTTGTAACCGATGCATATTACCATATCTGGAGTATATATATGGGCCTCATGCCTAAAACACTTGTTATGCATGAAGTAGCACCCTGTTAGGCTTTTTAGGAGCATGTATAGGTTACACCATTCTGAAAGATGATGTCATCTGGTGGATTAGAAGTGTCTCCTCCAGAGGAGTATCTCCTCCCTAACAAGTCACTAGGCTTGACTTAAACTATAAGCTTGTACCATGAAATTGCACCTTGAGCTACACTCTAGATATAAATGTTCTTGTGAAAATGATTAACATATGGGTGGTCGAATACCCATCTTTAGGGGTATGATCCGTAAAGAGATAGTATGCAAAGGCATAAAAGTATGCACTGAATACTCCATTACGCGATAGGCCTCTAAGCCAGCGTCTCTTCGGAACCATCCTAAGGTCATTGACATAAAGTCTTATCCCACTATCTGGGAGAAAGTTCATAACTGCCTACTGAGCATTAGCACGTGAATGTTAGAACCTTAACTTTAAGCTAATACCCTACTGCATGTATCGAATCCGAAGGAGTTATATTTCCTTACTCCCCAAAAACTCCGATCCTGGGCTCTGTAACTTTCCCCAAGTGTAGTTTTGAGTCACGAATAATGGCTCTAATCTCTTGAGCATGCTCGGTTGTGCGCTCATCAAAAGTAATGTGAGCAGACTCATCCTTTGGGCATCATGAATAAGAGCTACGTGCTTCCTCGTTGGAGTAGTCCTACTATAGCCAGAGACATTGGAACCTCCTAGAAGAGGAGATAGAGGCTATTCGCTTCTTTTCTAGGTTGGGATCTCCAACTATGCCCCGGGTAAAGACTATTGCCTTTATGTCATAAATAATGGGAGGAAGCAGAGTAGCTAAAACAACCTTTGTCCAGGTTATGTGATTGGACTTGTTATTAAGAAACAATCAAATAACATCGGATGGCTCGCTACCTCCGAATGTAAAAGGGTAACTCCTACTAATGTGTTCCCCATGGTGAACGTGTACCATCGGTGGTTAGGCTGAGCAACCTTTGCTAATTGACTCCGCAGCAGAAGGCCGGGAATAGCCACCTTTCCTTTCGCGCGTATAGGATACCAGATGACTAGCTACATCGGTAGCGGAATGTACACATACTATTACTACATTCCTGATTTGGCATGTTAAGCAACTCAAAGGACTTAGGTCCATGATACATCACAAGCAGGCAGTTCCCGTGGAGGGACGCCTCCTAAACATCTTAAGGATGAACCATCTTGACTTAGTTTATGAGATTGTGATGATCTACATAGGGGATTGACATCCGAGGATGCAATCTTTGATCTGGCTAAAACTTCAACTAGCCCGTAGCCTCTTCCGAAGTGGTGAAACAATTCCTCCAGAGTGATGGTAAAATAATGAATGTAATAGTTAGTAACTTGCTCATAACCTCCTCTGGAGTAGAGGAACAATGTCTCCTCCGGAGTAATGATGCAATATTCGGTTGAGTAACCAATCCGGTTAGCTCATCGTCTCCTCCGAAGTAGAGGAACAATGTCTCCTTCGGAGTAATGTTATAAACTTTGGTTGAGTAACAAATCTGGTTAGCTCATGGTCTCCTCTGAAGTGGTGAAACCACCCCCCGGAGTGATGGTAAAATAATCAATAGAACAATTAATAACTAGCTCATAATCTCCTCTAGAGTAGAGGAACAATGTCTCGTCTAGAGTGTTGGTATGATCATTGGTTGAGCGACATATCAAGTCAGCTCATAGTCTCCACTAGGGTAAATGAACAATATCTCCTTTGGAGTAATGACATAATCTTTGGTTAACCAACCTATCTAGTCAGCTCATGATATCCTCCTGAGTAGAGGAACAATGTCTCCTCTGGAGTCTTGGTATGATCATTGGTTGAGCGACACGTCAAGTTGGCTCATAGTCTCCTCCGGAGTAGAGGAACAATGTCTCCTACGGGGTGATGGTACAATCTTTGGTTATGTAACCTCTACTTAGCTCTAATAATTACTCTCCTATAAGTAGATACACTGGATGGAGAAGGTAGAACGAGGATATTGATCCAAGTGTTGCATATATTAAAAGCACTAATGTAAGGCTAAATGGTATGCATTGCACATAAGCATATGCTATACCAGTATGGAAAAGTAGTGTAAAGATGTTGATCTAAGTGTTGCATTCGAACACTGGAACAAATGTATGTGGTGTGATAACTTTACAAAACACATGCGATGTTGCACTGAGTAAATCACACAAACACCGAATCAAGACCTGCATCGGTAGGCACTGGGTAAAACAATCTGGGCATTGCATCGGTATATGTTATATGTATTTATCTAAGTATTGGGGTGTGTATGCTCATGTAGCTCGGCAGCTTCGTAATGACTAACACTACACAAAATAAACTAAAGTCCCAGTAGTAGGGAAGCATGAGGGCTTAGGATATGGGGTATGGCTCGGGGTCCATCAGAACATTGCACGGTCGGACATACCCAAGCTTAGAGCGACCTTGAAAGGTCCTCTGGCACACCACGTACCCCTTCCACCAGACGAAAGTGAAAAAGTAGAAACTAAACTAACTACTTATTACAAACTAAAACATCAAACTACCGAGAGACTAGAACATCAAACTACCGAGAGAGTTCTTAGATAGGAGGATGGATGCTCCGGTATTCTGGGGGTGAGTGCTCCCTTCCGCACTATGGTTCTCATCTTCAAAATTTTGTTCACTTGACCCTACTCCGAAGTTCTTCCTGGTCACCTTTCTTTTTTGGTTGCATCGGAAGATACCTCCGGCCAAGTAGAGGCTTTTCGCTTAGTCGTGTTCTTAGCCTTTGCAACCACTCTACGGTCAGCCAGCCTGGGTGGCAATGATCTTTTCCAAAGTAGGCTTAAGGATAGTTGCTCCCTCCGGAGCAGGTTGTGTGGTTCGATCAGCAACTCGTCAAATATTAGTGTTTTGATCATGCGGTTCCTCCTTTACCTCAGTACCATCCCAAGAGGGCATAAGCATGAAGTCATAGATACTCATAGCTACAAATGCTAGTGAATAAATCTTTGATCGAAACCCTCACGTTGTGGTGCTGTCAAAATAAAACTCCGATCGAGACAAGTTATGGTCTACTCCAAGCAAAAATCTATGTTTGTGATGCTACTCGTGGCTAAAGCTCCAAACGGAGCTCTAAGTTTGTGATGTTAGTCAAATAAAGCTCCGAACGAGTTTGGGATGCTAGCTTCAAATGACGCCCCTTACAACAATTGAAACTATTGAGGTGACCTCCGATCGAGACATCCGATCAAGACTTCTTGTGTTAGTAACAGAAAAACGTTGAATAAGAAATTGAAGGTTAAGACATCCGATTGAAACCTTTGGTGTGGCCTTCGATGGAGACCTCCGATCGAAAACCTTTATGGTCAGGTGAAACCTCAGAACGAGATCTTTGTTTGAAATTATAGATCTAAATGAAAGCTACGAACGAAACCTTTAAATTCGGACAATCTCCGATCGAAATAACCACTAACCAAACTTCGATCGAGGCAATCACACCTGAACCTCTGATCGAGACATTGGGTGTCCTCTGGTCGAACACCTCTGATCGAGGAGCACCCTCTCCGAAAGACACCCTCTTCCAAAGAGAAATCTCTGGTTGAAGTCCTGTGACGGTTCTGCACAAACATTCAAGTAAGCTAGTCAAAAACCAATTTTTTACGAAATGTTATCCGGTAGAATAAAATAAAGTATGGTGCATATTGCGTCACTCAAGCAAAGAGTCGTTATATTATGTCATCTTTGATGGGTCCCATAAAACTCATGTGTGACTAGTGTGCTCATGATAGTCACTACCAAGTATATACTACATGCGTGTTAAAAGTAGTTACACATTAGTGTTTAACGTAATATGATTGGGATATTTAAATTGTGGTCACTATCGCGGTGTCAATGTGGTCGCGTATCAGAAAGTTACAAGTTTAAGTCTTGACATAGTCATGCAAGTGTATGCGAGTAATTATTGCTCGAATTCTTTCTGCTTGTCCCAAAAATGAGCTAAGTTGAAGCATTCATTGTGCCACAAAGTAAAGCTGAAAAGATTGAGGCACCATATAGTGTGATGATATGCTTTAAGTGCATGAGCAACAAGTCTAAACAAGCTGACATCAAATCTCAATTGGCCCTGGCATCATTATATTGAGGATATTTGCTCATAAGAAACAAAAGCAAAGAGTATGTTACCTCCGATTGAGATGCCTCCGGAAGAGCTACACCTCCGATCTACACACTCACGACCCACAATCAAAAATCAACCAACCAAAACCTATGATCGAGACTAACCCTCCAACTCCGATCGAAACAAAATGAAAAGATTGAGAACCTCAAGATAAACTGGTAATCGACATGAACTAGTCGAGACCTCCGGTGGAGACCTTAGCTTGAACCTCCGGACGAGTCACGCTCAAATACCTCTGGACGAACCAAGCATCTCCGGATGAGCCAACATAACCAAATGAGACTCGTCTCACCCCAAACTTCGATAAAATAACTCCTATGGAGGCCACCGATCGAAATCTCCGATCGAGACAAGCTCTCCCCACCACCACCAATCGAAACCTTTGTTTGAGACCTCTTGGTATAGTCAACTACCTCCGATCGAGACAACTCCAATCGAAGCACCTATCCCCACCTCCGATTGAGACCAAACTCTACTTGAAACTGTTGGTTTGTTTTGTTTTGTCACTTTATGTAGTGTAGAGAAAAGTGTAAACAAAAAGTGACAAGGAGATATGGTGGCCCCAACTTTATAAATGGGAATGTGAACTAAATTCTATATATTTGCTAAACACACAAAGTAAATGTTGGGATCTTAAGTGGGCCTCCGAACGGAACCTTCTACCTTAGACTCCGAATGAAACTTCATGGTGGAGCGTAAATTTTTAAAAAAGTGGAGAGGTAAAAAGAAATAAAAGTAGTATTTATACTACTCCGAGGAATGACAAGGCCTACGAGACTTACAAATAACTCTGATCGAGATAACAAAAGCCTCCGATCGAGACTAAATTGTAGCTCCGATCGAGACTTACAAAATCCTCCGATCGAGACAAAATTGTACCTCCGATTGAGACTAAATTGTAGCTCCGATCGAGACTTACAAAAGCCTCCGATCGAGAAAAAATTGTAGCTCTGATCGAGACAATAAAGAAACTCCTATCGAGACTGAAGACCAACTCCGGTCGAGCACTCTGATCAAACATTCGATCAAAATGAATAGAAGTAGTATGTAAAAAAAAGTTGTGGGAATAGAAATGACAAGTGTTGTGGAAAACGCTATGTGTAAGGGTTTGAAAGCACGCAAGCCCCCACCTTTCCAAAATAAATAGTTGGGCTCTTATCTGGGCCTAAGAACGAAACCCTTCCTTTGTGATGCTACATCCGAACGAGATACTCGAGTGCGTAGGCAAAGAATTCTAACCTTAACCTCCAAACAACATACTTGAGCGGGTAGGCAAAAATGTCTAACCTTAACCTCCGAACGAGATACTCAACTGGCGAGACACATTTTCAGAGTCTAGTATCAACTCTTTGGAAATACATTAATACTAGACTGGGGGACATGATGAGGTACATGGTCCAAAATTATTGGTAGGATCAAAAACTTTCTTAGCCTCTGAATGAAACACTCAGACGGAAGAGCAACTTTTCTAGTTAAGTCCGGAAATTCATTATAGAGGTACAATATCGGTAAGACCCAAACGACTAACAACATAAGGAACATCATTTCGGAAAATGGATTCAGCTCTAGTCTCGACTACGGAGATATGGCGTACAATTCACCACCAAAATGGGGTGTGAATTACCAAGTGGGAATCGCCAACCGAGTCAATATTCTTCCTCTGACACCCCCAAACACTTGTACAGTCAAGAGGAGAAAGTCTCTAGTCAATCTCATGACCTTCTTCATTTAATGAATCACTAGACTCTGCTACGGAACTCCTCTTGGTCAATCTCCCCTTTTTGGTTGCATCGGAAGGCTCTTGCGACTAAGTAGAGGCTTTTCGCTTGGTCGATGCCTTTGCCTTTGCAACCACTTTGGGATTAGATCAAGTGGCAATGATCTCCTCCAGAGTAGGCACATAGATAGCCATGTCTCCTAAGACATGTGAAGTAATATGGTTAGCGACCCACTCTTGTATCGAACTTCAAAATTTAATGGTATTCTTGGAAATTCTTTCATCCTCGATCGAGACACTCGAACAGATAGAAAAAATTCTCGAGAGTACCAAATCTTTGGAAATTTTGGCCTCCGAACCGAACAAGCTTTTTTCTCTAAAGTCTAGTACCAACTCTTTGACAATACATTGATACTAGACTGGGGGGCATGATGAGGTATGTCCTCCTCCGGATACTCCGGAGGAGACAATCACAATTAACTCCAAATACTTCTAAGACAAAACCAATCTATGATGAGGCATTGTCTGCTCAGGAGAGTTGTCAGCTCATGAGAGATGTCTGCTCACATGAGTTGTCTGCTCAGGAGAGCAATGTTTACTCAGGAGAATTGTCTGCTCAGGAGAGCATTGTCTGCTTAGGATAGCAATGTTTGCTCATGAGAGCAATATCTACTTAGGAGAGCAATGTCTGCCCAAGAGAGCATTGTTTGCTCACGAGAGCAATGTCTTCTCAGGAGAGCATAGTCTGCTCAGGAGAGCATAGTCTGCTCAAGAGAGTTGTCTACTCAGGATGCATTGTCTACTTAGGAGAGTATGTCTGCTCAGGAGGCAGAACATTATCTCCATCAAAACTAGTACGCTGGCAACTGACACACATTGTAAGATGATGTCCGAGTAGCACAGGTGTCTGGTCCACAACTAGCACAAAGACAACTTTGACCCCGAAGACCAGGCCTGGTGCTCTTCAGCGCTTTAAGTGCTGCCCCTAGAAGAAAACTTAGCTTCCACAAGGCTGTTGTCGTGGAGCTAACCACAAGTAGTATAAAAGGAACTCTTCACACACATGAAGGTGGACTTTTTCCCACACACACATACTCCGATGGAGACTTCTCTCTGCCCTTATTACTCTTTACTTAACACTTATTATTTATCACTCACTTATACCAAGTACTTACTCTCACGCCGGAGCTTGGTCTCGGACTAAAAACCCGGGGCGAGCTAACGGTGTTCTATCTTATTTCAGCCTACGAGACGAAGGAGCTGCCGTGGAGTCTCCTGAAGCTTAGGGTTGAAGAGCATCTACGAACTTTTTCTCAAACAATAAACAAAAACAGTTAACCATGGGAACCTACATCTATATGACAGAAAGTATGAGATGGGTGATAGCACCTAAAATTATTGTCAATCCAAGCCTATTATCTAGTTGCAGATCATCAGCCAATAATGATAAAAACCAACACCAATTATTCGTGTTTTCAACATCAACTACTGCTCATGCTATTAAATACATTTGATTGTTCACGACCCTTCTAATGGAAGTCAACAACTCATCTTTACACATGTGTGTTATAAAGCAACTATCAATTCTAATCACCTTTCTACACCCCATAACCATCCATCCTTTACACCCTTGAAACACAAATAAAACTAATGGAAGTAATTATGTCCATTATCATGCACATCTACATCTATGTGACAGGTGGAACTAGGATTTGAATCAAGTACTGTTTGTCTGTATTCCCAAAGTTTCCCATAATTTTCAATAAGGCCTCCATCATATTCATACAAAGCACATTGCTTTGCTCTCTTATATTGGCCTAAACTGACATCAACCAAAAACTTCTCTCTTATATCTTCCTTCATAAACTTGTATAAGAGTGCAAAATTCAATATAATATCCCTTGCAAAATGTTTTGATATCCCCCTAAATGTAACAAGTGAGCCCAAGTTGCAGTTTCTAGTACACCTATGAGCATGGTACAATGTCTTAATTTGAAAAGACCTTTCACTACTCATCCAACTAGCCCAAAGCCTAAATGGACAATGTTGATCCTTATGTTCATGCACTCTCATCCTTGTCCATCTAACCTTAGGTTTCTTAGCACTATCTTCTGCCACTCTCTTTCCCTTCACATTATCACTCTCTTCTGTCACTCTCTTTCCCTTCACTTTATCACTCTCTTTTGCTACTTTCTTACCCTTCACCTTGTCACTCTCTTCTGCCACTTTCTTACCCTTCACCTTATCAATCTCCATTGCACCTTTTTTTGTTCTTTTTTAGTCCTCTCCTACTAGCACATCTACCCAATTCTATATCTCTACCACAATATACAAGTAAAGACTTATAGTCACTCTTATAATACCACAACTAGTATGCATGCTTAACACCATAATCAGCTAGTGCATTTTTTAACTGCAGTGAGCTTTCAAATTTCATGCCAAGTATTGGTTTAAACTCATCCTAAGGTATTTCAGGGTTGTAAGAAGGATACTTAACACCCTTTTTGATTTTATACTTAGCATCTATAACATCATCATTTGCATCTATAGTAAAAACAACCGTCAAATTACCTAAAATTGAAAATTAGGTTTTCAAATTGATGTTTCCAAAAATTAGGGGTCTGAAAGATTAAACAACAAATATTTACAATGTACTATACATTATAACATTCGTACAACCAAAACTGTCTTCCTTGGGATTATTAGGGTTTCAAAGTGTGTGTATACTGTTGGTGGGAAAGTGATAACGAAATGGGTGGATTTTGGGGTAAGCAGAAGTCAATTGGTATTATATAGGGTCAAAGATTTTTATTATTTAATATGTTATGAAGAGAGTTATTTTACATACTAAACTTTTCTCACATATCAAGGGACTCATTTTCACCATTCATTTAAAAAGAAATCAATGGTTGAGATTAAAAGCATTTTATTATTTCACATATTTTTTATAATTTAAATATCTCTTAAACCGTTAATCGTTACGCGAAAATATTTACACCGTCGCGACGAACATTTAATTATCTTTCTATAGACGGACACTTTGATATACTTTCGAAAAAAGAAAAAAAATCGTTTTTTTTTTTCATGTTTTTTTTTTTTCGTTACTGAAATTTGCATGAAAAAAATCATATATGATAAAACACTAAGTTGATTAACACATGTGATATTAGTGTTAAATCATATATGATATTACACTAATATCACATGTGATATTATATATCATATATGATATTACACTAATATCACATGTGATATTCAAATTAGTGTTTTATCATATATATGATTTTTTAATGCAAATTTCAGTAACGTAAAAAAAACGAAATAACCAAAAAAAAAAAAAAAAAAAAAAGTGAAAAATACGAAAAAAAAATTTTTGTCGAAAGTATATCAAAATGCCTATCTATAGAAAGATAATTAAATGCTCGTCGCAATGATATATTTTTTTTCGCTTAACGATTACCGGTTTGAAAGATATTAATATTTGAAAAAAAAAAGAATGAAAGTGGGTTTTTTAAATTGTTGGGATTAATCTCATCTATTAGATCAAATAAAAATGAATGGTAGAGATTGATCCCTTGGTATGTAAACAATCTTTTGTCCTCAAATGATCTTAAATCATATGTTATATATTCCACGTAGAGAAATAATTTAAATCCACGTAAATAAAGAAAACGAATAAACAATGCCAGCCTATAAGGCGTAACCAGTTAACCTGCTAGCAACCGTTGACATTACGTATATTGTGCAAAATTTGAAAGTAGTGATACTAGTAATAAATTTAATTGGTTACGTATTTCGTTTTTTTTCAAAAAGTATATTGCGTATCTTTAGACTTCACCCTAAAAATAATGAGTTTTATTCTGCAAACAAAAGTCTTATAAACTTAATTTAACATCCTTTTAATCAATGTGATATAGTTTGCATTTAAAACAATACAAGTTATCATGCTTAGGTAATGCCCAATTAAAAGGCTGTTTGTGTAAACATAATATGTACTTCTTCGGTTGTGCATGCACAAACTGACAACCGGCGAATATACTACATTTTTAGGCAATTAGTCTTTTTAAAATTACAAGTTAGTAATAATATTAACTTCTTCTTTTTTCAATAAGTCCGTGAATACGAATGATTTGAAGTTCATTCGGAAAATGAGAAATGATAAATATTATGTTTGAATTTTATAGATGTTGAAAAAGATGATGTTTGAAGCTACCAATAAAAATGATGACTACAATGGCATTTATAAATAACCAAATTGATAAAACTATTTTTTTTTTTTTAATGTCAAAGTAACCATTGAGGGCTCACTTTTTGACTCTTTTGATGACTTTTAGCTTGAAACCCGTTTGGTGGTTGAGCCACCAAAAATGAGAAAACAAAAAGAGGATGCTAGATCCACATAAAAAATTCACACAAAACATCCACACGTTAACGTGTCAGCCACTAATTGGTGGATTTTATTATACTTTCTCTCTCTTCTCTTTTATCCCAGTCAGTGACTAACAAGTCAGCGTGAGAATGTTTTGTGTGAATTTTTTATGTGAATCTAGCATCTGTCAAAGAAAAAACCATTATCGCGCGTGATGGCGGTCTAATGCTAATGCTTCACCATCATAGTAATCGGTATTTTTACTAATGTTATAAAGTAAAAACCGACGGCCAAAAGATTCATAAGTCCTCTTATTTCATGACATGATCTTGAAACCTTTTCACTCTTGTTTTCCAACATGAATTCCGTCCAACACCATTTTCCTTTTCAACTTCCTTCACCTTATCACAACTTAAACCCCAGTTTCACTTCAAAAAGACCATCCCACTTTATCATCTCTGCAACAACAACAACACCAACTAAACCACAACTATTAAAACATAACCCAGTTCAAGGTTTAGCACACAGCCTTAAAGCTGGAAACATCAAGACCTTAACACAGTTTAACCATGTGCTTATGGGTTTAGTTCTAAATGATGAGTTAGACTATGCATATAAACTATACTCTAGTTTACCAAACTTTGACTTTTGTGCTAATGGGTTGACTTTTTCTATACTTGTAAACTATTTTTGCAAAAAAGATGACCCAATGGAAGCTAAAAAGGTTTTGGAACATATGATTAATAATGGGTTTGTGTTTGATAACAATAAAGTTAAAACCTTTACACAAGTTATTAATTCTTTTTGCAAGAAAGTTAAGGTAAAGGAAGCTTTTCAAGTGTTTGAGATGATGAGTATGGTTCAATGTGATGCTAATATTAATACTTATAATTGTTTGTTAAAAGGGTTGTGTTATGTTGGTAGAGTGGAAGAAGCTTATGAGATGTTGTTGGAAATTAAGAAATGGTTGAGGTTGGATGTTTATAGTTATACCGCGGTTATGGATGGTTTTTGCAAAGTGGGTAGGTCGGACGAGGCGTTAGATTTGCTAAATGAAGCGATTGAAGTAGGGTTGAGTCCGAGTGTAGCGAGTTATAATACTGTTTTTAATGGATACTTTAAGGAAGGTAGGCCGATGGAGGGGTTTGGTTTGTTGGAGCGGATGAAAGAGCGGAATTGTGTTCCGGATTATGTTAGTTATAGTACGTTGTTACATGGGTTGTTGCAATGGGGTGAGTTTAGGGCCGGGGTTGTGGTTTTTAATGAGATGTTGGATGTTGGATTTGAGGTTGATGAGCGGATGATGAATACTTTGTTAAGAGGCGTGTGTAGGAGATCTAGAGATGAAAAGGAGTTTTTGGAAAATGCTTATCGGGTGTTCGATGAGATGTGTAAAGAGAGGCTGCGATATTGACCCTTGTGCTTATGAGTTAATGATTGAAGCTTTTTGTAACGGGAATGAGATGGACAAGGCTTATGTTAATTTGTGTGAAATGATAAGGATGGGGTTGTCTCCAAGATCATTCACGATGAACATCGTCATTAGAGGGCTTTGTATTGAAGGAAAGGTTGAGAAAGCCATGTCACTTTTGGTTTTGGTAAGCAAAGGAAGAGGTGAAATGCTTGACAGAGTCGCCTTTGATGTCTTGATTAAGGCGATGAATCGACAAGGCATGGTAAAAAGTGCGACATGTGTATATTGTGTTGCCCTAAAAAAAGGAGTAATCCCGTTAAAGAAGCCTAGACGATGAATTGTCCTACGATGACAATGCAGAAAGTGGACTTCGAAGCTCACAGTTTTGTTAAATTTATGTTAAAGCCAGTAGCAGTAGCAGATGAGATAAGTTTTCATTTTTCATTGATTCAGTTGTCCTATTACATGTAGCTTTCTGGTAGGCTATCTTAAGAGAATGTAAATACAAATTTTAGCAGTAATCCAGTAACGGCTGTATGCGTTTTGATAATAACGAGATATATTATGAGCACGCGTTGCAGCGGGAGACAGAAAAACTATTTTGTAGTTACGGAATAGAGTTTTATCACTAATATGTTTCTTTTCAAAAAAGTTATTTGAAAAAGCGACACACGGTTTTAGGGGGTGTTTAGGTAAGCTTGTGAGTAGAATCACTGAGGGTGTTTCGGATTGGTTATCCATACTGCTTATATGATTATTATCTAAATTTGCGTTTTCAGACAACGTATGAGCAGTTTTGAGGGTGTTTGGGATTGCATACTAAAACTGCTTATTTGGTTAGATGCAATCCCAAACACTCACCAAGCAGAACATTTGCACCAAATGCAGTGGTTGGTAGTGTTTTTGTTTTATTGGGTTAATGTCTGTGTGACTTGTTTTTAGTTAGTACCGGAAATAAAAAGTTAAGGGACTATCTTTAATTCTTTCTGATATTATGGGATTGCTCACGAAACTGTACAATGTACATATGATACAGTCCTGGACCCTTCGTGTAGTTATGTAGAGCTTATATAGAGCCCTTAACATGATGATACTGTCGAAACAGTGATTTGCATCTTCACAGCATATGTTGTGCATCAAGGGTTGATGTTGGGATTGGGATTTCGGGTATCCTGTTAGAAAGGAATGAGAGTGTGTGCTATATTATTTTCCCCCAAACTTGACTAAGTCCCTATCCAACATTTCAAGTTGACTTTTTGAATTTGGAGGAATTGGATTCGAGCTAGTTTAGTTTGTCTGACTTTGTCATTGACTAGTTTGAGAGTCAGAATAAATACTCGAGGGTAAGCTGCTGCTAAATGCTACAGTATTTTTTACTTGACTCCATTGATGTTCTGGGACATGTCACGTTTCAGGCCATGGAGATTAAAAGTACTACAACTACCTTTGGTTCATCGATGTATAGCTTTTAGGATACCCTTTTGGGTTGGGATCCTGATTTAGCTTATCGAGTAAGGGTCTTAATGTGCTTGTTACCTTTGGTTCCCCTGTCGTTAAGTGAAGGGACTAGTTTCGTTTTTTGCAATCCGAATGGAGCTTTGACATAAAACAACTACGTATATACTTTTTTGGGATCAAAGCAAACATAATCAATTCTTCGTGGGCTCAATTGGTAATAATCGTACAATTATCATATAATCCTATATGGTTTATTTATCCAAGGGCCTGGTCGTTCTCAGTTTTTCCATGTAAATCGGCAGTACGCTGACAGAACCCCCTTGATGCAAGTGATATTTGCTCCAAAATCTGAACTTTTGCCTTATTTCTACCTGTAGTACACTCAATAACAACTGGTTTTATTGGTTAGTTTTCCGTTTGTCACAGTCATGACTGCTCTTAGTCTTATAATCCAGTTGCAACGCATTAGCTCTAACATACTCATTAGATGATAAATAACCTTAGTTCTTTAAAATCCTGTGGCATTTTCATGAATATGTTATCTATATCTATTCCATTGACAAAGATAGTAATATAATTTTCTTTATCTGCTTGTATGCTGGATTTGGTGGTTGTGATGGTAATTATATTGGATCTTTGTTGTGCTACCTTGGTTGTTTAGAATTTGAATATTAAATGTTAAGATGTCATGGCTTTCTATTTGTGCTTTTTGTAACTCTATGGAATTTTGGGTATTTCTGTTTGCATTAGAATGCAAGTGATACTTGGATGTTCGGGATTCCTATATGCATTTATCTAATCGTATAGTTTGTAGCAATGGTTCATTGAACAACATTTAAGCCTATATTTGTGCTGTCTCGGATCTTAGCTGTTTTAATTAATGGCAAGAAACAATAAATCTAGTGTGCGACGTCGTTTTTGGATGTTTTACTACCTATTTAAACCCCTGTTTAGCCTAGGGTTTGCCTACTTCGTTTAGTATAAACTTTTGTTACAAAAAATCCGCCGCCGCACCCAAAATGGACAGTTTCCGAGATGATGGAAATGTCATTCACATAATTGGTGGAGATGATAAGCCGGTTTCAGCGACAGGAAATGAGTATGATAAGGCGTCTGGTGGTACTACTTCCAATTTGAGTTATGGTGGGAATGCAAATGCTGCTAATAAATCAATCGCCATCCAGAAATTGTTGTTCAAGACAAAATGGTGTGTTGAATTTAGATCAGGAACTTGCCAGAGTGCCACCAACTGCAATTTTGCACATAGAAGTTCAGAACTCAGAAGTCTTCAGCAGAATTATGATGACTTTGGGCTTGCCAATGAGCATAAATATCTTGTGGATAAGCTAAGGGAATCGTTTCCGCAATTTGGGACGCATATTGATAGATCCTTGAAACACTGCAAGAAGTTCTATAGTGAAGAGGGCTGCCCTTTGGGTGACGGCTGTCCTTATGTTCACGACTTAGAATCCAAGTATCGTGAAAGAACAGCAATAGTAGTTTCGGGTGGCAGATCTAGTTCTGTTAAAAGGGGTGGGAGAGTCACTGCAGCACTGCCACCAGTAGCACCACTACCAGTACTAGTGGCACTGCCAGCATGGCCACAATCTGCAGCACCAACATCACCAGTAGCAGAGGCTGATGCAACTGGGAAGCCTCCGAATTGGCGAACAAGGATCTGTATGAAATGGGAGTATTCAGGCCACTGCCAGTATGGGAGCAGGTGTTACTTTGCTCACGGTGAAGCAGGTATAGTTCATTAAATTTCTTTAATTTATATAGTAATGATTATGAATCTTAATTTTCCTTCTCAGTTATATGTTGGGAACAACAAAGTACGGTTAATTGAATGGTTTGATGATCTATCTTCAGTTATTGACTAAGATCTAGATATAAAGATTGTTACTTTGTTTGAACTTTGGCAATTATTTACCGGTTTAAACTTAGACTTAGATATTCATGTTTTATGGTCGATAGATTTCATGCCATGAAGGTAAAGGTTGTCCACCTCCTTTTATTCCCCACTAATCACAAGTTAAGTGAAATACTTGTAGTTAACAATGAAATATAACTAAGTGATTTTTCTTGTATTCTGTTATGCTTCTTTGTTGTTTACAATTACATATGCTGAAACAAATAGGAGAACGAAAGGCTTGTTGACAATAGTTATGCTCTTTTGTTCTTTGCAGTGTTATATTCGAATTTTGTTATTGTTGATGTAGTAGTTTAGCCTACTAATATTGTCTCAGCTCTGTTGAGATTCTAGTTTTTACGCTGTAAATAAGTTAGTTATTTTTTTTGATAACTTCGTAAGGGAGGTATAGGGGCCTAGGAACATAACTACATAAGAAAAGCAATATTGTGAACAAGTTAAAGCAATGAATTTGGATCATCCACAAGTAGTGATCTTATAACAACTTTGGTCCCATATTTTGGTTATTGAAATTTAGTCATTTAGAAAGAAGCTGATATCTTTTTTATTGACATAGTTTAGGAACACAGGAAGACTGATTGACGAGTCTTCATGAATCAACCCGAAGCCTTAAAAATGGTATAACTTGGTATAAGTATAGAGTTTCAACCCGATAGCGTAGCACTAGATTATTTTATCTTGTCCTTAAGATATAAGTCGATGGCTTAAAAACTGGTTTAACTTGGTAATAAGTATAGAGTTTTAATCCAATAGCACTTGGTTATTTTTGTCTTTCCCTTGAGATAAAAGTGGATATTTCTCATAGTTTGTATAGTTCTATATTTGTGGCTAAATTGATTATCACATTACGATTTTAAATTTAAAAAACTGTTATTATTGTAAAGAAAAAAAGAAGCAGCAAAGTAGCAACAAGCTTGACACTACCCCTATTTGTTTGAGAACATGTAAAAAGATGTATAGCATTTGTCAATATTGCTCATAGAAGTTTGACATCTAAAGTCAAACAATGAGAATATCTTACGTAGTTTTAGGATCTAAGCACGTTAAGAGTTTTAGGGAGGTTTAACAGATGCATATAAATAAAAAGCTGTTTTTGAGTGTCTGCGTGCACCACATGCTCAAGAATTTCTCCTTGCCATTCCTATAGATGGTCTCGGTCAACATATGTCGCCGATTGAGTATCGCACTATCCTTAAATATCGCCTCATGATCCCAATTTTTCCGGTTGATGAAAGTTGTCCAGTTTGTCACAAAGCTTGTTTGGACTCATTCGGAGAGCATGCAGTTCATTGTAAAGAGCTTACGGGGTTCAAATACCGACACGATTTGGTTAGGGATGTTCTTTTGACATATTCAGTAAGGCGGGATTTCATTAAGAAAAAGCACACTGTGAATTTCTTAGTGACCGATGGAAGGAAGATCGACACTTAGACCAACTGACATTTTGGTCTTTGGATGGATAGGAGGGAAACATGCTTGTGTAGATCTAACGGGGTTTCTCCACGTGGGATTGGGGAATCATGCTTTTACTGGCAGGTCATTTGCTGAAAGCCGCCTGTGCAAAGTAACCAAACACGGCGTGCCTTGATAACCAACCGCGTTTATACCTTTTGCATTTGATACATTGGCTTCCCGCGAGGTTGTAGAGCGCCAAAGAGTCCAGGTTATGCATGACAATGTTACGACCCCAAGGTCTCTGAATGTAGTTTTTAAAAGACTAAGTTTTGCTATTCAAAAAGGGCTAGCGGCGCAGCTTGTTGCCCGCTTGCCTGTCGTTTCAGTGTAATTTTCCCAATCTTTCAAGCAAAAAAAAATATATAAATAACGACGCAAGCTACAAATAGCTATGTTACTCATTTTATTGTATGATCCTGAGTTCCTGACGTAGTTTTAATGGTCGTGCTTTTGACTTTGACCGTCAAATTTCACAATAGTTTGTATATTTACTTTGGAATAAAAAGCTATACTGTAACAAGTACCATAACTAGTACAAGAATTTCTGAAAATACAAAGAATTAATATAAACTAATACTTCTATTGACAGAACTGCGACGATATGGTGGTGCGCTTGTCAACCCCCCAAACCAAGGGTTCAATGCTCCAAACACTGCATATAAATAACGACGCAAGCTACAAATAACTATGTTGCCCAAACACTGCTATATTTACTTTGGAATAAAAAGCTATACTGTAACAAGTACCATAACTAGTACAAGAATATCTGAAAATACAAAGAATTAATATAAACTAATACTTCTATTGACAGAACTGCGACGATATGGTGGTGCGCTTGTCAACCCCCCAAACCAAGGGTTCAATGCTCCAAACACTGCAGCAGCCCCTGGCTCATCATTCTTTGTCGCGGTGGTGCTTTGCAGTTCAAGGGCCGGCAGAGATCCGTTCATCGGCGTGGAAGTTTCCAAAGAAGCTTAATGGTATTTACTGGCTGGATTGATGGCATTGAGTAAGCTTTATGCTTTTCAAATCCTTCAATAAGTGGAAAAACTCGGATCCACCTTTTTGGTTGCAGTTTGTGTTTGCTGCTTATTTCAGTTTTTTTTACTATTAAGACCATGGTTGACTTAGTTTTCTGAATTTTGTTGCTAATAATCCTCGGATTTGGAGGTTTTGTCAAGTTTGATGTCTTTTTATGCTTTTGCTGTGATATGCGACAGCGTTGTTTCATGGTCTCAACTATAAGATCATTTCATTTCATGATCGATTTTGTAGATATAGTGTGTAGGGGTGTTATCGGGTTATCAGGTCGGATTGAATCGGGTTTTTTATCATAAAAGTGACACCTTGACAGATAAGTAATCAGGTTATTGGGTTAGTGATTGGGTTAATCAGGTTGTTTAGTTTTTTTACCGCAAAATAAGTAGTAGGCAAAAATAAGTAGTTTCTTAAACATATCTTCCTTTTTTTATTTTCTTTTTAAACTTGGATCGTAGTGTTAAAAACAGTACCTATCTTAAACATATCTGCATCTTTTTAATTTTTTTATTTATTTTTTTAATTCTTTTTTAATTTGAATCGTAGTGTTAAAAACAGTACCTATATACGCATGTAACTTTAAAATGTTTTTATTGAAGACTTGAAGTAATGAATATGTTGTTGCCATAAATTTACATGTTATACACTAGCTACCTTTTTTAAGAAAAAAAAAAAAAAAAAAAATTGTTCTTAGTTTGTCAACTGTAATAGGTGAGTATCGAAAAATTCATTCAATGTCCAACATAATTTTGTTCCAACTGATTTAAAAATAAGAGGAATGGTTTTTGTATCTAGATACCAACTCAGTTTCTTATAAGCCTTAAACAAATCGTTAGTAATCAATTATTCAAGCTATTGAGTATTCTTCTTTTTCATACGAGAACTTACACAAATGAGAACTTAAAATGGTCATGCTACTTTTTATTCATTCACGTGGGTATGTAACCTTTTATTCATGCAGGTGAACTAACGGACTATTATTATGTTTATTGTCAAAGGAAATGTTCTGTGTAATTGTGAAAACTAGTGTGCATATAAAACTTTTAGAGAAATAGTTTTTGGAGAATGAATTTTGGGTTTTATCGGGGTTGACCCGATAGCAAAAGTAATTTAAATCTAACCCGACCCAATAACTATGTCGGGATATCGGGTTCGGGTCACACAACTTGATAAGACTTTTAAACTTGATTTAACCAGATCCGATAAACTTTATCGGGTTTGGTTCGGGTCTGGTCAACCCGACCCTATTGACACCCATAATAGTGTATGTGCTTTTTGTATATTACTGAATTATGTATAATAATATTTAGTACTACAGTATAGAGTGGGATCAAATGAGAAATATAATTAAGATGAGAAGAATGAGAAGAAATTACAACCACAAATTTGAAATGCATCTACAAAAATAGATGAATCTCCCTATTATTTCTCTTTTTTTATTTAATATACGTGGTTAGCATTTTTTCTCATTCTTTTCATTTCAATAACTTTTCTCATTGGATTCATTCCCCTACAGTATAAGACTAATAGTAATAAGCAATGTTTTAAAAACCGGTTTTTTTATAGACCCGGTTTAGTCGCCGGTTCACCGGGTCACCGGTTCAACCGCCGGGTCGAACCGGTTCTATACATATATATATATACTTTTTCCTATATTTAATAATTAGTATTGCATGATCTAATAATTTATCCTTTTTTATTCATACATTCGATTAAACCGAATAAGAAAATTGAGACTATACCAATAAGTTTTGTTTTTTAAGTCTACATCTATAAAAATATAGCCAAAATTTTCAAGATGATTGTAATTATAAAATAGTTTATAATAAAACTATATTAATTGGTGATTCTAATATCATATATAACTATAATTTATTATTTTACAAAATTTTAACAAACATTAGTTATCAACATTTTAACTTTTTAATTAAACTTAGAAAAGTTAATGGAAAAAAAATCGTTTTGTTAATTTTTTTTTAGACTAAAATACACCGTTCGTCCCTGAACTTGGCTCGACGGATCGCGATGGGAATGACTCCGCCATTTTCATCGCCACGAGTCCAACCTTGGCCATTAAATCCGAGATTCGCCCTTGACCATAACGCCTATGTCAACGTCTCTTTTCTGTTAGTTATTGGAGGGTATTACATCCTTTCATTTATAACTCAACCTAGTTAATTCTAACTCAAGAACTATTCCACCAAAACAAAAAAAAGGATATTGTTTGAACAAATAATTTCAGTGTACCTGAGTCCTCACCACTTAAGTATGACTTCATAAAAGTCAAGCGGTAGTAATAGCTCACGAGAAATTTATCCGGATTAACAAACAAATTTATACATTATCAACTACTTAGCTAGTTGACTTATATGATCAACTATATACGGTGTTTGATGAAACGGAACATAACCTGATACTACTGAGTCATTGTCGATACATGATAATTTCGCGATTAATTTACAAAATATAAAGATGAATTTGGGCCCAACTTCAAAACGTTCAACCTTTGAATCTTCAAATGATCTACACAGTGAGATTGATATCCGAAACTGTTGGACCGACAAAACTTTTAGCCCTAAATTGATGATGTTGCTTTGCCACCTGCGCAAAAACAAGTATACAAATTACAAACATATAAGTTATGAACTGTAGTGTTACAACTTAATGGAATTTAACACATGACATGGTATTCATCACTGAAACATCACCTAGGGTCGCCTTTGGAAACAGCTAGGACGCCTTGATTTGTAATCTTTTCTTTGCTCGAAAGGGTGTCTTAACACCGCTTGAAATATCTGCAGGCAGACACACTCCAACCCTTTCAGCCTTCCCCTCCAAGTCAAAATCGAGGTTCTCAACATCAAACCCCTGGCTCAACCATTTTGGCCTTCCCATTCCCATCTAAACCTCGCTTAAATTCTTGAACAACTTCTCTCCCTTTTTTCTGGCCAAAACCTCCTCTTCATCAACCATATTTCCTTTTCATTTTCCTTTAATTTTGTCCATTTTTTTAGCTACAACCTCTTCTTAGTCCTGATTACTACACCACCTTTCACTCTTGGTGTCTGGTTCCACTCCACGCATTTTTCTTATCTATCCCTTGCCATTGACTTCTAGTCCTAAAAGGTGTTTGACTAAGCATCCTAAAGTTAGCATCCGCTTCACCCAACCCACAACTTCAAAACTGATGTTTTTAAGTAAAATTGTGCTAACTTTTGGGGCTTGTGGGCTAGAAGATATCAACTCGACTCATTTGTTTCAACCACTCCAAACAAAGTATGAACATCAACATCAGTATGAATCAAATGCAAACCATTTTTTAGGGATTGTTTAGGATCACGAGAAAAACAGCATTTTTGTTCATTAATTTCTGATAACACATTATCAAGGCTTGAACTAAATATATCCCTATCACTGGTAAAGGCACACATATTAATTAATAAACCTCGTTCATACGAGGTGGGCTATAATCAAAAACCCCATTATAGTGGATTGAACAGGACCTCACCCTTCTTCTTCCTTTACATCCTTAAAAGTGGAGACGAATATGCTTCATCCTTCATTCTTACTTTTAGTTTTTAAGAATGGGTTTGACTAGATGTGTGTTTCAGTACGTGCGTGTGGATGTATGTTAGGTTTCGTTTTGATTGGGTTTTGTTAATTGGGTCGGGTTATTATGATAGTGTTTATGGTTTCGGATCTTGTTAGTTGGGTTCTTTTGGTGATTCCCAAAACATTAATTGTGTATAAGCGTATCAAGGAAGGCAAAAGGCCAAGTTTCAGGGTATTAGGTTTAAAATGTCACACTTGGTCCCTCAATTTGGCCACTTAGCCGTTTTTTGCACTTAAAATTCCCGCGTCTTTTTTCTCACACAAACTTGACTTTTTCTCTGTTTACTAACTTCACAAATAGTCCCTGAATTTGGAACGTCCAGTTGTTTTTGGTATTTATTGGTTAATACACTATACCAATTGCATACCAACAATCACAAGAAACATATCCTAAGAAAATCTTATCAACCTCCCAATGGCTGACTTCCCACTACTTGAAGGACTCGCTAAAGCTTCAACTCGACTACATGTTTGACTCGATTTCTCTCTTTTCGAGAGAGAAACGATAAGGACATCAAAATTGCTAAAGGACTCAAAACACTTTGATGAATTGATTTGGGGTATGAAGGAAACCGAATACATCTCGAGATCGAAGGCTTTCGAACTACGTGATGAACTACAAGGTTATAGAGGATCTTCTTGCAGGCAAAAGGCTAATGTCTTGAAGGAGTTGGAGATAAGGAGGATGATGTCAAACACACTACGCAGGTGTGTGACAAGAACAAATTCCTTGATGATCTTAGGAAGTGTTGAGAAGGAAAAGCTATGGTTATGTTTTCCCTTTTTTTTTGGAAAAATATGTACTGAATATTTAATGTTTAATATGAAGTTAATGAACCTATATGTTATGTTCTAGTGTTTGAATTTGTTAATTATGTTGTTAATTGTTGTATTTGTCTAAGAGAGTTGTTATATCGGTTTTGATTGTATTGGGTGTTGGTAGAACTATGGTCCTTGGTCAAACAGATTTAGAGTGTAGGGGACACAGGTTTTAGTCCCATCTTGTCTTGCATTAACTTATAGTAAGCACCTTATTCTCACATTTTACCACAAATTTGAATTCAAATACATAAACCCAACCCTTCGAGAAATTGAGTCAAAATGGGTAAATCTAGAGCTAGTAAACAGATTAAATGCTCCAATTGTCAAAGTGTTGGACATAATAAGTCTAGTATGCAGGGATCAGTACCAAAACCAACAAAGGAAAGTAAGGTTCGAGGTAGAAAAAGGCATTGTGATGGCGTAGAAGGACATGTATTCATTTAATTGTCATTTGTATAACGATTGTTCTATAGAGTTTACATTCTAGTTGATGTGCAAATGTATTACTTTTGTAGTGGATGGATGAAGACGATATAAGGAAGACTATGGAACAAGAGTTTTATGATGCTCTTTATGAGCAAGAAAAAGAACACACAAATTTGGATGAAGATGAAGAGCAATCGGGTTTGATGAAGAAGCATTCCAGCAGGTTTTGGAAGAGGAGAGAATGTACAAAAGAATTGAAGAGGAATGGGAGAGGAAAAATTGGATTGAAGATGCAAAGTATGAGGCAGCTTACTATGGAGTGTCTGTGGAAGAGTTACATCCAAGACATCCATATGTGCTGGATAAAATTCACGCTCACGAAGGCACAAATTCCGCTATTTTGAAGGTTGTAGGCTTCTACTCTTCTAGGCGTTTGTAATATCGACAATATTATGTTTGAACATGTTTTTGTTTTTTTTGTTGACTTTATAAGTTGACTAGCTTGTAAGAATTTATGTTGTCTTTACTCCTTATCTACTTGTTCAACAACCACAACTCCCTTCTACTAATATAATACATCTTAAGTCAGCAATTTTTTATCATACCAACATATTATCACCATGGATGTAGAAAATGGTTGTCAAATGGTATGCATTGATTGTTGGGTTCAAAGGAAAACAGGTTGGATTGACCTTTTTGCTAGGCTCCACCTTATGGAGCTTTCATGTGGTATGTTTGTCGGTGTGCCTTGAGATAGAAACACATCTTATCTTGTAGCGATGGTGTTACCAGGAAAACACAACCACAGGAGATAGCGGTGGATATGTGATGGGTCTACATATTTCTGCACCTACTATTGTTGGTGCATCCTTGGGCAATGATGAAGAAGGCAATGAACCACCTACAACCGAAATAACAAGTGGATAGCGCCCAGGCAAACACCACGTGAAGCACCGGCCCGAAAGACCAAATGGAGAACGCCCAAGACAAACACCACTTGAACCAACTGTGAAAAGACCAAATGGATCACCTACTAGTCATTTCATGAATTCCTAGCAAGAAATGCTATGTTGTCCTTCAGTCTAAATGTAGCTTAACTGATATGTTTGTGTGCTTCTTTTGTTATAATAGTTGAATTTTGGTTACAATTTCAATCTATTGACTTTATAAGTCAAACAAAAGAGATTTTAAATACTAACAATTCGGTGTGGTTCCTCTAATATTTTGGTTTATGTTGACCTTATAAGTCAAAATGGGTTTTCCCAAGCACGCGCTAAAACTGGATATGCAAATGAAAACCACAAAATGAAAACAACATTTCAAAATTATACCTACACCACCACCTAATTACACCATATGGAGCAAAATATACATGTTAACAATTATCGTTTTCAGTAACCATCATCAGCCAAAAAATATACATCTTCATTACATCAACAACTAAAAATAACAGTGATCTTTTTGATGGGAGGCTTTTATTCATGAGGGAGACTTGAGGTCCTTGGGGAGGCACATACCACTCATTCCTATTTGTCTTAGGAGCATCAGCGGCCATACAAGACCAAGTACAACTTTGGGAGCTTGGGAAGTGGAACCTTTCGAATTAGTGGTCTTAGAAGACATGTTCACACTTATCATCGGATGTGTGCGAAATAATGATGACATCAACTTCATTTGCTTTCGTTAGTATCCGGAAAGATAGACAAAGCGAAATAATCGAGAGTTGACCCATTACAACTTTCTTAGCTTGTAAACATTCACTCTAAAGTCTAACCTTTCTCAAACTCCTTATTCCCATATTTTTCCCACAAGTCTTCAAGTATCACATCGTGATATCTCCTATATCCCACTTATTCCCAAAAGTAGCCATGGCATAGTCAACCATATCGTCGGATACCTTAGCTTGCCATAATTCCTCTTTTGACGGTCGACAGCTCGGTTCTGTCAAATTAATTGGAGTTATTTATGCTCCTCCCTTAAAATGCCAATAACACAAATACAAAATAACCTTTCATCACTTGGCTTCTTTCAGAATCTGCATAAATCATCAAACATTTCATGGACATTTCATCTTCTATTAACCAAGTATCCCCATATTTTGCCTTCACATATTTTACCATCTCATCGCTTATCCAGTACAAGTTAGCTCCTTGTGCGCCATTGTTAAAGTTATGTGTGAGGCTTGTGTGAAAGGAGGGAACGATCAAGATGGTATCTGATGCAATTTCTCGAATTAACTAGGTTGAGTTATAAATGTGAAAGGACGTAATACCCTCCAATAACTACTGAGAAAAGAGACGCTTGACATACAGCGTTATTGGTCGAGGGACGAATCCGGCATTTAATGGCCAAGGTTTGGACTGTGGCGATGAAAAGAGGCGAGGTTCGTCCCATTGCGATCCGTCGAGCCAGTTCGAGGATACAGGTGTATTTTAGTCTTTTTTTTATAAAAAGTAATGACCCGGCCGGGTTTATCAAACCGGGTCAACTCGGGTCAAAGAAAAACCGGCGGTTCAATCCGGTTCTCAATCATGCAAAAACCGGTCTATCGATGGTCTCCGGCTAGGTTCCCGGATCAACCGGTTGAACCGGCCGGGTCAACCCGGGTTTTAAAACATTGGTAATAAGACCACACCAAGACCACAAACAACACTATGCGTCAGCTCAACTTTCTCTCTCCTACATCAAACAGAGACCAAATGCTCGTAGTAAAGACCGCACATGTGACCGGACACTTTTTTTTCAATTAAAATTTCATTAATAACTCAAAAACATTACATTAATAATTTAAATAAAAAACATTACGCTAATTTTTCATTCAATTAAAATACAAAAATAACAAACTTACGAAAATTTTAAAAATAATTACGAATTATAAAAAACAATACCAAAATTGAAAAATATTACAGAAAAATAACACAATTGTCCTATTTGTCTTTTGAATGCATCCAAATAACTTTAGTACTAATTGGATCTTGTATTGTTCCTGCCATTTTTCACAAGCATCTTTTATGTCTTTATCTTTTCAATATTGGTTTTTTTTTAAAATTGTCGATCAAAGCTAGATTTTCTTGCAGAATATCTTTGCATTCCGCGTTTCCTCAGATCCTCTTTCGTTGTGCGTGTGTTGTCAAACTGAACAGCTAAGTCAATAATTGTTTGCTTACGAATAGTATCCTCATAAATTAGTTTCTGAACACCAGCTTTGATTTCATCGACGGTATGTGAAAGTGAACAATCCATAATGTTTGGTAGAAAGGAGATGTGTTTTTTTGTAGAGAGTATGTGTGTATAAAAATGAAGAAATGGGTAGAATTTTATAAAGAAAAAGTGGGTTTTGATTTTTTTTTTTTTAATATACACAAACACCCCTGACGTTCAAATATTCTCCTGATCATTTGTTCGATCCACTGACGGACCAAAAGATTGCAAATCGGGGGGGGTGGATGCGTTCCATTTGGTCTTCGTAGCAAGGGAGACGCGTCCAAAATGCCTAGACCAACCAAATTGTTTGGTCCCATTACGTTTAGTCTAAAAGAATGTCCATTTAATAAGGACTGAGCGAGTGCGGCTTACTAGCGTAGCGGTCTCTAGTTTTTACGCAAAATTTGACGACCCATAAGTTTATTTCAACAAACTGTATTTGTAGCGTCAGAGAATCATTTTCGAATAACTATAATTCGATGTGTGGTTGCATAGAATCGAAATATCTGATTTTCAAGAAATTATGTGGAGTTCGATCTAAGTGTGAGAGTATATTTCTAATAGGATTGTTTCAACTTTTAAGTTATTAAGATTTTAGTAATAACAGATTCAAGCATTATAAAAGCAACGGATTATGTAGTTGGCAAATATTATATTGTAGTTTAGAGGTATAGCCGTGTGTGGCCGTCTTTTCTTGTTTTGTCATTAATTTAGCGTGATTCTTATTTTTTTTTACATGTGTAGCTATTATTATTTGGTGTGTGGCTTTTAAACTTGTAACCTTACAAATTTAATATCACCATAATAAGATTGTCTTGTACTATCAATTTGCATAGATATTTAAACATTGTTCAAAGTTATTTGTTTGGGGTACAATAGTTATCGCTAAAGATAACAATACTATTTAATTTTTGTGATTCTAATAAACTTACATAACATTATTGATTTACCGGACAAATGGCTATACAATATATATTAACTTTTATAAGACGATTCATATATGTTAATCCTTTAAATGGTGCAAGACCAACATTTTTCAAATAACATTATACTGATAATGACGCATGTGTGTCAAACAAAATAAACAACAAAAAAACTACAATTACTCTTCATCATTTCTCATATAATTTTGTCAAATTTGAAACGAAGTTCGGCGGGTGGTTCAACCGGTTGAACGTTCGCTAAAAACAATTCGATTTAAGCAGATTCAACTAGCGAGGTTAGATCGAAAACAAGTCAAATTAATCGGTCAACCCGTGGGTTTGAAGGCGTCGAGGTCAACCGGGTTTTTGATGTGTATTAATAGTTCTTTTGAAGTCTTAAACATTTCAACTTTCTTTTCTTTTTGGTTTTCCTTTATCTATACTATATTATAAAGCAATTGGGACATTTTTAAAATGGAAGGCTTAAAAAAATTAAGATTCAACACTTGCTTATAATGGCAAATTTTATTAAGTCATATAATAGCATTAGTTTACAACAACTTTTAAAGCACTTTTGTAGACTATGTTTTAAAAAAAATAATTAATAAAATACAAAGTAATTTAATATAAGAAAAAAACGTCTAAAACCATAATTACATAATAAATGTTATTTTTAAAACACCTCTAATATGAAAAGTACTTGTTATTATACATATTGTACAAATTAATTAAACACACAAAGCTTGTCTGATTTATATGTAAACAAGTTGATGGTACATATGTTTTAAAAATGTGCCGGGCCAACGAGGGTTTAATGTCGAGGTAGAATTACCACGGTTATTAGTCAAAATCTCGTCAAAAAGCGATATTATTAAATCATAGAGTTTCAAATGCATAATAAATTGCAATGTTCAAAAATATTTTTAAATCATGAGAGTATCTCGAAACCAACATATACATCATTTAGAATTTTGTTGATAAAACTTACCTTAAAAACTAAAAACTTTGTTTTATAAAAATTTGATAATTTTTTCAAAGCAAATGATGCAAAGTGCTAAGTGCTAATTATATATTTAATATTTATTATATATATTTGTATAATAATATTTATACTCTTTAAAATAACCCACATAACTTTTTGAATATTTAGTTTTTCTTTATCTTTATAAGTACTATTTTACTTGTATTATCCATCTAAGTGGGACAAATATAACAAACATTGTTTTTAAGAACTAAATTTAGTATAATGAAAGTGATTTTGAAATTAGCTATGATATTATTTTGATGAAACTTTATTCTGGCCCAGTGTAAGCTACTTTAACCCGCCTTAAACTCAATATTGTCAAAACATCACGTGGATAATCTACAATTTTTATATACAAAATATTGTTATTGCGTAAAATTATTAAAAACTTAAATTGTTGCTTTCGTACATCATTGTATAGTAAAATATAGAACGAAAAATGGATTGAATATTTTAATTGCATGAATGCCATACATTTGCGGGGTACCACTGCTATATATAGCTTTGTGACTTTGGCTGGCGGAATACCCTAATAAACGATAACCGCGCCAAATATATCTCGATAAGGCCCGGTTCATAGGTTGTATTGGTTTTGGCGGGTCCTCCGGTTTTGTTTTGGATGGCTTTAATTGTTTAGTAGAGCCGGGTGGCTACAGGTTCCCAGGTTAATTTATGTTGGTCAGGTTCGGTAGCTTGTATGAAAATTTTTTGTTTTATTAATTTATATAATATGTATAATAAGAGTATTATGCTTTTTAGTAAGAGGTGTTTTTAATTTGGTAGATATGCTTTTAATTGGTTATATGATGTGAATAAATTATTGTCTTTTTAAGTAATAGGTGTTTAATAAGAGTATTAATTACATTATCATTTCTCCATTTGGTAATTTAATGATTAAACTATTTTAACTTTTCACCGGATTTTACTATTATATGTAGTATAGATGAGAAACAAAATTTGAAAATAGTATAATGCTGTGTATAAATGATAAACCTCCTCTTATCACATGACACGATCTTAGAAACCTTTTCACTCATGTTGTCCAACATGAACTCCATCCAACACCATTTTCCTTTTCGACTTCCTTCACCTTATCATCACAATTTAAACCCAAAAAAAAGACCAACCCACTTTATCATCTCTGCAACACCAACACCACACGCATTAAAACATAACCCAAGATCATTCACGTTGAACATCGTCATTAGAGGGCTTTGTATTGAGGAAAAGGTTGAGAAAGCCATGTCACTTTTGGTATTGGTATGTAAAGGAAGAGGTGAAATGCTTGACAGAGTCGCCTTTGATTTCTTGATTAAGGCGATGAATCGACAAGGCATGGTAAAAAGTGCGACGGGTGTATATTGTGTTGCACTAAAAAATGGAGTAATCCCGTTAAAGAAGCCTAGACGATGAATTGTTCTACAATGAAGATGCAGAAAGTGGACTTTGAAGCTCACAATTTTGTTAAATTTAAGTTAAAGCCAGTAGCAGTAGCAGATGAGATAAGTTTTCACTTTTCAGTGATTCAGTTGTCATATTACATGTAGCTTTCTGGTAGGCTATTTTAAGAGAATGTAAATACAAATTTTAGCAGTAATCCAGTAACGGCTGTATGCGTTTTAATATTATGTCATAGTAAATAAGTAGTTTCTGATTACTTGTGAGTCTGCTTATTCATTAGGAAAAACAAAAACAAATTAATGAGGTTTTCAATGTTTAGCTTACCTGGGAGGCCGATCCTTTTTGACTCATGTATGCAGTTGATCTTGGGACCATTTTTGACCCTTCTCTGGTCACCCCCAAATGTACCTTACCTAGCGAGGTTTGAACCCTTGACCACTAAGCCACCCATTGGGTGGTGGTTAGTTTGCTATTCATTATTAACTTAGTTCAAAAAGCGATACACATGTTTAGGGGGGTGTTTGGGTAAGCTTATGAGTAGAATATCTGAGGGTGTTTCGGATTGATTATCCATGCTGCTTATATGATTATTATCTAAATTTGCGTTTTTAAACAATGTATGAGCAGTTTTGAAGGTGTTTGGGATTGCATACTAAAACTGCTTATTTGGTTAGATCTAATCCCAAACACTCACTAGAAAATGCAGTGGTTGGTAGTGTTTTTGTTTTATTGTGTTCATGTCTGTGTGACTTGTTTATAGTTAGTACCGGAAATACAAATGTAGCTGTCCACTTTGCCTCTTGTTTTAGATGCATGAAATGATCATAACACTTAGCGTATAAGATTAAAAAGTTAAGGGTTGGGAGTTGGTCGGGTGGGTCGTTAGGGACTATCTTTAATTCTTTCTGATATTATGGGATTGCTCACGAAACTGTACAATGTTCGTATGATTCAGTCGAACTTTTTTGGAGACCCTTTTGTGTAGGTTTTGAGTGTAGTTATGTAGAGCTTTTATAGAGCCCTTAACATGATGATACTGGAACTTCACAGCATACATTGTGCATTGAGGGTTGTTGGTATGGGGATTTCGGGTAGCCTGTTAGAAAGGAACGAGAGTATGTGCTGTATTATTTTCACCCAAGCTTCACTAAGTTTCCTATCCTACATTTCAAGTGGTAATATGATATAATTATTGGGTTCATTTCAACCTGAACACCCTGATTTATTTTTGGAACCGTGTTTGAGATCTTGTCCTCATTTGGAATGTGTTGGTGGAAGGGTTGAAGTGATGTAGGTCACTTTAGGGCTTTGACCTTTGTGTGTTTGAAAGGAGAATGTTCTGATATAGTGGGGTTGGTGGAATGTGGGATCCTCCGTTATTGGCCTTGATTGTGGTCATACAGCTTAGCTTTCATGAGAACTTACAAGTTACGCCTTTTCTTTTTCTACCAACTAATACTGTTTGAATTTGGAGGAATTGGATCCGAGCTAGTTTAGTTTGTCATTGACTAGTTTGAGAGTCAGAATATACTCGAATGTAAGCTGCTGCTAAATGCTATTTTGTACTTGACTCCGTTGATGTTCTGGGACATGTCACGTTTCAGGCCATGGAGATTAAAAGTACTACAACTACCTTTGGTTCATCGATGTATAGGTTTTAGAACACCCTTTTGGGTTGGGATCCTGATTTAGCTTATCGAGTAAGGGTCCTAATGTGCTTGATACCTTTGGTTCCCCTGTCGTTAAGTGAAGGGACTAGTTTCGTTTTTTGCAATCCGAATGGAGCTTTGACATAAATCAACTATATACTTTTTCGGGATCAAAGCAAACAGAATCAATTCTTCGTGGGCTCAACTGGTAATAATCGTACAATTATCATATAATCCTCCTATATGGTTTATTTATCACGGGCCTGGTCGTTCTCAGTTTTTCCATGTAAATCGGCTGTGTGCTGACAGAACCCCCTTGATGCAAGTGATATTTGCTCCAAAATCTGAACTTTTGCCTTATTTCTACCTATAGTACACTCAATAACAACTAGTTTTATTGGTTAGTTTTCCGTTTGTCACAGTCATGACTGCTCTTAGGCTTATATAATCCAGTTGCAACGCATTAGAACTAGCATACTCATTAGATGATAAATAACCTTAGTTCTTTAAAATCCTGTGGCATTTTCATGAATATGGTATCTATATCTATTCCATTGACGTAGATTGTAATATAAGATTCATTTTCTTTATCTGCTTGTATGCTGGATTTGGTTGTTGTGTAATTATATTGGATCTTTGTTGTGCTTCCTCTGTTGTTTAGAATTTGATTATTAAATGTTAAGATGTCATGGCTTTCTATTTGTGCTTTTTGTAACTCTATGGAATTTTGGGTTTTTCTGTTTGCATTAGAATGCAAGTGATACTTGGATGTTCGGGACTTCTATATGCATTTATCTAGTCGTATAGTTTGTAGCATTCTTTGGTTCATTGAACAACATTTAAGCCTATATTTGTGCTGTCTCGGATCTTAGCTGTTTTAATTAATGGTAAGAAACAATAAATCTAGTGTGCGACGTCGTTTTTGGAGGTTTTACTACCTATTTAAACCCCTGTTTAGCCTAGGTTGCCTACTTCTTTAGTGTAAACTTTTGTTAAAAATATCCGCCGCCACACCCAAAATGGACAGTTTCCGAGATGATGGAAATGTCATTCACATAATTGGTGGAGATGATAAGCCGGTTTCAGCAACAGGAAATGAGTATGGTAAGGCGTCTGGTGGTACTACTTCCAATTTGAGTTACGGTGGGAATGCAAATGCTGCTAATAAATCAATCGCCATCCAGAAATTGTTGTTCAAGACAAAATGGTGTGTTGAATTCAGATCAGGAACTTGCCAGAATGCCACCAACTGCAATTTTGCACATAGAAGTTCAGAACTCAGAAGTCTTCAGCAGAACTATGATGAATTTGGGCTTGCCAATGAGCATAAATATCTTGTGGATAAGCTAAGGGAATCATTTCCGCAATTTGGGACGCATATTGATAGATCCTTGAAACACTGCAAGAAGTTCTATAGTGAAGAGGGCTGCCCTTCTGGTGACGGCTGTCCTTATGTTCACGACTTAGAATCCAAGTATCGTGAAAGAACAGCAATAGTAGTTTCGGGTGGCAGATCTAGTTCTGTTAAAAGGGATGGGAGAGTCACTGCAGCACTGCCACCAGTAGCACCACTACCAGTACTAGTGGCACTGCCAGCATGGCCACAATCTGCAGCACCAACATCACCAGTAGCAGAGGCTGATGCAACTGTGAAGCCTCCGAATTGGCGAACAAGGATCTGTATGAAATGGGAGCATTCAGGCCACTGCCAGTATGGGAGCAGGTGTTACTTTGCTCACGGTGAAGCAGGTATAGTTCACTAAATTTCTTTAATTTATATAGTAATGATTATGAATCTTAATTTTCCTTCTCAGTTATATATTTGGGAACCACAAAGTACAGTTAATTGAATGGTTCGATGATCTATCTTCACTTTT
The DNA here is from genome assembly GCA_910596185.1 of Chrysanthemum makinoi. NCBI lineage: Eukaryota > Viridiplantae > Streptophyta > Magnoliopsida > Asterales > Asteraceae > Chrysanthemum > Chrysanthemum makinoi. The sequence goes on along the minus strand of OU343217.1, from coordinate 53,242,132 downwards.
TGACTTAGATATTCATGTTTTATGGTCGATAGATTTCATGCCATGAAGGTAAAGGTTGTCCACCTCCTTTTATTCCCCACTAATTACAAGTTAAGTGAAATACTCATAGTTAACAATGAAATTTAACTAAGTGGTTTTTCTTGTATTCTGTTATGCTTCTTTGTTGTTTACCATTACATGTGCTTAGACAAATAGGAGAACGAAAGGCTTGTTGACAATAGTTATGCTCTTTTGTTCTTTGCAGTGTTATATTCGAATTTACTTATTGTTGATGTAGTAGTACTAGCCTACTAATATTGTCTCAGTTCTGTTGAGATTCTAGATTTTACATGGTAAATAAATTAGTTAAATTTTTTTATAACTTCGTAAGGGAGGTATAGAAGCCTAGGAACATAACTACATAAGAAAAGCAATATTATGAACAAGATTATGGTTACTGCCAACATCTTCAAGTTAGAGCAATGAATTTGGATCATCTGCAAGTGGTGATCTTATAACAACTCTGGTCCCATATTTTGGTTATTGAAATTTGGTCATTTAGAAAGAAGCTGATATCTCATTTATTGACATAGTTTAGGAACACTGGCAGACTGATTGATGAGTCTTTATGAATCAACCCGAAGCCTTAAAAATGGTATAACTTGGTATAAGTATAGAGTTTCAACCCGATAACATAGGACTAGATTATTTTATCTTGCCCTTGAGACATAAGTCGGTGGCTTAAAAAATGGTTTAACTTGGTAATAAGTATAGAGTTTTAATCCAATAGCACTAGGTTATTTTTGTCTTACCCTTGAGATAAAAGTGGATATTCCTCATAGTTTATATAGTTCTATATTTGTGGCTAAATTGATTTATTACATTACAATTTTAATTTTAATACCAGTTAATTGCTTTAAATTAAAAAAACTGTTATTTATTGTAAAGAAAAAAAAGAAGAAGAAGCAAAGTAGCAACAAGCTTGACACTCCCCTATTTGTTTGAGAACATGTAAAAAGATGTGCAGCATTTATCAATTTTGCTCATAGAAGTTTGACATCTAAAGTCAAACAATGAGAATTAAAGGGATCCAAGCACGTAAGAGTTTAGAGAGATTTAACTGATGCATATAAATATGGACACAATGTACAAAAAGTTGTGTTACTCATTTTATTGTATGATCATGAACTTGTAGTTTTCAAAGTTGTGCTTTTGACTTTGACCGTCAAATGAATACCTTCAAATTTCGAAATAATTTGTATATTTACTTTGGAATAAAAAGCTATAACTAGTACAAGAATATCTAAAAGTACGAAGAATTAATATAAACTAATACTTCTATTGACAGAACTGCGACGATATGGTGGCGCGCTTGTCAACCCCAGAAACCAAGAGTTCAATGCTCCAAACACTGTAGCAGCCCCTGGCTCATCAGTTGCTGTCGAAAGTGGTGCTGCACAGCTGCAAGGTGCTGAGCAGAGATCCGTTCAGACGACGTGGAAGTTTCCAAAGAAGCTTAATGGTATTTACGGCGACTGGATTGATGACATTGAGTAAGCTTTATATTTTTCAAATCTTTCAATAAGTGGAAAAACTCGGATCCACCTTTTTGGTTGCAGTTTGTTTGTGTTTGCTGCTTATGTCGGCTTTTTTTTACTATTAAGACCATGGTTGACTTAGTTTTCTGAATTCTGTTTTTAATAATCCTCGGATTTGGAGGTTTTGTCAAGTTTGATGTCTTTTTATGCATTTGTTGTGATATGAAACAACGTTGTTTCGTGTTCTCTACTATAAGGTCATTTCATTTCATGCTCAGTTTACCATGTTTTTGACTGAAAATTGAGACCGATGACTCGATAAGGCCAACTTTCCATAGAGGAAATGAACCTGAAGTCACATGGACTGTATACCGTGGCAGAGTGTCGCACAAGTTGGACCCTGGTCCAAGGAAGGCCACACCACACCTGCTAATGCTTGTGCATTGTTTCCTTATATGTTAATTGGGATCTTCCACAGTAAAACATGGAACACATCATTGACATTAAAAAGTCAAACCGGACCATCTCGAGTTTGTTGGATCCCACACATGAATGGTACGGTAGGGTTGTTAGTTCGTCCAAATGAGCTCGATGCAAGATTTCCTGCCCTTAGATATAGTGGTTGGAGGGAGATCACATGAGTTCAGCCTTATTTTTATCTATACATCGAAGATGGATAGAACGTGTCCCTTGTGCCGAGGGGAACTACAATGGTAGAATCAGGGGCGGGTCAGTAATATATTTCTATCGAGTTTAATCGACCCTATGTGGGATTTCACCGAGACTAATATGCGAAAGGTAAATCGCGTAACATTATAATTAAAGGTCTTGCATGCGTAACATAATAAAGGACACATGTATTAGCCCGACATATTTTTGTAATGGGCTCTAGCCCAACCTCTAGAATACTCTGTACATGTAGATATATACGCTCATTGTATTTGTGGAGAGTATCAATCAAAATCAGTTATATTGTTATCAAATATTATTATGATAGTCAACATGGTATCAAAGCCTTGATTATACCGATCACCAATAATAAACCCTACCGACACCATCAATCTCCAGCCACCAAAACAACCTGTAAATCGTGTATTTTATTGCTGCATTTATCAAAAGAATTGGCGCAAATTCACGTGCATTATTTACTTGTGCTAAGGTTACAAGTCTATCATCATATTATCTTTGTTTCATTAACATAAACAGTTTCCCATCCTATTTGCAACCATCCTCAATGACAGGATCAACAACACCTCCCATCATTCCCCTCTCCGAAAAACTTTCAGCCGTTACTCACCATCATCTTCTTACGAGAGTCGTTAAACTTGATCCGATAACGGAACTATGGCTGGTGAGTTCTTCTTTGAGCAATTATGCTATACTTACGAGGTCGATAAATTCATACATGGAAGCACTACAGATACGTCATCCGGTTCCACAACTCCATACACTCAAGAAGAACTAAAGGTTGATAAGATCGTGCTATCGTGGATCTTCTCCACGCTTTCCGGACCTCTCCAACAAAGACTAGTCGTGGCACGTCCTAAAACGGCTAAAGAGGCTTGGGACTTAATTAATGATATTGTTAAAGATAACAAGCGTTCGCGTACTAATGCTTTGAAGGCGGAGCTTCGCTCCATTCGTCTTGGAGATCAAACCATGGAACAGTACTTCGGGAAACTCGAGTCAATTGCAACAATCCTTGCGAGTCTCGACTCTCCCATTCCGGATGACGACTTGGTACACTATGCTATTGAAGGTCTCACCGAAAAATATGACCAAGTTTGCGGCATCATGCACCACAAAGACATTTTTCCCGACTTCAAAACGGCCCGCTCCATGCTTATTACCGAAGAGATGCGGTTAAAGTCCAAGTCTCTCCCCGTGGACTCATCGTTTTCGTCTCCCTTGGCACTCATCACCGACAAAGGTATACAACGAAACCCTTCAAACCCACAAATTAAATCCTCCAAACCTTGCATTCACTTTGCCAAAGGTGCCTGCCGTTTTTGGAATGGCGTAAGTTCGCACATGACATGCATAATAAATCACATGCACGTAATAATAATGAAAATATGGAGGCTGTCTTGATGAACCTGTTGGGAAAACTAGGCATTGTGGGACAATCAGTTTTTCCCTCTGTTGGTACTAATGGTATCACACTTACTCACACTCAATCTGGCCCAACACTACCTTATTACTACCCCGGCCCAACATCTAATAGCCCACTCCACCCAATTATTCCCCCACCTGGTTTCACCACTACCCCCGCAGCCCTGTTTAATACTTACAACAACCAGACCACACATCACGCTGGCCCAAGTCCACTCATTTACCAAGCCCAACAACAAGAGGCTCCTGTTCATCAGGCCACATTGGCTCCAACAGCCCCCCTCACCCAAGCTACTGTTCATCAGGTACCCAATCCTCCCGTGGGCCCACTTCCGGGACAAGCAACTACTTTACCACATGCTTTTACTGCCGGAACTCTTCACGACCCCACAACTGGTGCCTGGAACATGGATACAGGTGCGAGTCTTCACCTTAATTCCTCTGTACATAGTCTTAGTAATGTTTTTAATACGTGTATGTATCCATTTGTCTCGGTTGGTGATGGGTATTCTATCCCTGTCACCAATACGGGTCATAACAGTTTGCCTACTCCCTCTCGCTCACTACACCTAAATAATGTTCTTATTACCCCCCACATTGTCAAAATTTTAATATATGTTCGTCAATTTGTTCGTGATAATAATTGTACTGTTGAATTTGATCCGTTTGGTTTTTCTGTTAAGGATTTCATGACACGACGGGTGCTTCTCCGATGTGATAGCACGGGCGACCTCTATCCCGTCACGGCCCCGTCTCCCATTCCTCAGGCTCTCCTTGTTAGTCAGCATACGTGGCATCAGCTTCTTGGACACCCAGGAAGCGAAGTGCTACGTCGACTCGTTTCCAATAATTTTACTTCATGTAATAAAGAGAAACCTCTCGTGCTTTGTCATGCTTGTCAGCTTGGGAAACATGTAAGGCTTCCATTTGCTATTTCAGATATGTTGTTAATTTCCTGTTTTGATATTATTCATTCCGATGTTTGGACTTCACCTATTCCCAGTCTTTCGGGTTTTAAGTATTATGTTTTGTTCTTGGACCATTATTCACATTTTGTTGGGTTTATCCCTTAATTAACAAATCTGGCGTTGTGTCTAAATTTACAGTTTTTCGTAACTATGTTAACACTCAATTTAAGTGTGAAATTAAATCCTTTCAGTGTGATCTTGGAGGAGAATTTGACAACCGCACCCTTCACAAACTTTTTGCCGACAATGGCATTCAGTTTCGTTTCTCATGCCCTCAAACATCACAACAAAACGACAAGTCAGAACGAATGATTAGTACCATCAATAATGTCATTCGTACGTTGCTCTTTCAAGCAAACCTCCCACCAACATTTTGGGTTGGAGCCCTTAATATGGTTGTACACTTACTCAATATCTTACCCTCAACTGCCATTGCCAACGAAATCCCATACACCCGCCTGTTTGGCCAAAATCCAGATTACGGCCTTTTACGCACATTTGGTTGCTTATGTTACCCACACGCCTATCCTAATCATAAACTTGAACCTCGTGCTACACCATCCATTTACCTGGGACAAGCTTTCAACCATCGCGGATATCGCTGTCTCCAATTAAACACCAATAAAATCATCCTCTCTCGTCATGTAACCTTTGATGAGACTGTTTTTCCATATGGAACCTCTACACCTACCTCGGGACCTACATACACTTTCCTAGACGACTCACCCGACATAACCCCACCTTTTATCCCATTACATCCCACTACACCACCCATTGTGACCCCACCCACAAATGAACCAATTACACCAACCAACACCAATAACCTTCAACCCGAGCCAGCCCCTAATTCGCCTCTCTCTCCAATCGCTCCAGAGCACACGCCTAATCCTTCACCCACCCCAAACCCACACCCATATATTATTCCTGATCCACCTCACAACCTAAACCCTGTGTCAACTCATTCCATGGTCACACATTATCGTGTCGGGACTAACCGTCCCACTCAGCGTCTCAACATGCATGTGTCATCTGTCTCTCCCTTACCAAAATCCTATCGTGATGCGTTCTCTCGTTTAAGTGCAGAGGCTGAGTATCGCGGTGTTGCCAATGTTGTGGCTGAGACGTGCTGGTTACGAAATTTACTACGAGAGCTCCACACTCCCTTATCTTCTGCGACACTTGTATATTGTGATAATGTTAGTGTTGTCTATCTATCTTGTAATCCGGTTCAACATCAACGCACGAAGCACATTGAGATAGATATCCATTTTGTGAGAGATCTGGTTGCCACTGGATAGGTTCTAGTTTTGCATGTGCCTTCTCGCTACCATTATGCGGATATCTTCACCAAGGGTTTACCATCGGCTTTGTTTGAGGATTTTCGTTCCAGTCTCAGAGTCTGGTGTCCTCCCGCTACGACTGCGGGGTAGTATTAGCCCGACATATTTTTGTAATGGGCTCTAGCCCAACCTCTAAAATACTCTGTGCATGTAGATATATACGCTCATTGTATTTGTGGAGAGTATCAATCAAAATGAGTTATATTGTTATTAAATATTATTATGATAGTCAACAACATGGCTATCGGTAAATTGCAATATAAATAAAGGACACATGCATGGACATGATATGGACATATAAGTGTCGCATTAGGCTACATGTCCTCATTCGTTGAGCTAATATTGCGGGTACATATATACTGAAAAGTTAAAAGTTAGAATGCAATGGAAAGTGTAAGGGTGGCAATCGAGTCGTTTTCGGGTTGACTTATTCGGGGTTTTGGGTTGGCTGATTAGTATCTAGTCTCTACGCAAACATGAACCGTTTATTAGAAAGAAAATATTGAGTTCCTCTAACAATCCTTGTTTCCCTTTAAAACTAAAAAGATAAGGTAAAGCTAGGCGATTGCTCGCACATAACGGCGGCGATGTATAGTTTCGATAAAATTCGGTTTTGTAGATATAGTGTGTAGGGGTGTTATCGGGTCAGATTGAATCGGGTTTTTTTATCATAAAAAATGACTCGTAACCTGACTCGATAAGTAATCGGGTTATCGGGGTTCGGGTTGTTTCCGGGTTGGTTATGTCGGGTCCGATAATTTAGGTTAATCGGGTCGTTTAGTTTTTTACTCACAAATTAAGTAGTAGGCAAAAATAAGTAGTTTCCTAATCATATCTTCCTTTTTTAATTCTTTTTGAACTTGAATCATAGTCTTAAAAACAGTACTTATATAGGTATGAAACTTTAACATGTTTTTCTTGGAGACTTGAAGTAATGAATATGTTGCTATAACTTGCTTTGTTATACACTACCAACCTTTTTTAAGAAAAAAAATTGTTCTTAGTTTGTCAACTGTAATATGTGGGTATTGAAAAAGGGTGATGTATGTACACGGAAAGATTTACTTTGTAAACAGAAACCTAGTCTGGAAATTACCTATTTACCCTTTCTTACTTTAACCAAATATGTTCTCATCTTCCTGGTTAACTCTTAATCCCTTTATCTCTCTCTCTAAAGTCACAAGCCCACCACAAGAATTTATTACTTATATATCTTAGAGCACAAGGTGAGGGAGATACCAATAACACGTTATTGGTATACCACATGAGCGTCACATCATACACTTCTCAATAACACACCAATCACTCAAACACCCCTCCCTCATAACACACTACTAACATGTTATTGGGTCCCACAAAATACCTCCCTAAAAATACCCACTCACTCACGGTACATAAAAAAACAAAAGAAAAAAAAACACAAAAGAATGCAAATGGCTTGAGCCATTGCATTGGATCAAAACGTTTGGCTCACGAATGGCATGATGCTCTCCTATGGTTGGCTCACGAATGACATGCATTTGGCACACCAATGGCACCCCATACCTTGTGCTCTTATCAACAAAAAAGTTTGTTATTCGTCAATTTAACCACCAAAGCTCCATATATTTTACGATTCCTTTTTCTTTTTTCCCTGTATACCTATTTGAACTTTGAAGTTTTGCCAATTCCGACACCTGGTATACTTCAGTTGTTAGATGTTTAATCATTGAACATATCAAGACAACAAGTGGGCGTTTTTTATACCAAAACCCAGTTAATTCTTGATTTGTTTATGTTTACTATTTATTCCAATTTTAAAACTGCCTTGATTTGATACTTGTAATTATGATTTGGGGAGAATGTTTCCTTTGAATTGCAATCTGTACCTTTTAAGGTTTTTGAGAAAGCTAGTTCTTAGTGGAAATAGGAAGAACACTAAAATTATTTTTGTAGTTGTCGAAGTATTTTTTTGTGGGTTGTCACAGTTATCTTTCAGCCTTAGGAATAAGCCTTCTAGATACCTGCTAAGATGAACAACGCGTTAGTCTCGCCCCGGGTGTTATCCCAGGACCAGACTCCGGCGTAAGAGTAAGTATGTGTTTTACTTGAAGGTATAGTATAAATGTGTGTGTGAGAAAAATGATACTGTCTCCAACTCTTGTATGCGTATTTATACTACGATGTCACTATCGGTCCCACGAGACCGTTGTACTTTATGGGACCACTGGTGTCGTCGGGCCGACAATCACGACAACTGTCTACGGTGTACTTTCGACATTCAGGAGAATGAGACGCAATTGCGTCGAGCAAGGTGCCAAAGATGCTAATCAGTCAACTCGCCCCGCCGGTGGTAGCCTATCTCGGTGTGCGGAGAGCCTTTGGTGGTGTTCCGGTCTTTCGGTTCTTTGACGAAGGACCATATACGCCGCATGTCCCCCAAGGTATCATGTTATTTGTCTTTGACAAGTGATGTGATACTTAATCTAGTCGCTTCTTGAACCATTGGTCGGCTAGGCGGCTTTAGCCAGCGGGCCACTCCTTGGGACAATGAGCCCGGGCCCACTCGAGTGGCGGGTTAAAATATTTTAAGCAAAACCGTGGGATTTTGCCACATGCGAAACGCTGCGTAATGGTGGGCGGTTTAGATTCATCGCGCATCGATATCGACCGATAGGACGTTTCGTGTCCCCACCTTTTTGGCCTATATAAAGTGTTTTCACCTCATTAGTAATTTCCACTTTTACTTTTCGATTCCTTCGTCCTCTATTTGGCAAACCTTTCGGCAAGTTCAGGTGAGTTTCATCCCATTATTCCTCCGTTGTTTTCGTTGCCTTCTTGTCAATATCCAATGGCCTCTAGTTTAGTAGCACCCTCCGGCGATCTGACCCCCAATCGATATGCATGTGTATTCTTCCATGCTATCCGAATGGGAACTTGAACATATTATTAGCGAGTATGGTATTCCGACCGATTTACATCCCCGTTTACCTCCGTGAGTTTACTATGAACAACCTTCCCGTGATGCCATCGGACTTTATGGCGGTATTTTGCATTTTCCGGGTCCAGGTTCCCTTTTCACATTTCTTTTGGCGTGATCCAATACTTTAAGGTGCACATTTCTCAATTGGTACCCATCGGATTGAACAGGTTGGTTATGTTTGAGATCTATTAGAAGCTTAGAAATTGAGCCCGGCGTGAATTTGTTTCGGGTTTTCTATACTTTGAATAGCAGGGGACATTGGTTTTCCTTCCAGAGGAGGAGGAGGAGAGAGTCTCGTCTGCGTCTTTTTAAGGAAACATGTTCAAGTCTAAAGAACTGGAAGGATAGCTTTTTCTTGATTGACGGAGGGATATCCTGATGCCATCCGTGGAGGAGGCATCGGGATTCAAACGTTTGGATAGTGTTCACTGGAGGTTTTGGGAGGGTGATGTTCGGAGGTTGTGTGAAGGGTAGTTGAGCTCGACCGGTTCATTCGGACTTTTGTTTGAGTCGGGTTGACTAGAATTTGGAAGCACCCGGGTTTCAGCGTGGAGTTCAAGGATATTGACAAGAATGGTAATCATGACCGTCTAAGTGTTTTTTTTTATACTTTCCTATAGGTGACCCTTTCTCTTTCATGTGTGTAGTTATCACCATGTCTCAGTATCTTCGTTTGAGGTGGGCGAGGGGTCCGGTTGGGTAGGGGCCTGTTGAATGAAGGGAAGAAATTCCTCAACATATAACTCAACCATTGAGGTGATCAACTGTTCTGGCGAGTAGGCTCAGGAGGATTGTAGAGAGGGCCGACTCGGCATGCTTAAAGCCAAAGAAAGAAAGGAAGCGGAGGAGAAAAGGCCTACCGGTGGGCCTTCGTCATTGTTGAAGAAGAAGGCGGTGTCTCCTTCTATTGAAGTGTTGTCGTCCAGGAAGATTCTCGGGGCCTCACTTGATTTCCCCATAAATACATTGAGGATGATATCGTGGATGAGGCTGAAGATAACGAGGGTGATCAAGAGGAGGATCTTTCTGAGGGGGATCTTGTCAGTCGAGGATCCTCCGATTCTCTCGGAATCTACTCATAACCCCGCTTCGTTAAGGTATGCCCCCTTTTCGTTGCATGTTATCGTTCTTTATTTCGACTTCATTTTCTGCAGGGGTTGGCCGGGTGTCAAGAGTGAATCGGAGGAGACTCTCCAAAGCCGTGGGGACCTTACACGAAGATTATTCAGAGGTATTCATCGTCCTCGATCTCTTCCTTGCTCCTTTTGTTATTTATTTTTTTTTATTATTTTTTTTTATTATTTTTGTTTGCGTAGGTTTGTTTTGGACGAAGGGGTTCTGGGAACTTTTATCCCACGGTGGGGTTTAACGGCTAACACGAGCCTAAATGACGCAGACCCTACTGTAGAACATGATGGCTAACCTTGCTCCCCTTTATTCGCACGTAACAAGAAGATCGTAGGCCGACGAAAGGGCTTTATATAGGGGTGGTTTGAATTGTGCCACGGATCCCTCGAGTTTGTAGAAGTCTTCAAAGCGGTTTGGCGATTGAACCGTCATTATCGGAGCTGCACCGAGCCCATTTGCTTGCTCAGGACTTGAGCCATTGCTTTCAGAGACCGAGGCTAGCCTTCATTCCCAACGCTATCAATGAGAAATTAACCTGATCACCGGGCCGCCGGAGGTTCACCAAGCTTGCGAGCAAAGGAAGGGATTTGAAGTTTTAAGCTGGAGGGTTTGGAGGCTGAGGTTGTGATCTTTGAAGGCTAAGGATACTGAGCGGTAGAGAGGATCGTGTCATTTGGAGGAGTCGTTGGAGAAGAAAAATTCGGAGATAGAGGAATCTAAGAGAGCCTGGATTTGAGAAAGAATATGCAAGAAGTTGCCATCGAGTGGCGGAGGAGATCTTGCGTTTCAACTATGTTAAGGAGTTGATCCCTACGGTGATTCGTAGGTTACAGGGTAGTAAGGAGTACCAGCAATCACGGGCGATCTTCAATCTTGCTATTGATTACAGGCTGGTTGGATGGGGTCCGGGAGGAACGATCGACGAAGAGGTCGAAAGGATCGTTCTTTCTTTCGAACGATTTTCGATATGGAGGCCGTGTGGGGATTTACTAAGGTTTATGATACGATGTTCACCCGAAGCTACCCATATATAGAAAAAATCAAGAGATCCTATCATCTCCTTTGGGATTTGATGAACATTCTTCCCGAGGGAGGGGCCCCGGGGCCACCTCGGCACTTCCGGAGGATCTTAGCCTTTACCTTGTTTTGTAGCCTATTCAATGTTAAGACAATGTTTTGTTTGTATTGTGGTGGGCCCTCGCGCCTTTGGGTTGTAATTTGAACAATTTACTTTCGCACCTTTGTAATGCTATTTTAAGTCATCCGTATTTTCGGACGGCCACTTTTGATATGTATATCCTTGTGTGTCTTTTGCGTTTTTCATTAGTGACTTAGCACTTTTCCGTTAAATTGTGCGTAAGTAAATATACCGGCCTTCCACGGTGACTTAGCACTTTTGGGGTAATGTTTCGCTGTTGGTAAATTTACGGTGGCTCATCCTGGCGTCGTCAGCCTCCGGGTATCGCGTGCGTGTTTGGGCACATATGCCTCGGCTCATCCCTTAATGTCTTAGCATTATTCGGGTGTATCGCCTACCGAATGGTATGTGGCCTTCCCTAGTGTCATTGCACTTACGGGGGTAAATTAATTTTAGTTAAGGGGTTTTGGATGCGTGTGTCGGAGGTAGCTAATCTCCGCGGTCCGTCCCTAGGCATGAGATATGATCACGAAAAATTTCCTCCTCCGTCATAGGTAGGGGAATATATATCATTGCTTACTGAGTGAAAATAAAGTAGTTCATGCCCGTAGGCTTACAATGCATGTATTTTTTTTTTAAAGAAAACATTTCTTCAAATTCATGGCGTGCCACTTAGGGGCACTTCTCTTCATCCAAAGTTTCCAACTTATGCGAGCCGTTGATATTTGCCTCTTTGATCCGATAGGGGCCTTCCCACTTGGGTCCCAATTTGCCTTGATCTTGACTCTGGGCCTCGTTTTTAGATACACAAACTCCCGGCTTGAAGGAAACCGGCCGTGCTTTTCGGTTGTAGTACTTTTCAATTTCGTTTTGTATCGGGCCTCCATCCACACGGCTTCTTCCCTCCGTTCACGTAGCAAGTCGAGGTTGAGACGGATATCTTCTTCATTTTGTTCTCTGATTCGATGGGGATCTTCCTCTTGAGCCCTTCCCTTATCCGCCTTACTCATGCGTTGGCATGCCTATTTCGCGGTATGACCGCCAGCTTCCATAGGTGAGGCTGAAGGGTGTTTCTCTGTTGCTAGTCTTGATGGATGTCCGGTGTGCCCAAAGGACATTAATTAACTCGTCCACCCATCCGGATTTTGCACGCCCCAACCTTGTTTTGATTCCATCCATCAAGATCTTGTTGGCCCTTTCTACCAGTCCGTTGGCTTGCGGATGGGCCCGCGGTACTGATTAATCGCTTGATGTTGAGTTTTTCGCACCAGCTTTTGAAGGGGTTGTCTATGAATTGCTTAGCATTGTCCGTGACGATGATGGCGGGGAGACCGAAGCAGCACACTATGTTATCCCACACGAACTTCGTGACATCCTTCCCCGTGATCTTTGCCAACGGTTTGGCTTCTGTCCACTTGGTGAAATAATCGATGGCAACTAAAAGGAACTTGATATTCCGGTGCCGATGGTAGAGGTCGTACTATGTCCATACCCCATTGGTAAAAGGGCCATGGAGCCATGATGGGTGTTAGCTTGGTTTTGGAAGGCTGCGGCCTGGGGAGTGGATCTGGCAGGAGTCACACTTGATTATTTCGTTTCTAGCATCCGGTGCATTGTGGGCGATGGTATCCTTGCCGCATGGCCTTCGCCACGACCGAGCGCGGACCGGAATGCATTCCACAAGCTCCCATGTGTGTCTCCCTTATAACGTAGTTTGCTTGTAAGGGGCCCACGCATCTCATCATGGGTACCAAATAGGCTTTCTTGTAGAGTATACCATCTTCCATGACATATTGGTTGATTTTCATCCTTAGGTTGCGGGCTTCATTAGGGTCTTCCGGCCAAATTCCTTCCTCAAGACATCGGATGATAGGGTCATCGGTTGTCTCCTTCTTCTTCAACGACATTATTAACTTCCTTACTTTCCGTCGACCTTTCCCTTAGCACCTCCATTAGTACTTCTTTCGTCAAATGGTCAAAAGCGACCGTGGCTAGTTTACTAAGGACATCTGCCTTTTGATTCTGACCCCTAGGGATGTTCCGGATGGTGAAGTTTTCAAAACTAGCTATGTACTCCTTTGCCTTTGCTAGGTACTTGATCATACTTTCGTGATTCGCCACATAATCCCCATTTATCTGATTAGCCACCAACTTAGAGTCCACGGACCTCAAGGCTCAGACACGCATACTCTCCGCCATCCTTAGCCACGCCCGGTAGGGCCGTATTAACCGTTATTAGTCTTTGTCGAACTCAAGCCGGATGGCATAAGTGAACTCCATTCCCTCACGGATTGATTAGTATAAGACCGCTCGGAGCCTTTGTTATTGGATGCTCCGTCCGTATACAAAAGCCATTTCTCCTCCTCTTTCTTCTTCATCGCAGGCTGATTGAAGTACTTGTCGTTGTTTTCTCCGATGGGAGCTTCCGAGGGAAGTCCGCTAACACTTGACCTTTGATTGCGCTCGGGGCTCGTAGGTTATGTTGTGCGCACCCAGCTCCACCGGTACTTAGCCAATTTCGGGACGCTTCCGGCTTGTTGAGGATCTGCTTTATTGGTTGGTCCATGATTACCTTTATAGGGTGTGCCGAAGTATCTCGGAGCCTTCTTGACATGTCAGATGACCGAGTGCTAGGTTTCTCGATCGGGCATAGTTCCTCTCCGGCCGTTGAGTGTTCGACTTACATAACAATGGACTGGTAATTGTCTTCTCTTTCTTTCTGTGAGGAGAACGCGATGACCGCTTCCCTCTGCGGCCGCTAGATACACGTCTGATGTTTCCTTTGCCGTTGGTGTCGTTAGTGAGGAAGATCCGTTATCAACTTTTCATCTCTTGGAATCCGATTCTGCCTCTTCCGTCCACGATACTCCTCCTTATTCTCCTTAGTGATGTTCTTGAGTGTTTGAAGAACGGTAGGACCTTCAGACGAACGAGCCAAGAAACGATTGAGTGCGCCAATTTGCGGCTGAGGCTCTACATTTCTTCGGGGTCTCGGCGATTGCATGTCCATTATTGCCTTCGTCTTCTTTGGGTTTGCCGAATTCCTTCGAAGTTACCATATACCATAGGAATTTTCCTTCCTCCATTCCGAAGGAGCATTTTTTGGGATTTAACTTCATGTTGATCTTCCGAAGGTTGTCGAATGTCTCCGCTATGTCCGCTAGCATTCCTGCTCTTCCTGCTCTTGATGACCATATCGTCCACATATGCTTCAAGGTTCCTCCCTATCTGTGATTGGAAAGCGGAGTCTATCATCCGTTGATAGGTGGCTCCGGCATTCTTCAAGCCGAATGGCATTTTGGTGTAACAATAGGTTCCTTTGCTTTCGTGTAGAGCATTTTTTCCTCGTCTTCCTTGCCATCGCACTGGTGATACCCTTTGTAAGCATCCAAGAAGCATTTGTATTTATACCTCATGACCGACTCGATCTTCGGTCGATCTCGGTAGGGGTAATAGTCTTTTGGACGGCGGAATTGATGTTCTTGAAGTCAATACACATGCGCCGACTTCCATCACACTTCTTTACTAGGGGTTGGATATCCGGTAGGGTACTTCACCGACGACAATGCCAGCCTTGACCCATTCTTCTACTTCCTTTGTGTTTGCTGGCTCCGATCCGCGCGCCAACATTCGGCGTTTTTGACATCACCGGGTCTATTGAAGGGTTTGCATTGAGTGTGCTCAATGATCCCTCAGGGACTCTGTCATATCCGCTTGCTCCCATGCGAATATGTGAGGTTCCTTTGCTAACAGTTCTTTGAGGCACCTTTTGCCCTCAATGCGGATAGCGCACCTCTATCGTCCTTTACCTTGTTCGGGGAAGGTTTGGGTTGATCGCCACTTCCCGTTAAACCCACCTCTCACGTGCACGTTTATTCCTTATCTTGCTTGAGCGATGATGCGCAATCTTTCCAATCTCCTACATTCGAAATGATGACCGGGCGAGTGACCAGCGTGGCAATTCCTTGAGGGTTGGGAATTTCATCATGGAATGGACGTAGAAGGTATGGCTCGCAGGATCTTCAATCGGTCCTTCCTAAGATAACATTATATGGTGCGGTGCCGAATAACTGTGAACTTCATCGACCTTCTGTACAACCCTCATCTCGAATGACACATCTAATTCGATTTTTCCAGCCAGGACGAGTCACTGTCAAAAGCAAACCCTAGCAGTCTGCTGCGTTTGTTTCATTCGAGCCCTTACTTCGGAGGCAAGTTGTTGAAGCGGTGTTGAACATTACCTCCACGGCTCCTTCATCTACAAAGACTCTCGACTGGTATCCTTCCATTGTGGCTTCAACTATGAGAGGATCGTCCGACACGTCTCCATCGGGGAGAGGAGGGAAAGTTATGGGGACATTCATCCATCTTTCCCCTGGTTCCGGCGACTTCCTCTTCCTTCGTTCGGGCGGGTTGGATCATGTTGATGACCTTGTCTTTGACTCCTGCGTCATGCTTTGGGGTTTCTTTCCTTCCCTTCATGCGAGATCCTTGACCGGATGATTCAGTTTTCCGACTCCATGCCGGCTCTAATTGTCTCTTGGTGAGCTAATACTGATCATTAGTGTAATGCCTTTTTCTCCATGATAATGCAGATACACATCTTGGTTTTCCCTACTGAGGGTGGGTCAGCTTTCGGTTTTAGGAGGAGAGCGGCGTAAATGGTGTTCGTGGCTAAAATTTCCTTTGGAGGTTTAATGGCGGAGTCCAAGGTTAGCGAGGATTGCTTCGATTCAAGTGATCGCCTTGATGGGGTAAATAGAGCGTACGACCGATCACCGTG
This sequence comes from Chrysanthemum makinoi, assembly GCA_910596185.1. Taxonomy (NCBI): domain Eukaryota; kingdom Viridiplantae; phylum Streptophyta; class Magnoliopsida; order Asterales; family Asteraceae; genus Chrysanthemum; species Chrysanthemum makinoi. The sequence goes on along the minus strand of OU343217.1, from coordinate 53,226,184 downwards.
ACGGTGTGTCTAACCCTATCTTTCCACAATAGGTGTAAGCGTCCTTCATTCTTCTGTCCCCTCCATAGTGGTTCCTGGCGGCTCTTTCATCCCCTTCGGAATGGTCCGGTTGAGGCTCTTCTTGTCGTATCATAATGCTCCTCCTGCGAGGCGGTTCAGTCTTTGGCGAAACGATCTCACAAAATCGTCGACCCTAGTCATCATCTCTTCTACGGTTTTAGGGATCATATCGGCGAACCGCTTGGCTAACTCGGGACATTTACACGTCCATAGCGAAGAGATTCTCATGATCTCCGGGCTCCTGTATGAATCTGTCTCTGTGGTCCACCTTTCTTTGAATTCTGGCAGCGATTCGTTAGCCTTCCTTACTATTTTGGTGATCTCGGTAGGGTCCTTGACACAAGCTTTGTGCAAGGGAGAAGCGAGTCTGTGATCCACAAATTTGCCCATTCGTATACAATTCTCAATTTTTGGCCATTTCTTAAACTCTACATTCATCATATTAGCTCATGCATAGTTTTGCATTAAACATAATTTCATATTAAATAAGCGTTATCGCGTAAACATTATTTTGAACAATTGATCACGATACTTCCAAAAAAAAAATTAATCACAATATATTTTTATACTCATATTAAGTCTATAAAAATATTATTATTAGTTACAGGTGTTTTAAATTTATTTCATTATATAAATTGTTATGTTTATATAAATTCGACGGTTTTCTTAAATTCAACACTCAAATCTTTCAAGAAATGTATTTTTATAATTTTTATGAATTAAATATATCTTATCTTGACCATTGTGAAAATTTATTTTTATCTAATGCTACCTTAAATATTCAAATGGGTACACAATTTACCACAAGTCTTCAAGTAACTTTCATTAATAATACCTATACATTTTATTATCACAAGATACTACTTGATCTTCCTTTCTTTAATATATATGACGACCATATGGGTGACTGCACTCAATGTACAAAATATCCTAATATAAGTATATAGTATTATACTTGAAAGATTCCAAAAACACATTTCATTCATTTTGGCAAAGTAAAAGAGCAAAGATCATTTCTCCCTTTCTTTCTCTCTTCCAATTCGGCAGCCACAAGGAAGGAAGGATTATCTCAAGTTTTCAAAACAAGATTTTATACACACTAGTATCATTTGTTGCATAGGTTTTGTAATACAAACCTCAAGTGATTAGGAAAACCCTTTTGTCCTTAAACCTCATCAAGTATTCTTGTAAGCATCTCATGTTTATTTTTCATCTTTCATATTCATTTCATCATATTTGAGCAAAAACATGCAAGTCATATGATGTTGTACCACTTTTCATTGATTTTCAAGAGTTATGAATATATATAAGTCATCCTATAATTATTCCTTGTTACATATTAGTTTTGGTGATGTCTAGGAACCCATGACACCCTAAGAAGGTGTGTGGTAGGATTAGAATATCTCGGGTTGTTTTGAATGGGTTAGAATAGGTTTGGCTCGAGAAAAACTCATTTCGACACATTTTAAATAAGGTCTGTCCATATTTTTAATTCTGGGAAAATCCGACAGTAGATAAATATTTTTGGGCTAGATATTTAGAAAATACACTTTAAAAGAACGTGGGCGGCTTGAGCGGATTAAAATGAGACTATAACAGAAGTTATGAATTTTCAAGTTTGTGAGGAAAACTATTAATTTCAGAAATTTCAGCATGAAAATGTCACTCTTTACGAGTCAAAAATGAGTCTTAAGCTTTATAAATTGTGTCGACTTATCAAAAATATATTAGTATACTTTGACCGAATCTAAGGATGTAGAAAACATAGAAAACGGACTTGTAACGATTAAATTACACGTGAGCGATAAACCAAGTTGCGTACTTTATTCTATTAGCAAAATTAATATATTCTCTATTAAAAGCATACTACGGGGACCATGTTGGCGTTTTAACAATGATGTAGAACTTTTAATAACGTGATGTCTTCTAGTAAAAGTAAGTTCGCCTAGCATTTTCAAAATGCCCAACCGTTTGTTGGCCGGAGTTATGTGAATAACATATAGTCACTCAAACTTGGCCTAAAACCACCCTTAAACTATATTTTTGGACTAAAGTACAATACTTAACCAACATTTTTCTTTGTGATCGAGACCTCTAGGATGAAAACTTAAATACTAAAACTTTGAGATATTGATACAAGCTTCCCAAAACCGTTGAGATCGTTTCCTAACACTCGACGTGCACCATTTTACGACTAGCTTTTCAAGGCCATTTAGTCACTTTCATGAATTGTCAAATGACATTGTTTCTGACATGAAAAGTTATAATTTCACAATAAATCATTAAGCGACTATCGTATAGGAGGTTGATTCAACGTATATACTTGTAAAGTATTTTATAACATGACGAGATGTCATAAACATATATTTTGACGATAAATTCTATTTTCAAAAGCGTACAAGTGGTATGGATATCATATGAGTTTGCATACGCGACATTGTTTCATTAGAGCATATCATTCATATTAGGTTGCGGATAGAGATCGCACCTCATTTCATATATCTACTTTTGTCACCATAATTATTGCATCCAATTGCAGGGTGAGTCATAGCCCTATAGCCCTACTCTTTTTAATACTTGTTTTACAACTCTTGAGGAGATACATGCTCAACTACTTGCTTTTACTTTCACAAGTAATTTAAACTCTTACATATTCTTGTGAGTTCATACCCAGCTTTAACTCATTTAAATTCCTATAGCTATTTGGGAGAGATATGCTTATTTATCCAAACATTTAGACTCTTTTGCCAAACAACATTACTTATACTTTACACTTGATTAGCGTTATACTTGGTAGGTTATACTTGATTTTATATGCATATTTGGAACAAACATACAAGAATTAGTGGCTCCAAATTAAGTTGTTGGAAGGCTATTAATTTACAAACATACAAGAATTAGTGGCTGCAAATTAAGTTGTTGGAAGGCTATTAATTTACAAACATCCCAATATTTATATGTTGGAAGGCCATTTTATGGATACATCCCAACCGAGTGTTGGAAGACCCTGTATGGTGACATTTATACTTTTAACTACTATGATACATGCATACATGATTGACATACTATGTTTGGCGGTGGGTTGTATGGGTTGTAAACAACACAGGTTGCAAGTTTTGTATGGGGAACTTGGGCGAGTGGATTCGAATGCCTTTGCTTTGTGGACTATTCTATATGATCAAAAACTTTATCTTTGTTGCATGATACGCTTTTTAAAGGCTTTACAATTCAACCAAACTCTATGAACTCACTCAACCATTGTGTTGACACTTTTAGCATGTTTTATCTCGGGTATCTAAGGCATTCACTTCATGGCATGCATGTGGACATATCATAGATCGCGGAGGCAGCCAGCGGCTCACTTGGGTTTTATAAACTTTAAAACATCATTTGGCTTGTAACAAACTTATTTTCCGCAAGTTAATTTCATGCAGGACCTATTCTTTGTAAACTCGATTATTTTATTAAAATCAAACGATGTATTTTCCAAACGACACTTTAGGTCGTTCAATATAACTGTGATTGTGATGCTATGACAGTCAATCCCCAGGAATTCCATTCACATGCAAAAGCAATTAATTTGGGGTGTGACAATTCGTCTATGCTCCCGGTGAGAGACCATCAAACCATCCCCGGCCTTTCCGTCCAAAGTTTTTGAAACATGCGGCACCACACGGGCATTAGCCATTCTCCATGCCTGCGGCCCTGTGAACTGTGTTGAGATGATCTTGAGGATCCGTTGACCTGTCGTATAGCTTGATGTGGGTGGGCATCTTGTGTTTCTGGCGGAGGCCCGGAGAACTTCGATGATTCGCCTCTTGAATGGAGATTTCGAGACTTCCTTGAAGGGCTTTGCAGTCCTTCGTCTCGATCTTCACTTTACTCCCCGTGACTATTTCTTTCTTCTTATCCGCCGAAACTCGCCCTTGTCAAGAGTCGCTTCATCTTCAAAATCCATCGTATTGGCTCAAGCGGTGTCCCTAGAACATTTGTTTGTGCTCTTTTATCATGGACTTGAGAGCTGCATTACATACCTTCTTGCTGCTTTCTCGTCCAATGGTGTGGAACTTCCTTCTACCCTTAGGAAGCTTGGTGGTGTCGAACCCGTCATTCTATAGCTCTAGTAGATTGAATCACGGGTCCCGCGGATGGCCAATGTCGAAGTATTTTTTTGTGGGTTGTCCGCAGGTTATCTTTCGGCCTTAGGAATAAGCCTTCTAGATACCTGCTAAGATGAACAACGCGTTAGTCTCAGCCCGGGTGTTATCGGGACCGGACTCCGTCGTAGAGTAAGTATGTGTTTTTCACCGAGAAAGGTATAGTATAAATATAAATGTGTGTGTGAGAAAAATGATACCTTTCTCCAACTCGTATCGCGTGTTATACTACCGACGATACTACGATGTCATATCTGGTCCTGAGACCGTTGTACTTTATGGGACCATTGGTGTCGTCGGGGTCTTTCACCAGCCAATCTCACGACAACTTCTGTCTGGTGTACTTCGACATTAGGGAGAATGGGAGCAATTGCGTCCGGGAAAGGTGCCAAAGGTACTGTCGAGGTCAACTTCGCCCCTTCCGGTGGTAGCCTATCGGTGTCTATCGGAGAGCTTTTGATGGTGTTCAGTCTTTCGGTTCTTTGACGAGAAGGACCATATACGTCGTCAGTAGTCATTAATATTAATTCAATCGAATACAGTAAAATCACATTCCAAAGATTGTTGTATGGATCTGTGATAAAGAAAAAAATGACTAATTGATCCAGAATGATTTTGGTTCTTTTGTTTGTAGCAGATTTTCTGGTTTTGTTAAAAAAAATGGCAATGTGGTTTTTGAAATGGAAAATGATTTATAGGCCTAATTAATGGACCTACAAATATGATTGGTGGAAATGAAAAATTGATTGGTGAATAATGACGAGAGAGAATGTCTGTATAACATTTGTCAAAATATGAATGTATTAAGCCTATTTTTAGGTCTATTTATCACTACTTTTTTGAAATATAAAAAAACAAATCTGAGGAAAAGAGGAAAACCAGGGGCATATACGTCATTTTAAGTCAAGTTTATGTGTGCAAATAAAAAACCACCGTGTGCATATCACTGAATTCATTCAATGTCCAGTATAATTTTGTTCCAACTGATATAAAAATAAGACAATTGATTTAAAAATAAGAGGAATGGTTTTTGTATCTAGATACCAACTAAGTTTCTCATAAGCCTTTTCCGTCTGTTTTTACACGTTTTCGGCCATTTTTATCGTTTTTCATCTGTTTTAATACGTTTTCATCCGCTTTTATACATTTTTTGTCCTTTTTTATAGTTTTCGACTATTCTACATACATTTTTTTCGGTTTTAACTCGATTAAAAACATAAAAAAAAGTGAACGATAATGGAAGAAAAGTATACAAACATAAACGAAAACGGATGAAAACGTATAAAAACATAAAAAATTGAAGAAAACGAATGAAAAGGTAAAAAAAAATGGACGAAAATGTCTAAAAACGGATGGAAACGTATAAAAACAGAAAAAGAACGGATGAAAACATTAACAATAGGAGCGTAAAAAGCGGACAAAACGTGTAAGCGGACAAAACGTAAAATAGATGAAAACGTGAAAAAACGGACGAAAACGTAAAAATACGAACAAAAACGTGAAAAACGTAAAAAAAAATAGACGAAAACGTGTAAAAACGGACAAAAATGTAAACAAATCCCATTGGCCACGGAGGTTCACCTGCGACGACTCTGGGCCATCCAGGGTAGTCGGAAGTAAATCATGGGATTAGTATTTCTATATGTGGAGTTGGAAACCGAGGTATTCACAAAAAAAACGTAAAAAAATGGACAAAAACGTAAAAAATGGACAAAAACGTGAAAAATGTAAAATATATATTGAAAACGTGTAAAATGGACAAAAACGTAAAAAGCGAAGCGTGAAAAATTGGACGGCGTAAAAAGCGGTTGGCCAACGATGTAAAGCGGACAAAAAAGCGAAAAACCGTAAAAACCAAAGCGTGAAAATGGACAAATAGCGTAAAAAAGCACCCGATGAAAGCGTGCATTAAGCAGATGCGTAACGGTGGCGTGTAAACGGACAAAAACGTAAAATATAGATTGAAAACGTGTAAAAATGGACAAAAACGTAAAAAGGGGCCAGCGATTAAGAAAAAATGGGCCAGCGTAAAAAAGGAGCTTGTGTAAAAGCGGGCCGAACATATAAAAGAACGGGGCCAAGCGTGTAAGCGGACAAAAGCGAAAAAAAGCCCATGAAAGCGTGTAAAGCGGACAAACGTAAAAAGCGGTGAAAACTTGTAAAAACGGGCTGAAAGCGTAAAAAACGGATGAAAGCGTGTAAAACGGACAAAAAGCGTAAAAAGCGGATGAAAAGGTGTAAAAGCGGAAAGCGTAAAAAGGGATAAAACATAAACAACCAGACAAAACCGTGTAAAACAGACAAAAACGTAAAAAAAAGTTTAAAAAACGGACGAATACATATAAAGAACGGATGAAAACGTGTAAAAATGGACACAAACGTTAAAAAACGGATGAAAACGTGCAAAAACAAACAAAAACATAAAATAAAACGGATAAATACGTATAAAAACATACGAAAACATAAAAAACTGATAAAAAATAAACAACCGGACAAAACCTTGTAAACCGGACAAAAACACGATCTTAGAAACCTTTTCACTCTTGATGTCCTAACATGAATTCCATCCAACACCATTTTCCCTTTCAACTTCCTTCACCTTATCATCACAAAAAAAGACCAACCCACTTTATCATCTCGGCAACAACACCAACACCAACACCACAAGCATTAGAGCACGGTCCACAGCCGCACAGCCTCCTCGATTAACAACAATCGTGGGAACGAACACAAAAGCAACAAAGTTTACGTTATAACGTAAACTTAACGTAAACTTTTTTTCAGTTAACTTTTTTAAAAACCCACCACCCCTATATAAACTATCTTCATCTTCATCATTTTACACATCTTCAAACCCAAAAATTAACCAACAATATCATTTTACACAATGTCTCAAAACCCACGAGGATACTTCAAATCTACTTAACTCAAACCACAATCACGGGGTTCTTGAACAAGACCAACCAACCGTCTCCACAAGAACTTATGATTACCACAGCATTAGCGACTTACCCTCAGTTTAAAATGTTTTAACGTCGAGGAATCCCCCAAATGAATCCTACCAACCAGGTTCACAATTCAAGCATTCCAAAAGCCTGTGGTAGGGGAAAAGCATGAGAGCAGAAGACCAAGCGAATGTTTGTGCTGAGCAGTGAAGTCATTGACTTTCTCTAAGATGTAAAGGGCAATGGCCGTCGGTACTTTTGGAGCGACATTCTCGAAATGTTCATTCTAAGTAGATAACCGGTAAGGCAAAGAACATGATGTAACCCAATGGAGAACATGTAGAAGGTTGCACATATGATTAATTCAAAAATTATCCCAAGTGGGATTTATGACATTGTATGCAATAACTCGACTTCATCGTTTTGCAAGTGGGATTTTTGGGGACATATATCTTTTTGCATCCCAAGTGTTCGAAGATCCTATACAGTCTCTTAACTCAAACCAGTACTCGTGAAGCGAGAAATCAGATAAGAAGCTCTAGTCAAAATAGGTATATCCGAAATGTATGCTCATGCTAATATTATGCGTTTTATTAGTAAGTATTGTTTTCTTATGATATATTGACCTTAAAAGCGTCTTATCCATGAAGCGTCTATCAAGACATTGGAAGTGTTATGACAAGCGTGTGCGAGGTAAAACCGAACGGTTCAAGAGCACACGGACCTTAAAGAGGAAACATTAAGACCTTAACACAGTTTAACCATGTACTTATGGGTTTGGTTTTAAATGATGAGTTAGACTATGCATATAAATTATACTTTAGTTTATCACACTTTGACTTTTGTGCTAATGGGTTGACTTATTCTATACTTATAAACTATTATTGCAAAAAAAATGACCCAATAGAGGCTAAAAAGGTTTTAGAACATATGATTAATAATGGGTTTATGTTTGATAACAATAAAGTTAAGACCTTTACACAAGTTATAAATTCTTTTCAAGTGTTTGAGATGATGAGTATGGTACAATGTGATGCTAATATTAATACTTATAATTGTTTGTTAAAAGGGTTGTGTTATGTTGGTAGAGTAGAAGAAGCTTATGAAATGTTGTTGGAAGTTAAGAAATGGTTGAGGTTGGATGTTTATAGTTATACCGTTGTTATGGATGGTTTTTGCAAAGTGGGTAGGTCGGACGAGGCGTTAGAGTTGCTAAATGAAGCGATTGAAGTAGGGTTGAGTCCGAGTGTAGCGAGTTATAATCTTGTTTAACGGATACTTTAAGGAAGGTAGGCCGATGGAGGGGTTTGGTTTGTTGGAGCGGATGAAAGAGCGGAATTGTGTTCCGGATTATGTTAGTTATAGTACGTTGTTACATGGGTTGTTGCAATGGGGTGAGTTTAGGGCCGGGGTTGTGGTTTTTAATGAGATGTTGGATGTTGGATTTGAGGTTGATGAGCGAATGATGAATACTTTGTTAAGAGGCGTGTGTAGGAGATCTAGAGATGAAAAAGAGTTTCTGGAAAATGCTTATCGAGTGTTTGATGAGATGTGTAAGAGAGGCTGCGATATTGACCCTTGTGCTTATGAGTTAATGATTGAAGCCTTTTGTAACGGGAATGAGATGGACAAGGCTTATGTTAATTTGTGTGAAATGGTAAGGATGGGGCTGTCTCCAAGATCATTCACGTTCAACATCGTCATTAGAGGGCTTTGTATTGAGGGAAAAGTTGAGAAAGCCATGTCGCTTTTGGTTTTGGTATGCAAAGGAAGAGGTGAAATGCTTGACAGAGTCGCCTTTGATATCTTGATTACGGCGATGAATCGACAAGGCATGGTAAAAAGTGCGAGGTGTGTATATTGTGTTGCACTAAAAAAAGGAGTAATCCCGTTAAAGAAGCCTGGACGATGAATTGTCCTACAATGACAATGCAGAAAGTGGACTTCGAAGCTCACAATTTTGTTAAATTTATGTTAAAGCCAGTAGCAGTAGTAGCAGATGAGATAAGTGTTCATTTTTCAGTGATTCAGTTGTCATATTAGGCTGGTCGCATCCCAAGGTTTTAACATCTGTTGGGCACCACCATTTTTCCACATTGACCGATGTGAACATCGGTCAAATGGGTTGTGGAGATCGAGCATCAGATCGGTCGTGGAGGGAGAAAACACAACATCGGGCTAAAAAGCAACCGATATCCAAACGTTTACATTTCACAATTTGCTCCAATTTGACCGTTGCAAAAAAAAAGCTTTTATTTTAAAAACTTTACCACTCTATAAATACTAACTCAAAACATTTCTAAAACACACAATTTCATTAAAAAAAAATCCTTGGGTCATCGACTGGGGCATTATCGGTCATGTCGGTCGTTGGAGTTGTCGTGGTGGATGAGAATAGTTGAGACGACCGGACCAGCCTTACATGTAGCTTTCTGGTAGGCTATCTTAAGAGAATGTAAAGACAAATTTTAGCAGTAATCCAGTAATGGCTGTATGCGTTTTGATAATAAACGAGATATATTATGACCGTGCATTGCAGCGGGAGAAAAAAGAAACCATTTTGTAGTTACGGAATAGAGTTTTAGATTTGGTAAATGTTAGTATTTATTTATTAAATTTGCTTGAAATGGACTTGTTTTTGACCCCTATGAAAGAAGAAGACCTTGTGATTTAATATGTTAGTACATAAGTAGTTTCTGATTACTTGTGAGTTGCTTATATCATAAGAAAAAACAAAACAAACTAAATAGGTTTTCAATGTTTAGCTGACCTGCGAGGGCGAGCCTTTTTGACTCATATGTACACGGTTGATCCTAGGACCATATTCGACCCTTCTCTGGCCACCCCAAAATGTACACAACAAGCGAGGTTTAAAGCCTTGACCACTAAGCAAGCCATTTGGTGGTGGTTAATTTCAAAAAGCTATACACGGTTTAGGGGGTGTTTGGGTAAGCTTATGAGTGGAATCTCTGAGGGTGTTTCGGATTGGTTATCCATACTGCTTATATGACTATTATCTAAATTTGCGTTTTGAGACCATGTATGAGCAGTTTTGAGGGTGTTTGGGATTGCATACTAAAACTGCTTATTTTGGTTAGATGCAATCCCAGACACTCACTAAGCAATGGTTGGTAGCGTTTTTGTTTTATTGTGTTCGAGTCTGTGTGACTTGTTTATAGTTAGTATCGGAAATAAAAATGCAACTGTCCACTTTGCCTCTTGTTTTAGATGGATGAAATGATCATAACACTTGGACTATCTCTAATTTTTTCTGATATTATGGGATTGCTAACGAAATCATCGAACCTTTTTGGAGGGTTTGGTTCTGGACCCTTTGTGTAGTTTTTGAGCGTAGTATATAGAACCCTTAACATGATGATACTATCGAAACAGTGATTTGGAACTTCACAACGTACTTTGTGTATCGAAGTTTGATGTTGGGATGGAGATTTCGGGTATCCTGTTAGAAAGGAACGAGAGTGTGTGCTGTATTATTTTCCCCCAAGCTTCACTAAGTTGCCTGTCCAATATTTCTAGTGGCAATATGATATAATTATTGGGTTCATTTCAACTTGAACACCCCTGATTTATTTGTGAACCGTGTTTGAGATCTTGTCCTCATTCCGAATGCGTTGGTGGATGGGTTTTGAAGCAATGTAGGTCACTTTAGGGTTTTGACCTTTGTGTGTTTGAAAGGAGAATGTTCTGATATAGTTGGCTTGTTTTGGGGTTGGTGGAATGTGGGATCCTCCGTTATTGGCCTTGACTGTGGTCATGAGTGGTCATAGAGCTTAGCTTTCATGATAACTGACAAGTTACACCTTTTCTTTATGTGCTTGTATGCTGGATTTGGTGGTTGTGAATTTGTGATGGTAATTATATTGGATCTTTGTTGTGCTACCTATGTTATTTAGAATTTTAATATTAAATGTTAAGATGTCATGGCTTTCTATTTGTGCTTTTTGTAACTCTATGGAAATTTGGGTTTTTCTGTTTGCATTAGAATGCATGTGATACTTGGATGTTCGGGATTTCTATATCCATTTATCTAATCGTATAGTTTGTAGCAATGGTTCATTGAACAACATTTAGGTCTATATTTGTGCTGTCTCGGATCTTAGCTGTTTTAATTAATGGCAAGAAACAATAAATCTAGTGTGCGACGTCGTTTTTGGAGGTTTTACTACCTATTTAAACCCCTGTTTTAGCCTAGGGTTTGCCTACTTCGTTTAGTATAAACTTTTGTTAAAAATATCCGCCGTCGCACCCAAAATGGACAGTTTCCGAGATGATGGAAATGTCATTCATATAATTGGTGGAGATGATAAGCCGGTTTCAGCAACAGGAAATGAGTACGATAAGGCGTCTGGTGGTACTACTTCCAATTTGATTTACGGTGGGAATGCAAATGCTGCTAAGAAATCAATCGCCATCCAGAAATTGTTGTTCAAGACAAAATGGTGTGTTGAATTCAGATCAGGAACTTGCCAGAATGCCACCAACTGCAATTTTGCACATAGAAGTTCAGAACTCAGAAGTCTTCAGCAGAATTATGACGACTTTGGGCTTGCCAATGAGCATAAATATCTTGTGGATAAGCTAATGGAATCGTTTCCGCAATTTGGGACGCATATTGATAGATCCTTGAAACACTGCAAGAAGTTCTATAGTGAACAGGGCTGCCCTTCTGGTGACGGCTGTCCTTATGTTCACGACTTAGAATCCAAGTATCGTGAAAGAACAGCAATAGTAGTTTCGGGTGGCAGATCTAGTTCTGTTAAAAGGGATGGGAGAGTCACTGCACCACTGCCACCAGTAGCACCACTACCAGTACTAGTGGCACTGCCAGCATGGCCACAATCTGCAGCACCAACATCACCAGTAGCAGAGGCTGATGCAACTGTGAAGCCTCCGAATTGGCGAACAAGGATCTGTATGAAATGGGAGCATTCAGGCCACTGCCAGTATGGGAGCAGGTGTTACTTTGCTCACGGTGAAGCAGGTATAGTTCATTAAATTTCTTTAATTTATATAGTAATGATTATGAATCTTAATTTTCCTTCTCAGTTATATGTTGGGAACCACAAAGTACAGTTAATTGAATGGTTTGATGATCTATCTTCAGTTATTGACTAAGATCTAGATATAAAGATTGTTACTTTGTTTGAACTTTGGCAATTATCTACTGGTTTATACTTTGACTTAGATATTCATGTTTTATGGTCGATAGATTTCATGCCATGAAGGTAAAGGTTGTCCACCTCCTTTTATTCCCCACTAATCACAAGTTAAGTGAAATACTTGTCGTTAACAATGAAATATAACTAAGTGATTTTCTTGTATTCTGTTATGCTTCTTTGTTGTTTACAATTACATATGCTGAAACAAATAGGAAAACGAAAAGGCTCGTTGACAGTAGTGATGCTCTTTTGTTCTTTGCAGTGTTATATTCGAATTTTGTTATTGTTGATGTAGTAGTTTAGCCTACTAATATTGTCTCAGTTCTGTTGAAATTCTAGTTTTTACGCTGTAAATAAATTAGTTAAATTTTTTGATAACTTCGTAAGGGAGGTATAGGGGCCTAGGAACATAACTACATAAGAGAAGCAAAATTGTGAACAAGTTAAAGCAATGAATTTGGATAATCCACAAGTAGTGATGTTATAACAACTTTGGTCCCATATTTTGGTTATTGAAATTTAGAAAGAAGCTGATATCTTTTTTATTGACATAGTTTAGGAACAATGGAAGACTGATTGATAAGTCTTTATGAATCAACCCGAAGCCTTAAAAATAGTAAAACTTGGTATAAGTATAGAGTTTCAACCTGATAGCATATCAGTAGATTATTTTATCTTGTCCTTAAGATATAAGTCGATGGCTTAAAAAATGGTATAACTTGGTAATAAGTATAGAGTTTTAATCCAATAGCACCAGGTTATTCTTGTCTTACCCTTGAGATAAAAGTGGATATTTCTCATAGTTTATATAGTTCTATATTTGTGGCTAAATTATTTTGATACCAGTGAGTTGCTTTATATTTAAAAAACTGTTGTTTATTGTAAAGAAAAAAAGAAGCAGCAAAGTAGCAACAAGCTTGACGCTCCCCTATTTGTTTGAGAACATGTAAAAAGATGTGTAGCATTTATCAATTTTGCTCATAGAAGTTTGACATCTGAAGTCAAACAATGAGAATTAAAGGGATCCAAGCACGTAAGAGTTTAGAGAGGTTTAACTGATGCATATAAATATGGACACAATGTACAAAAAGTTGTGTTACTCATTTTATTGTATGATCATGAACTTGTAGTTTTCATGGTCGTGCTTTTGACTTTGACCGTCAAATGAATACCTTCAAATTTCGAAATAATTTGTATATTTACTTTGGAATAAAAAGCTATAACTAGTACAAGAATATCTAAAAGTACGAAGAATTAATATAAACTAATACTTCTATTGACAGAACTGCGACGATATGGTGGCGCGCTTGTCAACCCCAGAAACCAAGAGTTCAATGCTCCAAACACTGTAGCAGCCCCTGGCTCATCAGTTGCTGTCGAAAGTGGTGCTGCACAGCTGCAAGGTGCTGAGCAGAGATCCGTTCAGACGACGTGGAAGTTTCCAAAGAAGCTTAATGGTATTTACGGCGACTGGATTGATGACATTGAGTAAGCTTTATATTTTTCAAATCTTTCAATAAGTGGAAAAACTCGGGTCCACCTTTTTGGTTGCAGTTTGTGTTTGCTGCTTATTTCAGTTTTTTTTACTATCAAGACCATGGTTGACTTTGTTTTCTGAATTTTGTTGCTAATAATCCTCGGATTTGGAGGTTTTGTCAAGTTTTGTGTCTTTATATGCTTTTGTTGTGATATGCGACAACGTTGTTTCGTGTTCTCAACTATAAGATCATTTCATTTCTCAGTTTACCATGTTTTTTTACTGAAACTTGAGACCCATAACTCGATAAGGCTAACTTTCCATAGAGGAAATGAACCTGAAGTCACATGGACTGTATATCGTGGCAGAGTGTCGTACAGGTTGGACCCTGGTCCAAGGAAGGCCACACCACACCTGCTAATGCTTGTGCATTCTTTCCTTATATGTTGTTTGGGATCTTCCACAACATGAAACATATCATTGACAATTAAAAAGTCAAACCGGACCATCTCTTGAGTCTGTTAGTATAGTCTCTATCCAAACATGAACCGTTTATTAATCGTGTCAAGAAACTTAACCCTAACCCTAAACCAGACATGCATAATACGTGTAGCCTGTTTGTGACCCTTTAACCTGTTTAAGTAAACAGATCAATTGGTAAAGAAGATTGGTGGTTTGTCGATTCAACAAGTTTAAATCCGAAAATAATACGCGTAACATACAAATTACTATACAAAAATATCAATGATATGAGTTATAATCGTAATTCATTGTCTTATTAAGTATATAACAAAATGCTTTAATCCAAATCCACCATAAAAAAAACCAGTTATATATTTTATCTATTGCAGTTTATATACTTAAACGGGTTCACGGGTTGACATGTTTAATACTACTCAACTCAAACACGACCGGTTTATAAAACGGGTTGAACTTTTTTTTACCCAAACATTTATATCCTCAACCCAAACCTATTTAACTTTGTGTCAGGTTCGTATCGCTTATGATGTCGCGTCGAAAATTAACGCCCTCCTAAAGTGCAACGAAGAGGGAAAGAGCTAGTGATGAATGAAAGCCGTGTGAGTTGTCCTCAACTGTGATTCATTGATTCCGTAAAAACGTAAAATTTTGATTATTCCAACAAAGATTCACCCCAAAGTTGACTTGTTTCTCACCGTGGGATTCATTTTTTACCACGTAAAAAAGGAACTGTGGTTCTCAAGCTGGTTTTATAAAGGAAAGGGAAAATAATGAAAGAAAACAAAAAAATTATCATGTTCTTGGAGTTTTTTTATAAAGGAAAAAGAAGTAAAAGTGAGAAAATTTTAGGGTAAAATGTTTCCTCCCAAAAGTGGGAGGAAATTATTTATTTTACATTACTTCTATTTTCTTTATGAACAAAACTCAAAAACAAACAAGACAAATGAAAAAAGAGGGCAACCTAATCTATTTTCACTCTTATATTTTTAACCATCATTGATAGTTCTGCACAAAGTTAAAAATGAATGGTTCGAAAATGCTAACAAGAATCATAAAGTTGCATTACTTTTTTTCATGGGTAAAATGAAAAAAACGAAAGCATTTTCCTAAAACTTTTTATTGACTAATGCATTAGTTATAGTTTGATAGACGGGATGTAATGGTAACTGTGTTCAGTGCCGCTAACGTCGTTTTTTACTCCATCACCAACATTACAATTAATGGCAAAAGTTCAATATAGATCTCAAATTTACCATAGATCCAATGAAACAATCATAGCCATTCATTTTTCTAATAAAAAAATAAAATAAACTTTCACCCATTTTTTAAAAAATTACTAGTAACTATCTACCAAACCGTTAATCGTTACGCAGGTGACCAACATCTCAAAAAAGTTGGGGGACAACGTGTTTGGGGGGAGGGGGGTTAACGTGCACATATATAGTGTAAAAAGATTTGTTTTGTTATAAATCTTGAAAAAAAAAAATAATAATAATCTAATTAACTAACAAAAAGCTATAGAGAAAATGAAATTTTTTGCTTGAAAATATTTTAAAGCAGGAATCTTTGTTGCTTTTTATGTTTTGTTGAATTAAATTCTTTGTATGAAAAGTTTTTTTTCATCTACGTTAGGCATAATTGTTTCTTAAGTTCAAAAAAATAGGCATAATTGTTTCTGTAAATATTCTTCAAACAACTTTTTATTATTTTATCTTTCAATTCTGAATAGAATGACGAATGGAAAGGATGTAAGTAGCACCATGATCTAGTGGTATGGAGGATTTACTCTCTTATGCAAGGTTTCAAGTTCGAGTTTTGTCTAAGGTGATAGGGATTTCTTCTCGCGCGCATAAATGGAAGGATGCCATTACCTTCTGGGCTGGACCCAACCTGGTTATGTGGGCTCGCTACGCCTTCTGGGCTAGGAGCCATGTAGCCACAATTGCCATTAGAAAAAACCGTGATCTAGTGGTCATGTGTTATTAATGTATCACAACATAATTCAAAACTCGTTGAGTGTACATTTTAGGATGAACACAAAAAGTTTGTAAACGATCACAAAAGTACCGATTAGATCGCGTGCATTAGAAAGGAAAGAGTGGTTACCCTAAGCGCCTAAGGTACCATCTTGCCGTTAATGCCGTTTTCCCCCAAAAAGTAACGCGGCGGCACGAAGAGGGTACCGTCCTTCGCGTTTTCGAGTCCTAAGCCGTCAAGACCAGCCGAGATGGTCTTGAAAAACGCAACGTGACGGCGCGAAGAGGGTACCAGAGGTCGCGTTTTCCTTTTTTTTAATAACTTTTTCACTTTACACTTTTTTATATGTATATATTATAAGTCTTTTATGTCATTATTCTTACACCGTTAGTCCTTATTATATATACAATGTTAGTCTTTTAGTTACTTTTTTTCATTTTTAATCCTAAATTGTATAAAAATTTGTTTAAATGTATAAAATCAAATGTGTTAGGTTTATTTAAATAAATGAAAAAAAATGTGGTGTTCAGGGATGTACAATGACACGAGATCTTTGGTGTTATAAGAGGGAGAAGTGTTTTTAGTTTTGTGTTGAATTATGGTGTTATGAAAAAATGTGTCGATGTAGCAGGACTTTTTTTCACGACACCCGCGGGATGGCTCTAAGGTACCTAATGCTCTTCCTTCCTTGTAAAACTATAAAGATAAGGTAAAGCTAGGCGAGTGCCTGACTGCACATACCGGTGGCGATGTATAATTTCGATAAAATTTGGTTTTGTGGATACAGCGTGTGCATTTTGTACGCGATGATAGATTTAATTTATAGGGATAATCCCATATTTACCCAATTTGAAAATCAAAATACCATATTTCTCCAAAACATAAGTTTTTAATGTATAAGTACAATGTTTTTAAAGCATATGTTGGGAAAATATGGAATTATGATGTTTAAGTTCGGAAATATGGAATTGCCCTTTATTTATAATAATATTTAAGAGAATGCCCGTTTTATAAGGATGGGGAAAAAATTGGAAATAGTATAAATGTTGTGTTTAAATTGTGTTATATGTGAGAAATTAAGGGGCCGTTTAGTAAGAGAAAATTTTCCTTTTTTTTAAGAAATTTTTTATATGAAAAAAGAAAAATTGAAAATCTGTTTAGTTAACAATTTTCCAAAAATGTGAAATTCTCATTCTCTAAATTTTAACTACAAATTTGAAAAGCTCACTTTCATCTTTTCACTTTTTTCATTCTCACTTTTTATACGTCCGTCATTTTCATCTGTTTTTTTACGTTTTTATACGTTTCCTTACGTTGTCGTCCGTTTTAACTACAAATTCTCATTCTCTAAATTTTAACTACAAATTTGAAAAGCTCACTTTCATCTTTTCACTTTTTTCATTCTCACTTTTTATACGTCCGTTGTTTTCATCTGTATTTTTACGTTTTTATACGTTTCCTTACGTTGTCGTCCGTTTTCTTACGTTTTCGTCGGTTTTTTACGTTTTCATCCGTTTTTTTAATGTTTTCCCCCGTTTTTTAACGTTTTCATCCGATTTTTTACGTTTTTGCCCGTTATTTAACATTTTCTTCCGTTATTTACGTTTACGTCCGTTTTTTACGTTTCCATGCGTTTTGCCCTTTTTTTACGTTTTCGTTCGTTTTTTTACGTTTTCGCTCGTTTTTGTCCTTTTTTACCTTTTTGCCCGTTTTTTTTTTTTTTTTTTTACATTTTCGACCGTTTTTTACCGTTTAATCCCTTTTTACGTTTTCGCCCATTTTTTTACGTTTATTTTCGTTTTTTCTGTTATTTTTCCTTTTCGTCCATTTTTTACGTTATGTTTTCGTCTGTTTTTTATGTTTTCTCCCCATTTTTTATGTTTCGTTCATTTTTTTTTATGTTTACATCTGTTTTTATGTTTTTGTCCATTTTTTTACGTTTTCATTTGTTTTTTTTTTTTTCGTTTTCGTCCGTTATTTTACATTTTCGTATGTTTTTAAGTTTTCATCTGTTTTTTTACATATTCGTCCGTTTATGCATATTTTCGTCCTTTTTTTATGTTTTCTTCTGTTTTTTTTTACGTTTTCGTCTGTTTTCTTACGTTTTCTTCTATTTTTTTACATTTTCATCCATTTTTACGTTTTCGTTCTTTTTTCATCCGTTTTCATATGATTTCGTAAGTTTTGTACGTTATTCTAGGTTTTTTACGTTATCTTACATAAGAAAACTTTAAAAAATGGATGAATGACCAAAATGTAAAAACAGACGATAACATAAAAAAACGGACGAAAACGTTAAAAAATGGACGAAAACGTAAGGAAACAGACGAAAACCTAAGAAAAGGGACTAAAACGTAAAAAGCGGAACAAAACGAAAAACGGGGAACGTAAACGGAAAAAAACGTAAGAAAATGGACGAAAACGTAAAAAAGCATATGAAAACGTAGAATATTAGACGAAAGCGTAAAATAACAGATGAAAACCGTAAAGAAAGAGACGAAAACGTAAAAAAACGAAAATGGACTAAAACGTAAGAAACAGACAAAAACGTAAAAAAAAAAAAAAAAAAAAAGACGTAAAAATCAGACGAAAACCTAAAAACGGTCAAAAACTTAAAATAACAGACAAAAACGTAAAAATTGACGAAAACGTAAAAAACAAGACAAAAATGTAAAAAATCAGACGAAAACGTAAAATAACAGACAAAAATGTAAAATAACGGACGAAAACGTAAAATAACGGACGAAAACGTAAAAAAACAGACTAAAACGTAATACAATCGGATGAAACGTATAAAAATTGATAAAAGCAAATGATGATGTACAAAAACAGGGAAAAAAAAACCTCGGATGAAAAAGTATAAAATCGTAAAAAACGTGTAAAATGTATAAAAACGTACAAAGATCCAATATGGAAAAAAAGTTGATTTAAAAAAGAAAAAATGTTCGAAAAGAGCTTTATCTAAACATTTTTTAACTTTTTAAAAAATAAAAAATATAAATCCATCTAAGGGTTTTCAATATTTTCAACTCTTCTCATGAGAAGAATAGATAATCCCTTCCCTCGGAATTTAGAAATGTAAAAACAAGAAAAATTTTCATCAACTAAACGCCTCCTTAGTTTTTTAGTGTAAATAAGGCTCCAACCACTAGGATATGCCCTTAGTAATAAAACTTTATGGACATTGAATTATTTTGTTTTTTTACGTTTTCATCTTTTTTCTTACATTTGCGTTTGTTTTTTATTTTTTCGTCCTTTTTTAATGTTTTCTTTCATATGATTTCGTAAGTTTTGTACGTTTTGTTATGCTATCTTATGTAAGAAAACGGACGAAAATGTAACAAAACGTTAAAAACGGACGAAAACGTGAAAAAGGCACTAATGCGTAAAAAACAGACTTAAACGTAAAAAAAAAACGGATGAAAACGTTAAAAAGGGACGAAAACATAAAAAAAAAAACAGACGAAAACATAAAAAGTAAAAGAAAATGTAAAAACCTAAAAAAGAGACGAAAACATTAAAAAAAACGATCAAAACGTATACAAACAGACGAAAACAGATGAAAACGTATAAAAACATACAAAAGCGTACAAAACGGAAGAAACCGGACGAGAATGTATGAAAAAAGTTTAAAAGCGTGTAAAACATAATAAAATCGGATGAAATGTATAAATATAGATAAAAACGAATGATAACGTACAAAACGGATGAAAGCGTATAAAATCATACAAAAACGTATAAAATAGATAATGGAAAAAAAATTGATTTAATAAAGAAAAAATGTTTGAAAATAGCTTCATCTAAACATCTTTTCATTTTTAAAAAATGGAAAAATATAATTTCATCTAAACGGGTTTTCAAAATTCTCAACTCTTCTCTAGAGAAGAAAACCAATCCCTTCTTTAAGAATTTAGAAATAGAAAAATAAGAAAATTTTTCACCAATTAAACGGCCCCTAACATTTGAGATTTTTGATTGGAGAATATTTTACTAAAATCATTTTACTTATTTTGTATTTTATTATTTTTTTTATTATTATTTTTTTTTGAATTAAATATTTTACTAAAATCATTTTTTACTTATTTTGTATTTTGTATAAGGTTAATGGTCTAGAAAACATACAAACTTTTCACTTTTTACTATTGTGACAATAAATTTTTTTTTTCCTATTAAAACAAAACAACTTCTTAATGACTACTATTGTAACCAAATAGTAGTCATTAAGTGGTAATTAACTGTGGTAATTAACTGTGCCACGTGGCATATTTGGTTACAATAGTAGTCATTAAGAAGTCGTTTTGCTTTAATAGGAAAAAAAAAATGTTTATTGTCACAATAGTAAAAAGTGGAAAGTTTGTATGTTTTCTAGACCATTAACCCTTTTGTATTTTGTATATTTTTTTTTCTTTTGTTAAATAATTTTTTATGCAGGTAAGTAGCAAATGAAACAATTGCCAATAAAGAGGGAAAAGGAAACTAAAAGAAAAAAACAAAAAAAGTAGCAGATGAAAGGAGGGAGTCTTTTGAAAACACAATCTTGAATGATATATAACCAAAAAGTAAAAAAGAGTGAAAGAGACAAAGAGATGGGACATGACACCATCTTTGCAAACAGCTGCCGTGAAACCACCTCTTTGTCTTCTCCAACAACGGAAGTACAACCGGAAATCAGCCAAGAAAACAACCAAAATGTGGTGTTAGAAGGTGGTAGAAGAAGGAGGAGCAAAAAACAAAAGGTTTGTAAGAGCAACGAAGAAGAAGAAACACAAAGAATGGATCACATTGCTGTCGAGAAAAACCGCAGGAAAATGGTGAATGAACACCTCGGTGTATTGCATTCTCTCATGCCAGAATGTTACATCCAAAGGGTTTGTTCTTCTTTCTTGAATAATTTAGATAGTCTTTCCGGGTTTACTTTGTTCCAGGCTTAAGCGCGTTAAAAGTCCGAAACTAGCTAGTTTAAAGGAAAAGACTTATACTAAATTAATTTATCCTTCGTATTTTTTAAACAGATAAACGGATGAGGTTTTTCATGTATAAACTGCGAGGGCGAGTCTTTAGCTTATATGTACGCGGGTTATCATTTTTGGACCTTTCCCCACCCTCTAGATTTGTATCTAGTGAGTTCTTAATTGTAAAGTGCATAGTTTTGGAAAATAAGCAGGTAGCATTAAGCAAATCCTAAAGGATATGTACTTTCATAAGATACTTGTATTCAAGGAATTATTTTAAGGATTATAATCAGTTACAAGTTTACTTTATAAAATATGATAAACACTTTGGTTCAAACCCTCATTAGATACACATCTTGGGCTGGCCAAGGAATGGGCCGGAAACAGTCGATCACGGGATACCCTGGTTAGGCAAAGTCCATTTGAGTGAAACACTCGCCCTTCTCTGATAACCTGAACACGGATAACCTTGACCGTCTACCCTTTTTATTTGTAGTATGCACTTGTTATACAAACAATCCTAATCAGTAATCACCTCGTTCAGTTTTTAAGAATATTTTTCTCCACCATTTGCAACTAGGGATCGTTAGTTTTCTGATACATTTTGGTGGAAAATCCATGCTTCAAAATGTCATTTTTAGTGCTTATTAGCTTAATGTTGTATCAAACCACAATAAGGTCAAGAAAAGTGTTCGGATAAAAGCTTATGCTAAAAACTTATTAGCATTTGTGAGCAAAGAGATCAAGTAACTTGATATTACCAATTTGAAGTTTTAGCAAAAAGTATAAACTTAAGCTTATTTAAACACCCTTAATAAAAATAAAAAGTAAGAAAATTCTTGTAAGTGTAATGATATTGACAGGATAGTGAAGTATGCTGTTTATGGAAAACTTGTCTAGATATGTATTTTGTTTACTCAATACTAATTATGTGTATGTTGACCATATGAGTTGGACTCATAAGTAACATTACACTGCCAAAAGGAATAGTATATGTGGTATTCATATGAGAATAATATAAGACTTACTAATTTTTTTAAACTGTAAATAAGTACTAATAGATCTATATGTTTTTTTTAGTTTGATCAAGCTTCAATAGTTGGTGGTGCAATAAGCTATGTGAAGGTGCTTGAACACCACTTGCAAGCTCTTGAAGCTAAAAAGTTTACCTTAACCCAACAACAAAAACAGGATGCAGTCATTCATGACCCAAATGGTGATATTGCCACTAACAATATGAACGAGTCAGAAATGCCACAACTGCCCCTCTATTTTCACAAACTTTTCTCTTTGCCGCAATACACATGGTCTCAACTTCCCTACGAGAACAGCCTTTCGAAGAGCAACTCAACAATTGCTAATATACAGGTCAATTTAGTCAATGAACATGCCAATCTTCGGATCCTAATGCGAAAACAGCTAACTCAACTCTCTAAAATTGTTGGTTTCTTGGAAACAAGTTGCCTCACCATTCTCCACCTCAATGTCACCACTTTGGACCCCTTTGTGCTCTACTCCATCAGTCTTAAGGTATGTTTGGATGCAAAGAATGAGTGCATAATCGTTCCTTCACTAGCTTTATTGATCTAGTATTTTCCGATGTCGATTATACTATGTTTAGCCTTGCAATGTAACTTAGGAATGCGGTTAAGGATGAACTCTTTTACCAATAATTTTAACACTGTCTAAATCACTCAGGTTCTGCTATGTTCTATTGTTTAATAAAAAAAAATAAATAAATAAATAAATAAAAAATAGACCCGTTTTGACATGCCATATAGAAACATCTCTCCGGCTCATCCTTATTTTAACATGTTTCTCAACGCATCCATTCTTTTCTAGCTAAATTTGTACTAATGTACATTTTCTCGGCAGGTAGAAGAGGGATGCGGTCTTGATTCAGCAGATGAAATTGCAAATGCAGTTCACCGCATACTTGGACTTATTTAAGCAAAAGCTACCCCGTGTTTTGATTCCATTATATAAAGAAAGGATGCATGTCACCTTGAGAGATGGGGTAAATAACTAAATACTATGATGTCAATGCCATCTTCTCTAGGATTTTTTTGTGATTTTAATGTACAACATTAGTTGCATTAAGTTGTTTTCATGCGGCCGGTATTTTGTAGTTACAGAACCGCAAAACTTTTTAGTTGAGGTAAAGTGCCATATATATTAGTTGCATTAGTATGTTTTTTAGAGAAATTGTATTATTCAGGAATAGTTTTTATTTTTTCGGGTGACCAGATAGATCCCACCCGAGTCAACTTTGTTGATCTCACACGTAAACCCGGGGCCAGATAGATCCCACCCGATTTTAAGTTTTCTGATATTATACATTCCCCGATTATGATCAGAAAATGGCGAACAAGGTTTTTGCTCGTGGATATTATAGTGCTGGATGTCTTCCTGCTACCTACGTGGAAAAAGAATTTTGGCATGAATTAGCTTGTCGAAAGACAGAAAGTCCATTTACATACAAGGAGCAGATCAGTTGATCTATAACCAGAATAATATGTCGCTATAAGGATCCATTTAGCGTTGTTCTACAAAAGCAACGCCAAAACAAACAACACTACTCATTTGTAGAGACTGCTGCTCAAGCACCGTGTCTCCATTAGTCATATGTACTTCGGAAAAAGATATGT
Source organism: Chrysanthemum makinoi (assembly GCA_910596185.1). Lineage (NCBI taxonomy): Eukaryota > Viridiplantae > Streptophyta > Magnoliopsida > Asterales > Asteraceae > Chrysanthemum > Chrysanthemum makinoi. The sequence goes on along the minus strand of OU343217.1, from coordinate 53,202,308 downwards.
AAACATTTTGCATTTACCTAAATAAACTTCTATGAACAAGCTAAACAAATATATATTCACGCTTAAATAAGATAGTTTATATTCAACTAACAATATTCATTCAATAATTCATCATATTACCAAAGATAAAATTCCAAACCTATAGACGAAATGGAAACAATTTCTCTAAAATAACAATCTAATCAAGGCATTATGTTCGTTCCAAGTCCTTGATACATGAAGCTGGATAATCTGTAGGTTCCGGATTCCATCTGAGATTAAGTGACGGGAGTTTATAATAGCACTGTTTCTGCAGTGTTTTTATTATGATTCCATTTTCTACACGATCTCGAATACCCCAGAATACACGGTCAAACTCATCAGCGGATCTCACAAAAAACTTGACCCCATATTCCGTGGTCCACATTGGAACATGATATTCCACACTTCTTTCTAATGAATAATATGGAGGATTTGTTGAAGGTGGTAAAACTACATAGAGTATGTCATTGATTTTAAGGAGAAACGGGGCTGTTAATAACATAAAAACGATAAAACCGCAGATACGCCCTGATAATAGAGACTTAAATGGCCTGAAAACCATTTTATCGAGTAACTTGAGCATGAATGTTGCCTTGTGCTCCATATTAGCATCCACGATATGCATCAACAGAAATCCTATAAAGATAACTTATTTAATATTAGCAATAAAGAAATATGGTCACTATGGTAGAAAATTATCCTAGTAAAGTACAGTAACACATATGTATTGAGAGCCTTAAAAAAGGATCAATAATATTTTACAAACACCTAATAGGGCCTACTCAGACTCAGTTTTCTTTTTGATTATGAGATAACATTATTGGTCATGTTCATATTAACTTGAGAAAATCTCAATCCTTCAAAGAAAGCTTCACATACCTTATACGCAGTATTTTATATAATCTTAATGAGATATATAAATAAAACACAAAAAGTTTCTTCGTTTAAAAGAAAAGTTAAGAAAGAGTATGAATAACACGTACTTAAGTCTTTAAAACTTTAAACCCTAAAAAAATAATTCCATAAACTATTATCTGTTTTGTATTGTGAGTGTAATGAGGCTTGATTATGACAACGATCAAGAATGATATAGATATCTTGTTGAAAGAGAACGAATACGTTATCATAAAATTTACTTAATAATATACCAATGTATATTTGAATTTAACAGCACAGAATCCTATAAGGAAACGTACGTGTACATATCTCGAAGATTTTAGCCATGTTTTTAAAGCAGATAAAACAAATTACTATCATACATTTAAGCCTCTGCAATCTACATACATATAAATTTCTAAATCCAGTCAGTAATATATAGAAGGGGTAATTGCATATATACCTATTAAAACTTAAAAACTTGCATATTTCCTCACAATACAAGTTTTTATTGCATGATGTACAATGCATTGTAAGCATGTTTTGGGTATATATGCAAATATGCAAGTTTTAGTGGGTATATATGCAATTGACCCTATATAGAAAGTTAGAAACACACCTTGAGTCAAGGGCTCTGAATTTTGGACTTTCGTGGATGCACTACTTTGACTCGCTCGGATCTTGTTTTTCCTAGTTATTTTTTTGATAGATTTAGTTTCTTTGTTGGGAATCGAATGGCCTTTTAATCTATATATAATAAAAGGCGAAACCTAATCCTAATCCACATCTAATTTTACTAGTTATAATACCCGTGCACGCACGAGTTTTTTTTTAAAAATTTTGATTATGTATTATTATCAATTAAGAAAACAACTTAACGTGTTTTACATGGTTTTACTTGTTTGATTAAAAATATAAATCTTATGAATATAGGTTATAATCTAATCCTTCCGTCCCAAAATTATTGTCCACAGACAAAAAGTACACAGTTTAAGAAAACAGCTTTCTCTTTCTTACTTTTTGAACAAAAGACACTTAATACCCTTAACCAATTAATTAAAAACTTCTTTAAAACTTGTAATTGAGGTTAATATTATAAACTTGATCTATATTTCTTATCTATTTTTGAAAGTGAACAATTAATTTAGGACAACCCAAAAAGGAAATGTGAACTATAAATATGGGACGGAAAGAATATTTGTTAGTTTTAGATAGAGATTTCGGATTGGAAATTATCTTTTATTATTCAAGCAAAATGACATGTAGTAATAATTTCTAATTGTGTTATAATTGGTATTTAAAAAAAGAGTATTTGTTAATATTTCAAAGAAGATATTTTTAACGTGTATGAGATGTTAATAAGGCGAGGCGTTATCGTATATCATCACCACACGTGAAGCACATGAAGCATTTGCTTCACACGCGAAGCCTATAACGGAGGGACAAGATTGGCGCGCGAAGGGGTTGTTTTGGGTTGGTTAGGTGGTCTCCTTCACCTAACAAAAAAAGAATGAAAAAGGGAGTAAGGGTTCAAATTTTTATTATTATTGCTGATGTGGGGTATGTTTGTATAATGTGATGTATTTTTGTGAGGTATATTTTGGCGTTAACACATCTGTTGTCATAAACCTTTTTTAAATAAAATAAAATAAAATAATAATAATAAATTCTAATGGTTGAGATTGATTATTGTAGATTGTTTATACACGTCAAACCTTAAGCATGTTAAAATGGTTCAAACTTCAAATAATAACTATAATAAGAGTAAACAAAACCCAACTAATGGTACCACCTATCAACTACAATACGTATTTAACCCATGTTCTTGACATATCATTGTTATTGCTAGATCCCACAATAACCGAACTTTAACTTACGACAATGGCTACCAATTAATCAAACAACAAAAGAGCACAAAAGTAGAACTTTATACAAAGAGAGTTGCTGGCAATATAATATGTCTCTTAAAACACACAACAAACTTATTTTCACTCAAAGCTACTTTAAAGTTCATATATTTTTATTTGGCGGGTTCAAGAGTTTCATTGTCATTTACATTAAGGAAGTGCAGTTCTTTATTTATTTTTTTCAAATGTCCATAAATAGTAGCAATTTCATTTTAAACTGCTTGTTCATTATTCTTGAACAATAGTTATTTCACAGCTCCTCTGCCTCAACAAATCTACCATATATGCTTATATCATGTTACGGTAAATATAACAATAGTGAAATGCCTAGTCTCATGTTGAACAATGTGTGACTTAATTCTCGCAGAGCCACCAAAACATCAACCCCAATCATCAACATCCTTGAGATATCCAACAGCAAGCTTCGTGATGTCTACGGAAAACGGATCATCAAGAAAAATCTTTCTTGACGAAAAGTTATCAGGATCTATACCCCGAATAGCATCTAGAATAATCGCACAATCAATAGCACTTCTACACAAAGGGCAATTTTATCCTTTAAAAAAAAAGCATAATACAACAAACTTAACAAAATAAAAGGGCATATCATTATTACCAGGCTCTCGGACAAGCTCAACACACCGGTTCGACCAACCGCACCAAAAGTTGGCTTTAATGCGTTCACCCCACACCGAGCAGCAAGGTAAGTTGAACCGGCAGTTTCGAACCCCATTGCAAAAGGAACCATACCAACTGAAGTGCAGACAGCGAGCCCAACAGATGAACCTGTAATGTACTCCTCAATGTTTCATGTGTTTCTGGTTCAACCATCGAACAAAATATCATTATATGCTAGTGATCCAATAACCAACCGCCACTGCAGACTTCAACTTGTGTTAAGAGATAAGTGTCAACTTTACCAACTCAACCTGTTAACTTATGAATGGGTCGTTTCGGGTTATGTTCTATATCTAATGGGTATTTTAAGAATATGATATAGGAAAAGGAGTTGAAGGTGTCTCTTAAGTGTTTCTTTAATGAATAAAACTTCCTGAATCACTTTACTAAATATTTATTATTCTGACAATATATATTTGTAATCATAGTCAACGTGTTAACTATTTACGAAAGTATACACAAATAGTTTTTTCAAGAAAGGGTATTACGGGTCAACCTTGCCTAATTTAACCCGTACAAATAGAATACTTGTTTTGATATGTTTTTCACCATTCGGAGTTTCGGACCATGTGCAACAACATTGACCAGATAATGTCATACAGACTTGTGTTCATACATCTTGTAAACCCAAACCTCGGTGTCGAGAACTTGATCTTTGAATGTAGTTGAACCCCAAGTGGTTTTTATATTCAGAAACCACAAAAATGTCCTTCAACCCATATGGTATTCAATGAAGTGGAACTATCATTTCCATAAATTCCAATTAATAATAAAGCTACAAAACAATCTTATGTTTTGACTTAGAGGTGAACCTGTATTGACTCTTTACTCAACATGCACAATATACCATTTTTCCACCTCAATGACATCTTAACTAATGCATTTTAGTACCTAAGTCGACCCCTTGTGCTAGTAGTTGATCTGCATGTTTTGCTTGCTCGTAGGCAAGATCCTCGGTGACGGTGATCACCGCTTCCAACACAGGTTTGTACCTGCGGTATTATCAAAGAAACCATTGCAAAAAAAGAACATATTCTTTGCAAAATTACATAAAAGAAATTAAAAAACATCTTTCTTGCAAAGTTACCTTTTTAGTCTCTTCAGAAATATCCCGGTAAGCTCATCTGACGAAATCTGTTTCGTTCCTATTATCTTCTAATATAGGAATATTAAGCTCTTTGGCACCCTTCTCAATCTCGAGCATCTAAATTTAAACACAATAGTATGTACATTCTATAATGTAAGCATCAACATTGCAGAGCGACATTATTATCCCTTCTGATAGAGAGCAAAGGCTGCAAAGCCATAAATAAAAGATCAGGGCAGAAAGTACTAATAGGCCTAACATTGCTCTAAGGACCATGTCACAATAATAAATAAAATCTATATAAATTTATAATATTAAGCAACTAAAAGGCAGTTTTAGTAGGGTTACCATGACACTGTAAATTTTAAGCACCCACCATTGTTGTTCATTTTATGAATTTATCTTGTCTAACGGGTACAATTGAGAGTAAAACATAATAAAGAAATAATTTTTTTTAAAAGGTACAATTAACATACAAAAAGTGGGTCAATTTCGTAAATTTATCATGCCTAACAGATCAAACTGAAAAACTAAACTTATATAAAGTTACTGGTGGTAGATTTTGATCTTGGGAAAGATCTCTAATCCATTCAAATCAACTCATTAAACTGAAACCAACACATTTATTAACCCACTTGACCCATTCCAATTTTAGCTTAAACTACTTATTGGCCAGTTTAACATTGAACATAACCCAAATCAGCTCATTATCATGCGACTACATTACAGTTGCTACCTATAACAGAAACTATGAAGCTAATTAGTTAAATGTAAGTACTTGAATATGGATCAGTTGATCGTAACATCAAAATACACGACTTTAACACTAATAGTATCGCCCGAAGCTTAAAGAAAGTTGTCGGTTACTTAAATCCAATGGGATTATCAGGCATTCACACTTTGGGTGTATAATAACCATAAGAAAATTATGTACAGGTGTTTTATATTATCTAAAATGTTCAAATTAAAAATAAGAACTACGAAAACTTATTTGACTTAAACATACAAACCAATCAACCATGTCCATCTGTGACACCCTTATGTAACACATCCCAAATTTTATTATCCATTCGATAAAACTAAAACCTTGAAGATGCCAATCAAAATTTAAAAAGAATTTAATCGAAAAAATATACCTCGTCAAAACACCTTCTTTAATCGAGTTTTCAACTTGATTTTAGAATGATATAATTAGGGTTATCTCAAAACGATTTTGATTTATGGTTAATGAAGGAAAATTTAAGAGGTTGAATGCTTTGAGTTTTAAGGTTTGTATATTGTTAATGCATTGATCTACTATGTCGGGTATTTAGTTGATGTTGATTGTGTAATTGGGGTGTTTTGAGGTAGGGTTTATTTGTTATATCGATGAAGAAAGGGAATGGGAACTAAAGTTGAGAGACCCTTTTGTCTTTAGTTTTCATGCCCGCTTCTTCTAAGTTTTGTTTCTTTTAATTTTGACACATATATTTTTTTAGCTAACTTTATAGAAAACGAATTTCTACTTACGTTGACCAATTCAATTTCAATTTTGACTTTTTATTAACCAATTACATTGCTCGATTTCGTCTACGTGGCAAAATCAAGCTTTCTTATTGGCCCAATTTTTTTTCAATGAGAAGGGTTTTACAAAAACACTACGAAATGATGTAATTCTTTTATTATATAAAAGATTCTCTAATTTGTCCAAATAAACCCCTTAAATTGTTTTTCTTTTTTCTTTCTTCATATTTTAATATATAAACCTTTAAACGTTATATTCTTTTCATTTAAAAATCATTGCCTTCAAATAAGATCCTAGAAACACACAAATTAAAATGAGCAATACAACACCCACACAATAGCAACCATACATTAGAAAAAACAACAAAATTAAGTTTTTAGCAGACAAAAAACAGCCGAAAAACGATCACTCGCTACTACACAATCAGGCTAATGCAACGATAATTTTCCGTTGCGAATTTGCAACGAATTACCAACCGAATACCAACGGCATACAAAACGGATGCATATCCGTTACAAAAAATAAATAAATAAATAAATAAGTAACGTTTACATTTATTTATATTTTCCTGTTGCAATTTCGTTGAAATTTATGAAAAATTTGCAATTAGAAATAAAAATTAAATCTAAAAGAACTTATTTTTCTATTACCGTTGCAATTTTGTTGCAAATTTTCAAAATTTGCAACGGGATATACATTGGACGCTTACAACATACAAACAATGTGATAAGGCTTGATTTTAACTCAAGGTTAGTCTTCGAGTCAAATTCAAGTTTGGCTCGAGCTCATTAAAGGCAAAGCTTGAGTCGAGTTTCGGCCAAGCACACGAACAAATTGACTCATTTACTTTAAGGTGACCTTCAAAGGGAAGTATTTAGAAATACTTTTATGAACACAAATTTCACCAAAATTCTCTTTTGTCACTCTAAAACTTGTTCGTAAACATCTCAAATTCGTGATACTTTATTTTTGGTCGCTAAAATTCGAGAACAAAGGTGAAATTTCTTGGGTTGATTCAAAGGCTTTGTGTACTTGCTCATTGAGGAATCATTGGGGCATTCTTGGTAATCACCAGTTCACAACTATGCGATGAAAACTTGGTTAAACAAGAGACTAATAACGCTACGGTCAACTCAAAAGGATTTTTCCTTCAAGGGCTTACCGATGATTTAGAGAACGACATGTTGAAGTAAAGTAGTTGATAGTCTCAAATAGTAGTAGATAATAATATCAAATATAATAAACGATACGCGAATCGCCGTTACTCAATTTAAATAATTGATGAAAATTATATCAATTAAAAATACATTTAAAATACAATTCATTCATATATTTTGCATCAAATAGAAAAATGGTCAATATTGGAATGTGGAAAAGTCAATATGTGAAAAAGTGGAAAAGTGAAAAACTTATCTTTGGTAATTTAGAAATTTTTACTACATACGTTTGGTAACTTACAAATTAACTTACAGAAATGTGAACAAAATCTGGGCAGGAAGTGAAATATTTGAATAAAAGTTTTCACATTCTTGTAAGAAAATTAATAAAGGAGAATGTTCAAAATTCTGGAAGTATATATATATATATAAATATATATATATATATATATATATATATATATATATATATATATATAATGATGTTTTCACCTTCTTGGCTATATAAACAAACAATTGTATAAGCAAACCCTGTGTATTAAAGTCGTGAAGAAAAATGAAAATGACAGATCAAAAGAATGTTGATGATTTTAAGGTTGGTTTTTCTTATATACGTACCGATTGAATTATCTCAATAAGTATGTGTTCGATTTTGAATTATCTCAATACGCACCGATTATTAAAGTTGAATTATCGCATGTTACAAACGTTTGCAATTACATTTTGATCTTTTTATGTTCTATTTTTAATGTTAAACGAAACATTTGCCACAATATTGCATATCGTTACTTGTCAGCCGTTAGGAACCGCTGCCGCCAGGCACGGGTACTCGCCTAGTATTATATAATAAAAACAAAAATATTTAAGGTCAAAGTTGGAGTCAAAAAGTCCAAATAGACTTAAGTTTTGAGACGGAAGGGGTAACAATTTGTCATATTTACATTTATTAGTAATTTAATTTTTTTTAGAATTTATAAAATTAATAATAATTATTTTTCAAGATAATGTTGACTATTATACCCTTATTAATAATAATTAGTTATTGTGTATACCTGGAAACCATGGTTTTGTTTTTCATGGTTCACATCAAATTGTTATTTAAATTGGATATATATGTTATTATTAGAGGCATTTAATTTGCTTATTTAAAAATTCATGCTTATCAAGGGACAAATCCTCACATTTCATCTATTTTGATCTAATTGTGAGGATTAACCTAAGATTTAATAGATAAACTTAAGTTCATGTTTTTTTCTTGTTTTTTTTCTTTCGTTTTTATTCACCTTATTTATTTATTATTATTTGTTTTTAATTCACGTTATTCACGATTTCAATAATTCGTTTTTTTCCTTCGCTTTCATACGTTTTCGTCTGTTTTCATACGTTTTCGTCCGTTTTCCAACGTTTTCGTCCATTTTCTTACGTTTTCGCCCGTTTTCATACATTTTCGTCCGTTTTTATATGTTTTCGTCTATTTTCTTACCTTTTCGTTCGTTTTCATACGTTTTTGTGCTTTTTCATACGTTTTTGTCCATTTTCACGTTTTCATCCATTTTTTTACGTTTTCATGTATTTTCGTCCGTTTTTATATGTTTTCGTCTGTATTCAGACGTTTTCGTCCGTTTTTATACGTTTTCATAGGTGATAAGGATTTAAAAGGTACACTTTTGAGGGGTCATTTAAGCCCTTAATCGACCACTTTTATATCCGTTACTGCTTAATTTCGACGAAAAGGCGTGAATATGTGAAGAAAATGGCTAAAGTCAAAATCAAGACACTCAAGCTGCTGGAAACGCACCCGACGGCGTCACAAATAAAGGGCGGCGCCATCCCTCTAATTGCGACGACTCAGAAGTGAAATTGTTATTTTGTACCTTACGGCGTCAGGCTTTAAAAAGTAGGGCGTCACAACTCAGACGGCCTAGATCCAGATTCAGACGGCTTCAAAAGATGAAGCCGACGGCATCACAACCCCAACTTGACGCCGTCACAAAGTTGACTTGGCCAAGACGAACCCTAATGGTGGCGATCCGACGGCGTCACAATTAAAGAGTGACGCCGTCGCAGTTGTAACTCTATATATAGAATTTGAATTTTCAGACTTTTAGAGAGGTACAATTGTGGAGAAAAAACCTAAAAACGATTTTTGGTTGTCTTGGGCAGTATCTTAGGTTCTCATACCCTATTGTACATCAAGATAAGTAATCTACTTCATTGATTTCATTATGTCTTTGATTGTATGTGTGTATGCTTGCATTTTTACCATGTCCGGCTAATTTACTTGTGTGTTTGCCTAGATCTATGAAACCTAGTTATTCAATATTGATTGGTTGTCTCTTTTCTTAATTGTAATTGGCTTAGGATTGCAATAGGCCATCGTTGTGTTTTTAATGCTTGAGTAATCTTTGTGAACATTAGTTTATAATCGCCTAGAGTTATTGTAGGCTAAAAATCCAAAGATAACCTTAGAGTTAGTTTATAAATCCTAGAGATTTTGTAGGCAATAACCTTAAGTTATCCTCAAAGACTTAGGGAAAAAAGCATACCCTACGACCTTAGAAGACACGACGCGTTAAGAATAAGGACGTGACAATTCAACCATCAATAAAAGATAACTATGGAGTAATAGCATCTAGGTAGACACATTTTTATTCATCATACGAGCACACATCAATTAGACATAGACTACCCCTTAGCTTAGTTAATTAGACTAGATAATAGTAGAGTAATCGGTAGAAATACCACCCCTCAAATCAAATACCCTGATATTCGTACTTTTCAATTTTCTAAAAAAATATAAAAAAGAAAAAAAAATAATCTTCCTCAACCCCAACCTTAGCGTAGTAATTTCTCACTAGCATTCCTATTCCCCTAGAGAACGGTATCAATCTTGAGGCTTACCTTAATACTACACTACAACGATTAGGTTCACTGCCTAGGTGATTGAAAAACTTGCTCGAAGAAAAGGAAGTTTCCTTTGACCCCGAACGCGCGTTGTACGCGTATCAAGTTTTTGGCGCCATTTCCGGGGAATAGAATAGCTAGTTAGGAGTCTATCTCGTTTAGGTTCGCTCGCTTGATTCTTATCAAGTAAGATTTTTTCTCATTTTTAGCTTCCTCATAGTCTATCCCCCTTCTTCGTAACCTTTGTTCGTAATCCTATCACTTTTTATCATGGAAGGTGATAATCAACCACCACTCATAAACCCACCACCAAATGACCCGCCAAGAGGCCGCACTCTTGGTGAATACTCAAGACCAAGCAACCTAGGCTATAGGAACACCATTGAACTCCCCGATCAAGGTCAAACTACGGCCCTTCGATCCGTCACCATCCGGTTGGTGCAAAACTAATGTGCATTCCATGGACTTCGTTCCGAAGATCCTAATCAGCATCTTAAGGATTTCCTTAAAATCGTCTATTCCATCGACCTTGATGCTGCTACTCGGGAGACCACGCGCTTGTGTCTCTTCCAATTCTCTCTACGGGACCAAGCTAGTAATTGGCTTGAGCGACTTCCCGCCGGCTTCATCTCAAGTTGGGATGATCTCACCACTCATTTCCTTGCCCAATTTTTCCCACCGGGAAGAACTACTAAGCTTAGGAATGAAATCTTGATGTTCCAACAACGTCAAGGTGAATCTCTCTACGAAGCATGGACTCGATTTAAGGACTTACTCCATAAAGTCTGTGGAAAACTAGAAGGGGGTTGAATAGTTTTACCGATTAAAACTTTGTTTTAAACTATTTAGATCGACTTATATCAATCTATTTGGATGTATGTTGGATGTTGATAAACAAACATATAGAAATATAAATATGTAATGAAAAGATAAAGAGTAAGGAGCACAAAACCACAACGCGAGTATTTATAGTGGTTCGGCTACAAGGACACCTTCCTTGCCCTACTCCACTACCCGAGTCACCTACTCGAGAGTTCGTAATCACTACACAACACCAGCTCCTTATGGTGGAGAAACCTTCACAACGTTGCCTACTCTTTATCCGGTACAAGGCTAGATACCGGGTTCTTCCACGAGGTAGAACCAAACCTCACTTGAGGGATCCGTCTAGTGCAATACTGGGGATCCGTGAGACGCTCCCCTTTGCCCATGGGTTTTGGGTCATGGGTCATGGGTTATGGATCATGGTATCAAAGTAGATACAATGTGTCTCCAAGATGCAATGCATCTGTTCATGGATTAAAACTATGGGTCATGGATTAAAACCATGTATGACTTAAGCATGATGTAATGCAATGGGTTATGGGTCAAGCTCCATGGGTATGGGTCATGGACTTTGGGTTGTACCCAACTCTATTCAATGTATTTGGTCAATGGGTCAAATACTTAAGTTTCTACCCATTTATATTACCCATTATAATACATACTAGTTATGTATATATTTGCCCAATATGTAAACACTAGTTGTTGTACATATGTATTATAAAATCACTTATACTTGTTTTAGTGTTTTATGTGAAAACGTAAGTGTGTTAGAAAACTATTGGCTCAAACCATTTACGTATTTTATTTGTTTCATTAAAATGATTTTACGTTTGTTATCGACAAAACATTAGAAGATCGTAAAATATAAATAAACGTTTTCTTACGGCTTATTTGTATTAACAATCTCCCTTTTTGTTGATGACAAAACATAAAATTATTTTAAGGAAAAACAAAATTAAGTAAAAGTTTGAATTTGTCGTTTTACTTTCTTCTCCCCCTTTTTGTCGAAACAAAAAGAGCTTCGAAAATAAACTAACACATCGTTTTAAGAAAAACATGTGAAAAGAAAGAATAGAAAGCAAGTAACGGGAAGAGTTCTCGTCTTAACTAACCCTTGACGAGTCCATCCCTTTGTGAGGGCGTCAAGTAAATAAAAACTACTAAGCTAATGCATTGCAACCATGTTTGCAAATGGTTTTGTCTTAGCGACGATAATGCTCCCCCTAGATAATTGTAACTTTGCAAGGGGACGTCATGAAATGTAATCCTAATATTGCAAATGATCTTGCAATGTAATGCTTTGACACAAAGCTCCCCCTAGCTTTAGAGTGTCAAAGTCTTCATGTGTCAATTGAAAACCTACAAAACAAAGGTTAGAAGACAAGTATATAATGCATAATTTCCTGCAAATAAGACTCAAGTTAGCAGAAAATTGGTCTTCTTTGCACGGGATCCCACGATTTTCTCTTTGGAGGGATCCGTCTAGGCAAATTCCAGGGATCCGTCTGTCTGATGACAAGATTCAGCAATGGAGATATAACAAATAATGTTAATATCAAAGTGAGATATGTATTATACCAAATAATCATATACTCAGAAATATAGCAAATATCATGTAATTTCATTTAATAAAACTAGAGATATGATATATATGACTCTAAAAACTAAGAAAATGAACGATACATGACTTGGAGTTACTAGACTATCTAAGTTACGTTTGATACTAGGACACCACTAAAATCCTCTAGCTCAAGTTTGTTTAGGTTTAATCTCGTCGAAACGTTCAAGGAGGTGATAAAACATGAAACGTTGATCTTCCCGTACTTCATGTATCAAACTTTCAACATGTTGACAATGATAACAATATTTGTCATGGCTAGGTAGTGGTGATGGAAGAAATGAAATTTCTTGATGTGAAGGATCAAGTAAAGCGGGTTGAGGAGCCTCAAACGATGAAGGGATTGGTGGAGGCGCATTTGAAGATGGCTCGACCAAGATTGATGGTGGCGGTAGAGAGATGTCAACTTCCATATGGTTGGGTGGTTGACTTTGATAATTTCTCATAATCCAAATGGGATTATTTGATGGTGACGGCGAAAAGTAATCCGGAGCTAGTGTTGACTCAACACCTTGATTTTGTTCCATTATTCCTCCTAATGAAGAGAATGTTGCCGGTGGTGGAGGATGGGATGGCCTAGGAGGCAAATCCTCTAGATTGTAGAGGTGTGGTGATGATATTGGAGTGGTGAATGAAAGGGCTCTAGGTACCAATGGTGATGGTTTAGTGGAAATAGGATTGTTTGGTTTAGGAGGTATGGTGGTGTTTGGCATAGGAAGTTTTGTGGGAACTATCCTTTTAGGGATTGGTTTGATTGGTTGAGTTGGTGGAGGATAAATCCTTGCATTTGTGGATTTTGCCGGAGATGATTCGGTTGAAGAAATTTCGTGTACCACACGAGCAAATTTCTTAGGTGGTCCTTTGGTGGATGAGTTACCACTTGGAGCTTTCCTCATGATGAGATGATTCAAAGAGGTTTGTAAAGGTTTCTAAGTGCTGAAAATGAGGATGAAGATGATGACTTTAGGAGTCCTAACAATGTGGTTTATAAAGCAAGGGATTTGGTAAGTGCAGTCAAGACTTAAGCCACTAAGATTCCTTGGAATGTGATGATTAGCATGCACAAGAGTCAACTTCAGAGTTGTACTGATCTAGGAACTTAATTAAGATGAGATGGAGTGTTCAAGTTAGCAAGATGAGCTTGAAATGATTATTTTAGCTAGAGTTGACATGAATCTGTCATACGGATCCCACAGTTCCCTCCGATTAGGGATCCGTCTAGGCTAATCCTAGGGATCCGTCTCTCAGCAGCTAGGAAAAGATAACAATGATGTTTTGTAAGGTCTAATGCCTATTTCTTCTTGAGTGTTTTAGTCCATCTAAGTATCTTAATGAAGAGGTACTTAAATACTTAAGGGTAATGAGTGATGTAGCTAATGATTGCCTTTTATGGAAGAGATTGGAACTTTTATGAGTACCAATGAGTGACCAAAGATGACACTAAAGATTTGAGAGTGTCAAATGGAGCTAAATGATCCTAGAGATCAGATAGCAACTTAGGATAATGTCTTGGAGGATATCCTAAAGGCTTAAGATGGAAAATCTAGAATTTGATCAATTTCGACCAATTTTGACGTAAGGATGATTATAATCAATTTTGCCATAATTGAAAGATTTCCAAAGCTAGATGTTTTAACATGTGAGGGATCATGTGTGAGTATAAGAGCGGAAGAGTAATGAATTTTGATGAAACGATAGATCTCTAAGCGTTTTGATAGTGATCTAAGTGAGTTATGCATGAGTGTCAAACTTTTACTCAGCTTGATAAGGACTTAATTTGTCCTAATACACTATGTCTAGCTTAGTGTGAAGTGATCTAAAGAAATGTTTTGAAATAAAATGATTGCAATTGCATTTCTGTTTGTCGGATCCCACGGTTCCCTAAGATTAGGGATCCGTCTAGCACAAACTTTGGGATCCGTCTCTCCGCTAAACAGAACCTTTACAAAAGGTATGCAAGGGTTGCACAAGGCATTGTATTTCAAGGTTAGTGTTTCCTAAGACGTTCTAACGCTAATATAGCAGAGATATCAAAAGTAAGATGTTTTATTTCATGAAGGAAATTGCATTACATTGATAAAACATGGATACTAAGGATTGACCCTATTTTGAAAGAAAGCTAAGTTCCTTGAGCATTTTCGCTAGATGGATCATCAAATGGTTGATGAGTGTTCGCTGATTCGGGAATGAAGAAAGTCTTCATGAGAGATGTGTTTAGAGGTTCCATCATTTTGTTCACAAGTACGTACAACGGACTTTGAAATTGAGGATGGAAGTACATGATGTGATGATAAAGGTGTGTCAAGAACATTCCATAAGGGATTAGCTTGTTCTTAGAGCCTTGAAGATTTACAATTCGCCTTGCGAAGAAGTAGGCGAGATTGTATGGTTGTTGTGTTAGCAAACAATACATTATGTGAGCACAACAAGCGGGAAGGATTTCTCGATTTCCCCTAAGACTCCAAACATTTTCACGTAGGATGAGTGCAAGGCCCTTGTACTCTTCTCGGATATCCCGTGTATAGATAGTGTTTGGATCGGAGTAATGGGGTTTGCATATTATACGAGTTAAGTCTTCCGGGGAAGGTATGTGTGAACAATATGGACTATTTTCTTCACGAAAGTTAAAGAGAGAATCAAGAGACCAATCTTCAGTGAAGGCACATTGTCCATGATATGGAATTCGGAGGATGTGAGCAAATTGCCCAAGGGTTAAAACAAACTTTTGGTTTTTGATCCAAAACCAAAGAGACAGAGAGCGATCCTCATCACAAACGAGTTCAACTTGACGGAAGAATTACAATACAAACCTTGGACATATTTTCTCGTTAATTTCGAGAAGACATTCCAGTCCTATGGTTTGGAAGGAGGTATTGATACCTTCTTCGAATTGTAGAGGGGTTTCGACATTACGTCCTTCGTGGAAATGACGGGTTTTAAAATTATTGAACCCACGGACATGATTGCCAGGTGTGTTGGGCTCAAGAGAGATGTTAGGAGTGTAGACGCTAGTGAGTGAAAAATCAAACTCATACTCATGCAACATAGCGAGACCTATAGGAAAGAAGAGTTAATAGGATGTGACGTATTACGGGCAAAACAATGACTTCCTAACGTTTTTACAAGATGTTTATTAACAATGGTAACACATTTAATGTTTGACATTTTAGTGGAACATTTTTTTTAATAGGAATAAAACGGTTTTTATTTTGCATGAAAACCTGTTATCCAGAAGGACGGTTCTCACGGTTCCCTCCCATAAGGGATCCGGCTAGTATATCTACAGGGATCCGTGGATCTGTAGTGACTATAAAGAGTTTTGACGAAAAAGGATTTTTGCATCTTATATGTTTATACAAAGGTACGTATTTTAGCCAATTTTTTTACTATAGCATGCATTGTTGGTTTCAAAAGTGTCTCAAGATCAAAAATAACGAGAGATATAAAGCAAAAGAAATGACAAACACATTATGAGAAATTAACTAGATAAATTAGAATATTAATAATATTTCATTTCAATGCTAAGAACGATACAAAGGATTGGGTATATAACACTAATGTAGATTAACAACACAAAGTAGATATCTCCATACATGAACTTCATCATAGGAAACACGAGAGCGATGAGTGTTAGGGCGATGTAAACCATGTTGATGACAAACCTTCTTGGTTTTGGTTTGAGATGAGATGAAATGAAGAGGAAGATGAAGTTTTGAATGAGAGGTAATTTTTTGAAAGAGGAAGATTTGAAAAAGTGAGGATTTGGTAGAGTGGACGTCGAAGGGGTTTTCATAGGGAAGGAGGAATTTTTGAGATTTGTGTTTTGTGTTATTATTTGAAAGATATGATTTTTTGATTAAATGAAATAAAACACAAATTTTATAAACCTCGACTTTAGACGAAAAAAGGTAACACGTATGAGAGAAAGACTTCTTAATGAAGCTACATGTAATATATGAATATGCACAAAAGATAATCATATAAATACCTATGTAAGCATACTTATTTATCAAGCTAATGTTATTTAGAGGTAAGTGGAAAGTCATACCTCTAATGCACTTAGGAATGTCTTTACAAATGACACAACAAATGTCAATAGACAATTCCGGCTCCTATGTGTTTAAGATGCCTTCTTAGGGAAGGTATTCTTGTTACCAAGAAATTCCTATAGCTTGGTAGGTATGAGCTTTAACACAAAGTGACAAAGAAGATTAGTACAATTAAATAAATAATAAAAAAATATTGTCAACTAATCAACATCCAAACAAAGAGTTTTAAAAAACATGGTATTTATTTTTATAAAAGACCTTTTTTGTAGTTTTCAATTAACCACGGATCGTATCAAGTTTTTTAAAGTACAATATACTTTAAGGAACTTGGTAACGAAGCTCTGATGCCAATTGTGGAAAACTATAAGGGGGGTTGAATAGTTTTACCGATTAAAACTTTGTTTTACACTATTTAGATCGACTTATGTCAATCTATTTGGATGCATGTTGGATGTTGATAAACAAACATATAGAAATATAAATATGTAATGAAACGATAAAGAGTAAGGAGCACAAAACCACAACGCGAGTATTTATAGTGGTTCGGCTATAAAGACACCTTCCTTGCCTACTCCACTCCCGAGTCACTACTTCGAGAGTTCGTAATCACTACACAACACCGACTCCTTATGGTGGAGAAACCTTCAGAACGTTGCCTACTCTTTATCTGATACAAGGCTAGATACCGGGTTCTTCCACGAGGTATAACCAAACCTATCACAACGTCGCCTACCATTTATCCGGTACTAGGCTATCATGTACATCAAATCTAATCTATCACAACCCCAACGTGACGCCGTCAAAAAGTTGACTTGGCCAAGACGAAACCCTAATGGTGGCGATCCGACGGCGTCACAATTAAAGAGTGACATCGTCGCAGTTGTAACTCTATATATAGAATTCGAATTTTTAGACTTTTAGAGAGGTAGAATTGTGGAGAAAAAACCTAAAAATGATTTTTGGTTGTCTTGGGCAGTATCTTAGGGTTCCCATACCCTATTGTACATCAAGATAAGTAATCTACTTCATTGATTTCATTATGTCTTTGATTGTATGTGTGTATGCTTGCATGTTTCCATGTCCGGCTAATATACTTGTGTGTTTGCCTAGATCTATGAAACCTAGTTATTGAATATTGATTGGTTGTCTCTTTTCTTAATTGTAATTGACTTAGGATTGCAATAGGCCATCGTTGTATTTTTAATGTTTGAGTAATCTTTGTGAACATTAGTTTATAATCGCCTAGAGTTATTGTAGGCTAAAAATCCAAAGATAACCTTAGAGTTAGTTTATAAATCCTAGAGATTTTGTAGGCAATAACCTTAAGGTATCCTCAAAGAGTTAGGGAAAAAACATACCCTATGATCTTAGAAGACACAACGCGTTAAGAATAAGGACGTGACAATTCAATCATCAATAAAAGATAACTAGGGAGTAATAGTATCTAGGTAGACACATTTTTAATCATCAAACGAGCAAACATCAATTAGACATAGACTACCCCTTAGCTTAGTTAATTAAACTAGATAATAGTAGAGTAATCGTTAGAAATACCACCCCCCAAATTCATTACCCCGAGATTCGTACCTTTCAATTTTCAAAAAAAATATAAAAAAGAAAAAAAAAATAATCTTCCTCAACCCCCAGCCTTAGCGTAGTAATTTCTCACTAGCATTCCTATTCCCCTAGAGAACGATATCAATCCCGATGCTTACCCTAATACTACACTACAACGATTAGGTTCCTTTGCCTAGGTGGTTGAAAAACTTGCTCAAAGAAAAGGAAGTTTCCTTTGACCCCGAACGCGTGTTGTACGCGTATCAATAGGTTTATATACCTTTTAGTCTGTTTTCATACGTTTTCGTCCGCTTTCGTCGGTTTTTAGACGTTTTACCCGTTTTCTTACGTTTTTGTCCGTTTTCTTACTTTTTTGTTTGTTTTCATACGTTTTCGTTCGTTTTCAGAAGTTTTCGTCCATTTCTATACGTATACATCGGTTTTCATAGGTTTATATACATTTTTGTCCTTTTTTTACGTTTTCGTCCATCTTTAGACGGTTTCGTCAGTTTTCAGACGTTTTCATTCGTTTTCGTCCATTTTCGTCCATTTTCATCCGTTTTTATACGTTTTCGTCTGTTTTCAGACGTTTTTGTCCATTTACATGCGCTTTTCATTCGGTTTTATACGTTTTGTCCGTTTTCATATGTTTTCATCCGTTTTTTGCAGTTTTTTTATACGTCTTCGTCAAGTTTCATACGTTTTCATGCTTATTATTAAACTTTATTATATTACATGTCTAATATCAATTATGATATTTTATTAAAAAAAGAAGTTAATGTCTAATATCACTTGTGATATTTCATAAACAAACAAGTATGTTTTTTTAACCTTTAATATCACCTGAGATATTTCATTGCTCTGTATATTTTTATATATTATCACATGTGTGTTTTCTAATATTTTTATAATTTTCAGTTAAAAGATAGTTTTTGTGCCTTTTATCGCAATTGACAAGCGCATATTTTTTTAATGCAACCAATGTTTAGTAGAAATAAAAGGGTTAAAGTCTCTTTAGGTGAATTCTTATTTTGTTCAAAAAAATGCTAATTTAATGCAACACTTGTTCTATTTTCATAGTTTGCTTCCTTTTTATTCATTTTGATATTTTAAGTGACACTTATTTATCTCTTATAATATAACACTGTAAGGAAGATGAAGAGTATTACATGCTTCATCATGTATGTGTTATCAGTTGTGATACTCAACTAAGAATGTGAAATATTACATTCTTACCAAATGTGATAAGAATTTAGTATTTTACCAAGTATATATGAAAGAAATAATAATAAACATCACTTATTATATTACGGTGATGATTCTGTTTATTTTTCTTATTTGTTTATTTGAAAATATTTAGGAAGATTTTTATGTTTTATGATAATATGAAATATTAGAAAAGGTGTTTAACTGAAAATAATAGATGTTATGATACTTTTGTTAGACTTGTGGTGGATTTTTCTATTTAATGGATACATTGTGCATGTTTAGATAGGTTTTATAGCGGGATTTAAAAATATCTATGGTTGAATCAACAAACTAGAGAAGCTATAGTTGAAGAAAGCACACATCTTTATAAACAAACCGAGGAAGCTCAGACACCTGTGAGATCACACATGATATCACATGTGATATCTCCTCACTTGTGATATCACACATGCTATCATCGATGATATCACACATGATATCACATGTGATATCACCGGTGTTATCACACATGATATCACGTGTGATATCATGTGATATCACAAGTGAGGTGATATCACCTGTGATATCATGTGTAATATCACATGTGTTTGAGCTTCCTTAGTTTGTTTATAAAGATGTGTGCTTTCTTCAACCATAACTCTTTCTTTCTTGATTTACCATAGATATTTTCAAATCCCGCTCTAAAGCCTATCGAAACATGCACAATGTATCTATTAAATAGAAAGGGATAATTACATACATCCCCACTACAAGGCTACTAATTACATATTTCCCCACTCAAACTTTATAATTACAAATATACCCAATTCTCATCAACTTTATTCTAAGACAATTATACCCTGATAAATTTCTTCATCTTAATCCCCAATTCAATAATAGTTTTCCGGGTATTCCCAATTACTGGATTTATTTTCTTATAGTAAAGAGTTACGGTTAATTTCAAAAACACTAATTGTGCCTATGAACATTAATCATTGATATTGGCAATGTAAGTGTTATTCATTTTGTTACTAATTTTATACTAGACAATGGAAATTAAGATCACATTATCTTTTTTTTTCTTTCCCTTTTACTTTTATTAACATAAAAAGATGATCATAGAAATAACTGAATGGTTGTAAATTTAGGGAATAATATATGTTTGTAAAAGAGAGAGACACATTATTCATCAAGTAGGTTTTTCTTGAGACGCTAGATAAATGAACCACGAATGAAAATTAAAAACACAAATTATGTTAACTAAAGGTTATCAAGGATACGGATTATTCTTCTTGGTTTGAGAGTTCCATATAAATGTTTTATTTTATTTGGGGAAAATTGGTCAAATAGACCGCGCGCCCTGATGCATATCACTTTCTAGACCACTTTTATTTTTAATTTGAAACTAGACCGAGGGCAACCGCTGTCATTGGGCAACTCAACCACATTGCGACAAGTGTCCCGTATGTGTAAGGTATTGTTTTTTGAGCAACCAAAAGTCATTTGAGCAACCATTATAATTTTAAAAAGGGTTCTATCGTCATTTTACGTTAGACAAAAAGTACACATTTGAATAGTAAAAGTTAATTAAGAGAGTTCAAAATCCAAAAGTCATCGACCCATAAAGCATCCATAGTTATCGGTATTCTCTGTTTTGCTTCTTCGTCATCCCCTTTCTTCCTTGTAACGCGTCGGTTATGTCACCATCTTTAAAGATGCAGTGTTGATTGCAAAACCACATTCGATTCATCAAGTTTTAAAAAATGTTCCCAAATATGGTACGTAAATATTCTTCTCGTTGTTTATTACATATGATTATTTCCAATTGGTTATGTGTTATAATAAATCGTTTTTGTTATTCGATGAATACCTATGTTAGATTGGTGTTAATTCCATTTTATAATCCATTGCTCTTTTTATGTGTATCTTAGATGTCGTTAGTTATGTATGTAACATTACTTGATTTATTAAAAAATTTAGTGCCAGTTTGTAGACTTATAAGGAGTGGTTTATATGCATCATCTATGCAATTGTTTACGACGTTGGTATAGATTCCTTTTATGGCCTGAATTATTTTTGGTTTTGTTGACTCTTTTAGGACTACGGCTAAGTTAATCATTACGAGTAACTGAATGCTTTTGTAATTATGTAGGGTAAAATACATCTGTTCCATTTACCGCTTTTCACAAATTGTTTAGAGGCTTCTTCTCCTTTGCCCTTTCCTTTTCTGTAGCAATTTCTTTAGCATTTACTTCCATATGTAATCTTTTAGCAGTTTTTTCATCAAAAGCTATCTGATCCTCTGTACTTTGAAACACCAAAGTTGGATCTGCAATCCCTATACCCTTTCCAATATCAGTTTGAGTAACTATATCTTTCTGCACAGTAATTTACCGGGTGGAAGACCCTTTACCCAAAAATACATCTTTCTGCACACGTTCACCAATGTTTAGAGCCTTAGCAATATGTCTAGGTGCAGGGATAGGGTGAGATTGCTTTTGGTTGACCAATTGTATGGCAATCTCATTGTTAGCCTTTTGTGGTTTTGGTGTTGGTGTTATTGATGTGGTTATAATTGTAGCAATGGTTGCCTATGCAAAGGGAAGCGTCTGAAGTGGCGAATACTTGTGTAATAATAGCGTGATGGTTACTCCAATACTAGCGGTTGATGCAAGAATATCTGGAAGTGGTTGCACGCACCCTTCATTCTCCTTTTCTTCAACTACAGCCTTTAAAGAATCATCTTGACTCTTGAGGTTTGGAAATTTTGTGTTTCCTAGTGAATAATATCAATAACTAATGGAATTTTGAGTTTAGTATTGCAATTAAGTCTAGTTAGAGTATATTCGCATGTGAAGAATATCGAGATTGGCTATTATTTTCATTATTTATGTTTTCACAAATGATATCATAAAATCATAACATAAAATTTGATGCAAGAAATCTAGTACCTTGTTAATTAGATAAATACTTATTACCTTACATACCTAATCAATCCAAAATAGCACATTCTTAAACATATACAAAACACATTCATAATCCTAAAATCATCGATCACCGCAACTTCTTTGAGTATGTTGATAAGATTTTTGGCACATTCAACCATCTCTTGATACTTAGCTTTGACAACAACATTATGATCTTTCAAATTCTTAAAACTGGTTTGCATCTCTTCATACTTTGCTTGGCAAAGATCGACATTATTATCTTTGTAAATCTTAAATTCAGTTATCGCCTCTTCACACGTTGCTTCCAAATTAGCATTATCATCTTGGATCCTTTTGAAACGCGCTTTCATATCTTCATACTCACATTCATACTCACGGAAGTTGTTCAATCATTATGTTCCTCTTATCAATCAGCTCTTGTTTCTCTCTAAAATTTCCTTCTATTGGGAAAGTCTTTCCCGGCTCACAAGCAATTACCATTCTCTTGAAACGGTCTATCATGTCTTTAAATAAAGAATCGTGCAAATTAGTACAATTCGGAGTGCATGTACCATCATGACACAAAGAACACGCCTATTTCAGTAAATGATTGTGATGATTGATAATCTAATTGATCTAAATGTCAATTGACTAAAATATCACAATAGAAGTGAAAGGTAAATTTCACAAATGAAAAGGTGTTTTTAGTTTTTGTGTAGACAACTGTATTATTTATTGAAAATTTGAATTGGTGTATAGTGTGAATAATCCAAACTAACTGTAATAATTGGTGTTTGCAAATGGGTTTTTTGTGGTCACTAAGAGTTAGAGTATCGGGCCTGCATTTTTGTTTTTGACTTTTTGTGAACTCTAGGTCTCTACCATTTGCCTATTTTGTTTTTACTTTTCACCGTTTCTACTGGTAAGGATGTCAGTTACTTTTTGGGAAATAGTTTTTGTATTTTTAAATCAAATTAATAATCTAAAACTATCAACATCCACACATTCCTCGAGCATTACCAATCCATCAAGTCATAAAAGACTTGATGCAATGAACACAATTAAATGGTTGAGGTAAAAGCTTTTGCAAAACCAACTACTCCACTGCAAAAAGCATTTGCATATTTAATGTTGGGTGAAAAATGAAATTTTATAAATACAAAAGCTTTTTGACAATAGCTTCAAACACTTGAAGTCTTTACTAGTGTTTTTGTAAAAGTCTTCTTCAAAGTTATTGCCACAATGGAACAAGTCATTTGAATATCTTATTAGAATAGTAAAAAGTCTTTCTTTAAGTTGCCATTCTTGGATGCTTACACTTTCATCAAGAATCCAAATAAAAAATCGTTGTCCTTTTCTTCTTTTTATAAACAAATCCGTGTTCTTGTACTCCCGTGTGTACTTTGTTACCTTATTCGTTCATATATTTATAGAGTACATGAATATAAATAAATGTGCGCCTTTTATATTTTATATTCTATTATTAAATATTTATTTAATTAAAAGTTATTGAAATTGTTATTAGGATTTATGTTTTATAGGACATGGCGGAAACCAAAGAAGTCATATTTAAAGTGCACCACAACGAAATTTGAATTTCAACCACTCGCTATGTAGGCGTCTCCTTGCCGATGTCCGGTGTTTTAGCTCCACAAGGGTTGCATTTACTAGGTGCTTGATCATGTTTTGAATGATATTGAGGGGAAATGGGCTTTATTTTATGATGCACCAAATAAGGCACTCGAAGATGGTTTAACATTGTTGCACCGCAGACAATGACGCTTCGACGAATGTATGACCTTGCCGATGAGAATGGATCCATGGACGCCTACATTGTGCACGAACTACACCCTTTGTCACAATTTTATTTCAAAACATGGTATGGCAGGGAAGAGGACGGCATGCGCGGTAGTGCAACACCTTTCAAAAGAAGGAAGTTAACAAAGCGTGTTTCTATCACAAAAACTGAAAGAATGTTCGAGATCATAGAAAAAAAGGGCTAGTGCACAAGGAATGGATCCACCTGCATGAATATTTGTTCTTGTAGAAAATAATAATGAGTTTATGCTGCCAACCATGCGATAGTGCTTCTATGCCAAACTTAGTGTCAGTTAGGTTTATGTTAAGTGTATCCTTTATGATCATATGGTTAAGAATTATGGTTGCCCGATCATACAACTAGTATTGCCCAATGATGCCATTTAGTTGCCCGGATTGCAAATTGAAGGTGAAAATTGGCCAATAACTTTAACTTGATTGTCATAATTTTCGTGTGTAGATACTAGATGACGATAACGGTTGCGTTTGCTCATTAGAATAGCACAATTGGGGATAAATACACCCAAAAATACTAACAAGCGCTACAGAGTTAATACTAACAACTGCTACAAGAGTTAAAACAGTTGTTTTGAAAGTACAAATTAATTTTGATTAAATTGGGGATAAAAAACCACAACATGGTTGCGCTTTTGGAAAACCAAAGGAGGCTACATGGTTTGTCAAACGCGCTTAAGCAACATTTTCAAAACCAACAACAGATGTACGTACATAGCAAACTTTCAAGTACAAAAGGATGATAATAAACCAATAAATTCAAACGTTTTGTAATTACGGATAAGTCTTATCCAAATACCAAAAAAGGAGAGAAAATCTGCAAGTAAATATTCACGCTCCTTCCTAGAAATTTTATGACAAATCCAGAAGGAAAAATAGATGCCCAGGAGCCTAGGCACGTGCCTACCCACAAAACAATAAATGGAAATTATTATACCGCGTGCAAGAACAGTAAAATCCTCGGTTTAAATAAAGGGAAAGCACATAAAAAAAACAACCATTCCTCCACCAACAAAAACAACAAAGAGAAGTTGAAAATGTTAACCCGCTGCCCAAGCACCGCCGGTTCCAAAAGCCCATACATAGCCTAAACCATTACCCCCAAAACAAAACATAAGCGAAAGCGCTGTCGCCACAATCAAACATGTTCTTAAATGACTACTAAAACAATTTGTCGATCCCCTCTCGTTGATTGCAACCCGGCCCCAAGCAAGTGTAAATCGCTACTAATCCCGGCATATCGGGTTGATAGATGCGGGTTATAGGTAAAATGACGAAGCTTATACCACGGATTAATTTTAGAGCAAACCACATAAATAATTCAGAAAAATATCACATTCTATCGCGGTAGGGATGATTGGTGTATTTTGTGACAGTTTCTCCTCACCCAATTCAAACCTATCACGTCGATGTGGATGTATTTTTTCTGAATCATCTGTGGTTCTACCATTGCTCTAAAATAAAATCTGCACGGATTGGAAAAGCAACCCCACTAAAAGCTCTTCCAGCATCACGATAGGAGCATAGGGGCGATTTACACGGAAACCGCTGAGAAGCCTATCGAACCTCGGGGAATCCCATATGAAAATACGGCCGCCCGGAGAACCAAACGACGGGAGATCCTTCAAGAAAATGATAGCAAACAAGAAGGAATCCACAATCACAATTAAGTCGCTGCAACTGCTAATGTAGTTTGTCACTGCTAGTATCATTGTGTCGGTTTAATATGTAACATTCTAGAATTTCTTGGGAAGGATGTTTTGTATTAGATAAGTATGCTAAGTATAATTATCTTGTATATTGTAAAGTACTCCTTAGCTTATAAAAGGAGGTCCATGCTAGAGTTTGATATAACTTTTCAGCATATTTAGAGTCGATACACTTCAAGGTTGTAATCGCTAATACTATTCACGGTATTCGTGTATTAATATTATATCCAGGTGTTTTATAGACCATAAGTTATTGTAAAACGCCAACATCTTCACTTTGCGTAAGCACATAACGCTTGTGTTGATGTGTAGAGTGAGTTGATTATTTTGAGGTTTATGCGACTTTTCTAAGTGTCAAAAAATGGTGTCGTGTCTAGATAGTAGATGACGATAACGGTTGCGTTACTTTCGATTAGAATAGCACATTTGGGGATACATACGCCCAAAAATACTTACAACCGCTACAAGATTAATTTGGATTCAATTGGGGATAAAAACAATTATAGTTACAAACTCGCTAGGGCAAAATATAGTTTAGACCCACACACATCATAATTCGACACACGTTGTAATCAATTTCAAATAAACATCAATGGTGCCCAACTCTTCGCACGCAACTCACAACATGGTTGAGTTTTTGGAAAAACCAAAGGAGGCTACAGGGTTTGAACAAATTCTCGCTTATATGCATATTTTAATACGCAACCACCGCCTGCTTTAAGAAACCATCTGCTAGTGTCGCCAAACCACCGTTAGTGTCGACGCAAATATCAACTTTGTTTCTGTTTTCCAAATGACTAGTTGAAGTTCAAATTTTAAAAGTCAAATTTAAAGTGCGGATATCAATTATATGCATATGTTAATACCCAACCAACGCTACAGCTTTAACAAACCATCGCTAGTGTCGCCAAACCACCGCTAATGTCGACGCTAAATATCAACTTTGTTTCGCTTTTCCAAATGAATAGTTGAAGTTCAAATTTTAAAAGTGAAATTTAAAGCGCGGATATCAATTATATGCATATGTTAATACCCAACCACTGCTAAAGTTTAACAAACCACGCTAGTGTCGCCAAACCACCACTAGTGTCAACGCAAATATCAACTTTGTTTCTGTTTTCCAAATGACTAGTTGAAGTTCAAATTTTAAAAGTGAAATTTAAAGCGCGGATATGAATGATTTACATCAGTTTGACAAACGTGCTTAAGCAACATTTTCAAAACCAACAACGGATGTGTGTACGACATAGCAAACTTTCAAGATACAAAGAGGATAATAAACCGATAAATTCAAACGGTTCAGTAATTACGGATAAGTCTTATCAAAATACCAAAAAGGAGAGAAAAAATCTGAAGTAAATATTCACGCTTCCTTCCTAGAAATTTTATGACAAATCCAGCAGGTAAAATAGATGCCCAGAGCCTAGGCACGCGCCTACCCACAAAACAAAGAAAATGGAAATTAATGATACCGCAAGATAAAAAATCCTCGCTATAAAGACGCTGAGGTAAATAAATTTAAAGCACATACAAAAACAACCATTCATCCACCAACAAAAAACCCCAAAGAGAAGTTCAAGATGTTAACAACCCGTTGCCCACGCACCGTCGGTTCCAAAAAGGCCATACATAGCCTAAACCTTTACCCCCAAAAACAAAAACATAATCGCGAAGCAGCTTGATGCACATCGAAACATGTTCTTAAATGACTACTAAAACAATTTGTCGCTTCTAAACGACAAAATGACAATCTCTGCGACCATTCACAACATTCCTTCAACCAAAACCCGTGTCCTTTGAGGTTTGTGGAAGCCTGGCCTGACCATATGGCATACCAAAGGTTGGAGTTTAAACCGATTAGACTCTGATTAGCCATTTGGGATGTTCAAAGTTCAGGTTGTTCTATCTTAACCTCGCCTTCCAGCGGAAGAAGGATGTATATCATGGGTATCGGGTCGAAGGAGTGGTAGAATGTGCAAAGAGAGGCAAACAACACGGCTGAAATTTCGGTCTCAGTCCTCGTTGGTTGCGCCCGCCGCCGCACAAGTGTACGCCTACTAATCCCGGCATATCGGGTTGGATAGACGGGTTAAAGGTAAAATGACGAGCTTGCGACCCTTTGGATTAATTTTAGAGCAAACCACATAAATAATTCAGAAAAATATCACATTCTATCGTAGGGATGATTGGTGTATTTTGTGACAGTTTTCTCTCTCACTCCAATTCAAACCTATCACGCCGATGTGGATGTATTTTTCCAATCATCCGTGGTTCTACCATTGCTCTAAAATAAAATATGCGCGGATTGGAAAAGCAACCCCACTAAAAGCTCTTCCAAGATCACAGCATAGGGCGGATTTACACGGAAACCCATTGAGAAGCGTGTCGAACTTCAAGGGGAATCCCATATGAAAATACGGCCGCCCGAGAACCGACGACGGAAATCCTTCAAGAAAATGATAGCAAACAAGAAGGAATCCACATTCAAAATTAAGTCGCACCACTCGCTAATGTAGCTTTTCAACGCTAGTATGATTGTGTCGGTTTAATATTTAACATTCTAGAATTTCTTGGGTAGGATGTTTTGTATTAGATAAGTATGCTAAGTATAATTATCTTGTATATTGTAAAGGACTCCTTAGCTTATAAAAGGAGGTCCAGCCTAGAGTTTGATATAACTTTAGAGTCGATACACTTCAAGGTTGTAATCGCTAATACTATTCAGAGTATTCGTGTATTAATATTATTTCAAGGTGTTTTATAGACCATAAGTTATTGTAAAAACGCCAACATCTTCACTTTGACGTAAGCACATAACGCTTCAGGTTATTACATATGTAGAGTGAGTTGATTATTTTGAGGTTTATGCGACTTTTGTATGCGTCATAAAATGGTGTCGTGTCTAGATAGTAGATGATGATAACGGTTGCGTTTTTTGATTAGAATAGCACATTTGGGGATAAATACCCCTAAAAAACTAACAACCGCTACAAGAGTAAAACAGCTTTTTGAAAGTACTGATTAATTTGGATTCAATTGGGGATAAAAAATAGAGTTACAATCGCTAGGGCAAAACATAGTTTAGACCAACACACATCATAATTAGCAACACCTAACAATCTATTGCAAATCAATTATGAAATAAACATCAATGGTGCCCAACTCTTCGCCATGCAAGAACTCACAACATGGTTGCGTTTTTGGAAAAACCAAATTAGGCTACATGGATTGAACAAATTCTCAATTATATGCATATGTTAATACTAAACCATCACTACTGCTTTAACAAACCACCGCTAGGTTCGCTCAAACCACCGCTAGGTGTCGACGCGAATATCAACTTTGTTTCGTTTTCCAAAAAGTCCCGAAGTACAATATGGTTTTTTGCGAATTAGAGTAAAACAGTTGTTTTGAAAGTACATATTAATTTGGATTCAATTGGGGATAAAAAAATAGAGTTACAACTGCTAGGGCAAAACATAGTTTAGACAAACACACATCATAATTCGCAACACCTACAATATGTTGCAATCAATTTCGAAATAAACATCAATGGTGCCCAACTCTTCTGCTGCAACTCACAACATGGATTGAACAAATTCTCAATTATATGCATATGTTAATACGCAACCACTGCTACAGTTTTAACAAAGCACTGCTAGGTTCGCTCAAACCACCGCTAGTGTCGACGCAAATATCAACTTTGTTTCTGTTTTTCCAAAAAGTCCCCTAAGTACAATATGGTTTTTTGGCGAATTAAAAGGTTGACTAGTTGAAGTTCAAATTTTAAAAGTGAAATTTAAAGCGCGATGAATGATTTACTTCAGTTTGTCAAACGTGCATAAGCAACATTTCCAAAACCAACAACAAATTTGAAGCTACATTTTTCCAAAAAAATTGTACAGAGACATTGCAAACTTTCAAGACAAAAAGTATTTTTACGTAATCCTAAATATTTTACAAAAAACAAACAAACTAAAAGCACAACAAATAACTCGCACATATGACCCGTACATCTAAAGAAAAAAAGGGAAAAAAACCAAAAGTCACCCTTCTCAATATGATCGAGGTTAAACGATGAAGTTTATTGTCGATGAAGATTCAATATTGAATCTTAATCAAAGAAACATATTGAAGAAAATGCTACTTGAGTACGAGATGGAGGTTAAACAAAGAAGTTTTATTGTCGATGCAAATGTGGTGACATTGGTTTAAAGGCTTATATTTCTACGTAATATGATTTAGTGAAAGAAACATCTTTCGAAAATTATATTCAAATACTTTGAAATAACTCATTTGTTTCATATAAAACTATAAAGATTCTATCAAAATCTCACAAGGTTCATCTGGCATATCCACAACTATAATCGAACGAGGTGATAACAAGTTGTTTAATACTATAGGAAGTAAACTAGACGAAAGGAAGTAAACGAGTTTTGCTTGCATTCATCGGTGGCATTAGGAAGTAAACGAGACAAAAGCCCTTGTCGCCTCCACCCTCTAGGAGTCTTTCTACCAGGTGAAGACTTTGTTGTACTTTTTTTTAACATACATTCACCATTTTTGGTGTTGTTCGCTTCTATAAAATTTCTCATAGTAGTAAGACATTACATTCTGCATTCCTTTATATCCAATGAATTTATTCACAATACGAAGATTCTTTCCAAATAGTTTGTTTGTTTGTTTTGTAAAATGCTTAGGTTTATGTAAAACTATTATGTTTTATTAAATAAATTTGAAAGTACTATATTTGGTTAAATAAATTTTAAAAGTACTATGGTCAAAAAAAAAACTCTAAATTTCAAACGGTTTGTAATTACGGATAAGGCTTATCCAAAAACCAAAAAAAGGTAAACAACAAATCTGCAAGTAAAATATTCACGTTCCTTCCCTAGAAATTTTGGGACAAATCCAGCAGGAAAAATAAAAGGGTAGGAGCCTAGGAACGTGCCTACCCACAAAACAGTCATTGGAAATTAATTATACCGCGTGCAAGAACAAGAAAATCCTCGCTTTAAATACGTAAAATAAAGGGAAAGCACATAAAAAACAACATTTCCTCCACCAACAAAACTCCAAAGAGAAGTTGAAGATGTTAACCCGCTGCCCACGCGTCGGTTCAAAAAGCCCATACATAGCCTAAACCTTTACCCCCAAATAAAAAACATAGCAAATCGATTTGCCACAACGAAACATGTTCTTAAATGACTACTAAAACATCCCGCATGACATTCACAACATTCCTTCACCCAAAACCCGTGTCCTTTGAAGTTTGTGGAAGCATGCCCGCACCATATGGCGCACCAAAGGTGGGAGTTTAAACCGATTAGACTCTCATTAGCCATTTGGGATGTTCAAATTTCACCATTACTTCTTAACCTCGCTTCTACCCGAAGGAAGAAGGAAGTATATCATGGGTATTGGGTCGAAGGAGTGATAGAGTATGCAAAGAGAGGCTTAAAATTATGGTCTGCAGTCCTCTGTTGATTGGTGCCCGCTTTCCCGGCAGTGTACGCCTACCAATCCCGCAGACGGGTTGATAGGTCGAGGTCAAGGTAAAATGACGAGCTTGATGGCGATAAAATAATAAAGAGCAAACCATCTTGCTAATGTAGTTTTTCACTGCTAATAGGATTGTGTCGGTTTAATATGTAAAATTCTTGAATTTCTTGGGTAGGATGTTTTGTATTAGATAAGTATGCCAAGTATCGAGGACCTATGTTGTGTTTAGGTAGTGCCCGGAACCACCTTAGAAGAAAAATCCTTTTACAAGTTTATATAGTCAATTTTTTAGGAACCACCTTATAAAATCACAAGGAACTACCTTGGAAAGGTTGGATCTAATGATAGAAAGAAAAAAAAGTAGAGAAATGGAAGAAAAAAATTATTGCCGGAATCGGAGATATGTTGTTGCACGAAGAAGATGAAGTAGATGAAAGTTCACCAAAGTCTTTTATTGAATGTAGTGCAAAAACACTTTCACATTAGTTGCTTTTTTCTGATTTTAGTAATTTTATTTTTGAATATAGCAAAAGAGAGCAATTTGTTCTAGATATAGCAATATTGAGATGGGTTAAAATAAATTTCTTTTTCTCTTTGTCAGACTCATTTCTTTGTAGACATCGTGCTACTATACATTCTCAATAATTATACAATAGTACCAATATCAATATTTGATTTATCACAACGAAAGTATTTTTCTCCTTTTTAGATATACATACATATTGTCAATTAATCGAAAGAAAAAGTTTTATATCTTAATCGCCAAAAACATTACACACGACATTGTGCAACCTTATTGTATAGTTCGACAAGATACTACGTAACCTACCCGCTGACTTTTGACTTGTTGATCCGTTAATTTTGTCGTATCAACTAACTAAAGGACTCCTTAGACTATAAAGGACTCCTTAGACTATAAAAGGAGGTCTAGGCTAGAGTCGATACACTCCAAGGTTCTACTCGCTAATACTATTGTATTCGTCCTATTAATAATAATATTTGTAGGTCTTTTATAGACCATAACTTATTGGTGTGAATTTAATTTGTTAACATTAATATTTGTTTTCAAACATACTATTCAAGTGAACATTGATGAAACGGAAATGTCGATGTATTGTAACTAGTTAGATTAAAAAATGTTACATAATTTTTGTTAGGTCACGGATTTTAAAAATACCAGAAAATTGTTATAAAGAGCAACACAATTGGTTGCTCCTAATTGGTTGATTATATGTGTAGAGTGAGTTTATCATCGCTTGGCGTAAGCACATAACGCTTAAGGTTATTAGATGTGTAGAGTGAGTTGATTATTTTGAGGTTTATGCGACTTTTCTAAACGTCAAAAATGGTAGAATGCTTTTATGCTTGGTTGCCAAATTACAACTGCTAGTTAACAAATAGTACCGCTAATTATACGCGACTCGCTAGTAAACTAAATAGGTTGTATACTTACAATCGCTAGTATTATACGCACAACTTCTAGTTATTATAACAAATGCTAGTGATAGAAGTTGCCCTACGCTCAACTTAGTTGCCAAAGTGATATTTGGAAAAACGCTAGTTGGCGAGATGAAATCAAAATGGATAATGGCAACAGAGGAAATACTAAATACGTTGACATACAACGTTCATACGTAACAACCGCAACATATTACGATTACTATATAAACCCTTGATAAACAGACACACCAAACTTTGTGTACACAAATTTAATTGACGCAGGGTATTCAAACCATACATAAAACTACAACCACTAGAACAATTTTACAACGGCAAAGGTGTGGAAGATCGGAGAGTTTCAACAACTTCCTAGTGAACTCTCAATTCGCCTTGATATTATCATAACCATCGTCCATCAAATCGTTGGCCCTGATATACATTTTCTTTAACGACGTGGAACAAGCAAGTATAAACTTGATTATGTGTAATTCATTCTGTGATCTAGGAAAGGATCAAAAATAACATGCGAATCTGCCCATGACTGAATGTGGTTGTGTCTAAATCAAATGAAGATTGTTCCAAGGGTAAAACACTAAGCGTGTGCGAAGAAAATCAAATAGTATTGAGATAGAAACACATGGCGCTTCTGGATGTTTATTTGATAATGTATGAAATACGATGAATAAAGTATTACACTTACTCTGTTTCCAGCTTTTTCAAGTTTGGAGATCCGCGAATCATTTGGACGATGAGTGACACGATAACGCCTCGCCAAAATCAACTCCTTTAGATTCGATTAACGAGGGATACAACGGCAAAGGGACATTCATCCCGAATTACCATCACGCATCAACTACAACAGTCGAAGTTTTGGGTTAGATTCAAAGATTAAATGTCGTTATCGATCCGCAAAGCAGTCAAGCTAAATCACTCAAACGCCACTTGTGAATGGCGCATCGTATCGCCTTAAAACCGCTCAAGCACGAATGCAATTTAAGATCAGAGGAATACAGTGTATTCCCGGGTCGTTATGTCCCACGGAGGATGAATTGGTGTTTAAACAACTTCAGATGATAGAATGATCACTAAGGATAGTGATCAATAAGGATATTGATGGAAAATTATACCTAAAGAAAAGATCTACAAATTACAAATGACTTAAATGCAAATTAAAGAAAATAAAGTTAAAATCTATTAAATAAACGCTATCACTATTTTTACAGATCGATGAACGCTTATTTTATAAAACAAAATAACTTTAATAAACTAATTTAACTAAAACGTAAACTCAAAATATCTAAAAACGTTATTTAAAACGAAACGAAGCGTTATTTATGAAATGGCGGGCATAAGATAAAACGTAAATTTTATGAAATAAAAGGCCTACGAGTGTAAAACTAATTTTATTACATACTATATAACAAAAGAAAATTTTAGAAAAAAGATTTATATTTTTTTGACTTTTATATTTTTATTATGAATTAATTACTATAAAACACTAATTAAATGTTTAAAAATAGTAAAACTAATGAGAAAAATCCAAACTTTTTATAAAATACTTATTACTAATACAAATTTATAAAAATTACAAAACTGGAAAAAGCTACTACGAATAAGCTACAAATAAGCTAAAATCTCGTTTAAGCTAAAATGAATAAAACGTATATAAGAGATAGATAGTGCAAAGTTTTAACGAGAAAGACCCAAGTAATGGTTACAGTACCCCACTATCACCCTCACAAAGGGGAGGTCTCGTGTTCGAGCCTACCCCTTTTGCAAAAAACATTTTATTTTTTCAATTTTTCTTTTTGAAACTTATTAAGTACATTAAGATAAGCAATTTCTAAAAGCAACTTTTATGAAATACAATAATAAGCTCTGTGAGAGCTTATTTTCTTAACAGTTGGCTTTAAAAGGAAATAAGCAAAAGATATAAAGCCAAGTAGCTTATAAGCTACTCAATAAGCATAAGCTAACTAGAAAATAAGATAAGCAACTAATAAAAAGCTAAAATGACAACTGAGGAAGCATAATTACCAAGAAATAAGCACAAAATAAGCCAAAATAAGCAAAATCTTAAACAACTTTTCAAGACACTATGGTTTTCTAGCTACTTTCTAGATTAACTTTAAGTACTTAAATAAGCTACAAAATGAAAATAATCACTTGGACTAACAAGCTAACCAACTTAACTTTCTAGAAAGCCATTTTACAAGGTTTAGCTTACACTAATAAGCCCTTGAGAAGCTTATGAAAAACTGATGAACATAGACTAACTGGAATGCTTAGTAAAAATGGACAGAAATGAAAAGCTATAGTAGGCTAGGAGAATAAGCTAAAAATGGAAAATAAGAACTTGGTACTTTGAGTTAGCTAGGTGAGCTACTTAGAAAGCTAAATTACAAAGACTAATGATCACTAATAAGCTCTCTAAGAGCTTATGAACTTGGCTACCAAATCTGTGCACAGGGCACTTTCTCAGTCAAGGTGTCCAAAATAAGCTAACAAATGAGCACTCTATAAGCTGATTAAAGGTAATCTAGTATTTTTATATTTTTTTTGAGCAACTAAATATTAATTTCCCAAAAGTATTTAAGCTAACTTTTAATAATAAACACACAGTGAAATTCTAAATTTTATTCAAAAACTGTAACACTGAAATATTTGACTTTTATAAGAACTAATTAGTTTGACTAAAATGAATTTTAACTTGATTCTACTAACTGGATATGTAATATTAAGCTAAAGTATGACTGAATTAAGCTAAGTTAACAGGTTATAAGCTACTGAGATGAGTTTGATACCTTTAACAACTAACAGTTACAAAGTAAGGTGAGAATAAAGAGTATTTTGACTTTTGATGTAACAAGCACAGGTTTTTAATGTATCTTTGAGTTCTTAATACTAAGTGTGACAGATAATACCAATAAACAACAACTCTAATAACCTTAAACACAGTAAACTCAACAGAACCAAACAGTCCTTAATGAGACTGGTTTGGTGATTTTCAAAGGGTTAAACAGATTAAGAACATGCAATCTATTACAAACCTCATAATATCATTAAATAACACTAAAGAAACATAGAACAATAACATTAACAACATAAAACAGTGAAGTACCAAGATTGATCAACAGGCTTACAATTTGGTTTTCAAGGTAAAACTGAGAACTGAGGATTGAAACCAATTCCTATAGCTTCCCAAGAAGCACTAAACCAAAGAAAATCCAAAATCAAAGATCGCACCATTCTTGATCCTCATTTCCATGGGATTTTTAATTTTTAACTAATTTATTTGAATTTTTGATATTTTTCTCTTTTGACTACTAAACTGATTTGAAGGGTATCTAATAGCTTTTACAAGCTATCTAGGAGCTTATGTGTGACTAGGAGTCCAAAACAACAGGTACAAACAACATTCAAACTTATTGAGATTTTGAACAAGAGTAAAATTTTGCATACACAGAAATTAAGGCTTAAACTTGAAATTGACGGTTACAAAAAGCTTTATTACACACTAAGATTGATTAAAACAGTATTTAAAAGATTGAAATTACACTGGAATTTAAAAATTTATTAAAACGACATAAACTAAAACTAAGCTACACTACTACTTTTCTCCTCTGCTTTTCCTTCACTCTTTATAGACTTTTTAGATATCCCACATGATTCTGAGTAAATCCCACCACCATTAGATCTCTGAAATACATCCTAGCCATTGATTTAGCTTTTGGCGCCAAAAAAATCTTGGGCAGTTTCTTTGCATTAATTGGGTTTGGATTGATGTAGAGGTGGAGGGGGGAGGTAAACAGCTGTAGGGATAAGGTGTAAAGGTGAAGAGGTGGAAAGCAAGTGGTAAATACCACTGGTATTGGTGTATACAGGGGTGAGGGAGGAGATGCTACAGTGATGGCGGTTTATCTGTTTTAAATATTTTGGGTTGGGTTGGTTTTGGGCTAGCCGGGTTTAGATTTAATATAGGATCCGTTTGGTTTAAGTTAAACAACAAGGACCAACTATGCAATTTTAGCAATCTTGAAGGTTTGATCTTGAACATTTTCCAAAGCTCTCACAAGGACTAAAACTGCCAAATGTGATTAGTACACGGACCTATATTGATAATTTTCCATTTTTGTAAATCCAGGGACCAAAACGCCAAGTTTGAAACTTGAGGGACCAAACATGTAATTTTCTCCAAATTTTATCATAAGGACCATTTTTGTCATTTATAAATAGTACAAGGTTTAATATTTGATAATTTTCACTTTTTAAATTAACCAAGGACTATATTTGACAATTTTCAAAGTTAAAGGACTAAAGTTGTCAATTTGTGATTTTTAAACTTTAAAGGGTTTATTTTGACAACTTTTGAATCTCATGGACCTTAAATGACATTTTACAAGTTTTTGAATTACCAGGGACTAATTTTGACAACTTTTGTAACTTGGGGGACTAAAACTGCCAATTATGCAAACTTGATACGTTTTTCATCAGATTTTGATGTTTTTGCATTTAAAACATATAAAACACTTGTTTGTGATATTTTCATCATTTTGAAGCATTTAAAGTGTTTTCGGATGTTTTGGCATTCTAACAAGATAAAAATGATGAGTATTTACACACTCATCAATCCCCACACTAAGATATTGCTAGTCCCTAGCAATGATTTGAAGCTTTAATGGATTTTAAAGACTCTTTACCAAAAGCCATTACTTCTGGAGTAGCCAATTGTTTTAGTTCAAGTAAGAACTTTGGTACAATGATAACCAAATGATTTTGAGCAAATCATAAGCTTTCAACGGGTTTGATTTGTCTTTACCAGAAGCCGTTTGCTTCTGGACTAGCCAACTCTTAGATAAATTATCAATATTATCTTTGGTGAGCCGATTACCAATTATGGTTTTTCCACTGCCTTTACCACAAGCCATAAACTTGCGGGCTAGCCAACTCTTCACTTTTAGGATATGGTGAGTTGAATACCATACAATTTTGGGCAAATTGCAAGCCGTCAACGGATTTGAGATATCTTTACCAAGAGCCGTTTGCTCCTGGATTAGCCAATCCTTATGTGTGTTAGACATGGTGGATTGATTACCATTTGTTGTGTTTAGTACATAGTACTTCCACTAAATAAAAAATTTTAAAATTTGGCCATTTTGGGGAAAAAGGGACTAAAAGGGTACATTTATGATCAAATTCGCGAATTTCCCCACACTTAGAAATGAATATTGTCCTCAATATTCAAAGTACCTACCGTAATGCCGAAACTTAGAACATAAAAAGATAACATTACTAACTAAGTGTAGAAA
This sequence comes from Chrysanthemum makinoi, assembly GCA_910596185.1. Classification (NCBI taxonomy): domain Eukaryota; kingdom Viridiplantae; phylum Streptophyta; class Magnoliopsida; order Asterales; family Asteraceae; genus Chrysanthemum; species Chrysanthemum makinoi. The sequence continues at coordinate 53,164,217 of OU343217.1, read as the reverse complement.
CACAACAATTATTCTCTTTTTTAATATTCACAATTTTCATTCATTTTTTTTAAGATCTATATACAACATGTGGGGCATCTCTCCCACACTAGGGTGGTACACACGGGTGAAAACCCATGTTTAACTATTGTTTTTGATTACCGAATCGCTAGCTTGACTCGACCCTGAATTAATTTGTTCAAGGGGAAGTAAGTGGAAGAGACAATCTCCATCGGACTTTCATTCAAGATGTTTGTATAAACATTGAAGTACGTGAAAGTTCCACACCGATGAGATATAGATAGAACCGGCTCACAAATGATACATGAAAATGCCGGGATCAAAAATAGTGTCCTCATTCCCGAAGGAGAAAAGGGAAAGAGCAACCACACCATTAGTGAAGAATGGAATAAATATGTGCATCACAATGCATGTCCATTCCTCATCAGAAAGAAGCAAATCACCATTTTTGACATTTTAAGCTTAAATTTGAAGCTTTTATGGTGATTGGTAACAAAATTTCCGGGATGGAGAGTCGGAGACGATTCTTCAATCAGCAGATTTTCAAGAAAAAGGATGTCTCCCTCCGAATCAAAGTAAGTATTGTCAATTCCTGTTGGAATCGACTCATCACTAAGAAAATCATCGACCTCCTTCCAAAGGTTGTCATCTTCCTCATCAGGAGTGAGAGAAGGAATGGAAGAGTCGGAAATGGGATAAGAAATGAGTGGATGATCATTATATAGGAGATTTCTGGTTTCTCCAAGATCGGCTTCGAAATCAAAGAGATCATCGCCACTTTCTGATGAAAGTGGACTGATGTGAGTGAGTTCATCGGTGAACTCCTCAAGAAGAGGATCGATGGGAGTGATGCCTCAACATACTCGATGTCTCCATAAGATTTACAATCTTCGCTAAGATCAGAGAAAGTCTCAAAATGATCAAAAGAACACTCAAGAGGGGAAGAAGAATCACACATATGATCAGAAGTTCCCTGTGACTCTCTTGGGATTGAGACAAGGCCCTCAACATTAGACGATTCCATTTCTGGAATAGTGCCAAGAAGCTCATCCCCCATGTTTAGAGAGTGAGTGGGAATATCGGGTGTGATAACAACAGACTGAGGGAGTTTAGAAGGACTAGCATACATATGTTTAATACTTTCCATTTGTTCTTCTGCTAGTAATTCCATCATAGTCTTTTCTCCCGGTTTTCATGGAAGGAGTTTCAACCGATGAACTTGATGAATCTGTACATAATTCACTAATATCAAGGGTAACATCATCATCATCATCAGGAATGAAACGGAATCGAGATTTGGATTTGAATGATTTTGTAGTCTAATTGATTCCTAGCGTTGTTTTCAATGGCAATCTAGGAATCTAATTTAGCAACCGCTCTTGCTAACAAAGCTTCCATGGACTTTGGATTATTTTGGGACGACATAGCCGACTCCTCCTTAAGTTCTTTTAATAACTCGAGTCTTGAGAGAAGGTCCGTCGTAGTTTCATGAGGATTCGCTTGAATCATTTGGTACTGTGGAGGTTGGTCTTGAAATGAAGAGTCGTAATTGTTACAAGGAAATGGGTTCCCTGTTTGACAATCCGAGCTAGGGTGAGGACCTCCACAATACTCACAACAGTACAAGCGATGTGGCCGTGAGTGGTATGTGTTGTAGTCATAATTGTTATCGTGAACCTGCTCATAGACAAGTGTGTTTCCGATTGACAATCAATTGGAATGTGAACCATCACAGTACTCACAACAGATAATCTGAGTCTCACAAATGTGGTAGCGATGGAATAAATCGCTTGTGTTATGGTAGGAATAGGGATCTTGGTTATAGACAGATCCGTTTCCTGATTCCACCATGCTACAACTGGGGCAATTGCCACCATTATAAGGACCACCACACCATTGACAACCAAGAGGGTGAGGATAAGACATAGAAAGAATCAAATGGTTCTAGAGGGTAAGAAATGAAGAATCAAAAGGGTAAGAGGGTAAAGAGGAATATTTTTGGATTTTTGAAAAACATTTTATAAAAACAAAGAATGAAAATATTTTTGGTGTAGTTAACACTTTAGGAAAAGTGTTAATGAACTTTTTGATTTTGAAAAACTTTACAAAAAGGGTGGTATATGTGCAAGAATGGATCTGGAAATGCTTAAAACACGCTTACATGCCTCCCGTGGCGCTAAAATTTGATCCGCCAAAAAGTCAAGCTAAATCACTCAAACCGCCACTTGTGAATGGCGACAGTAATCGCCTTAAAACCGCCAAGCACGAATGCAATTTAAGATCAGAGGAATACAGTGTATTCCCGGGTCGTTAAGTCCCACGGAGGATGAATTGGTGTTTAAACAACTTCAGATGATAGAATGATCACTAAGGATAGTGATCAATAAGGATATTGATGGAAAATTATACCTAAAGAAAAGATCTACAAATTACAGCGACTTAAATGCAAATTAAAAGAAATTAAAAAGTTAAAATCTATTAAATAAACGCTATCACTATTTTTACAGATCGATGAACGTTTATTTTATAAAACAAAATAACTTTAATAAACTAATTTAACTAAAACGTAAACTCAAAATATCTAAAAACGTTATTTAAAACGGAAACGAGCGTTATTTATGAAAATGGCGCTGGAGCGCAAGATAAAACGTAAATTTTATGAAATAAAAGGCCTACGAGTGTAAAACTAATTTTATTACATACTATATAACAAAAGAAAATTTTAGAAAAAAGATTTATATTTTTTTGACTTTTATATTTTTTATTATGAATTAATTACTATAAAACACTAATTAAATGTTTAAAAATAGTAAAACTAATGAGAAAAATCCGAAACTTTTTTATAAAATACTTATTACTAATACAAATTTATAAAAATTACAAAACTGGAAAAAGCTACTACGAATAAGCTACAAATAAGCTAAAATCTCGTTTAAGCTAAAATGAATAAAACGTATATAAGAGATAGATAGTGCAAAGTTTTAACGAGAAAGACCCAAGGGCGCAATGGTTACAGGTACCCCCACTATCACCCTCACAAAGGGGGAGGTCTCAGGTTCGAGCCTGCCTACCCCCTTTTTGCAAAAACATTTTATTTTTCAATTTTTCTTTTTGAAACTTATTAAGTACATTAAGATAAGCAATTTCTAAAACTGCAACTTTTTATGAAATACAATAATAAGCTCTGTGAGAGCTTATTTTCTTAACAGTTGGCTTTAAAAGGAAATAAGCAAAAGATATAAAGCCAAGTAGCTTATAAGCTACTCAATAAGCATAAGCTAACTAGAAAATAAGATAAGCAACTAATAAAAAGCTAAAATGACAACTGAGGAAGCATAATTACCAAGAAATAAGCACAAAATAAGCCAAAATAAGCAAAATCTTAAACACTGTTACTCAGTACACTATGGTTTTCTAGCTACTTTCTAGATTAACTTTAAGTACTTAAATAAGCTACAAAATGAAAATAATCACTTGGACTAACAAGCTAACCAACTTAACTTTCTAGAAAGCCATTTTACAAGGTTTAGCTTACACTAATAAGCCCTTGAGAAGCTTATGAAAAACTGATGAACATAGACTAACTGGAATGCTTAGTAAAAATGGACAGAAATGAAAAGCTATAGTAGGCTAGGAGAATAAGCTAAAAATGGAAAATAAGAACTTGGTACTTTGAGTTAGCTAGGTGAGCTACTTAGAAAGCTAAATTACAAAGACTAATGATCACTAATAAGCTCTCTAAGAGCTTATGAACTTGGCTACCAAATCTGTGCACAGGGCACTTTCTCAGTCAAGGTGTCCAAAATAAGCTAACAAATAAGCACTCTATAAGCTGATTAAAGGTAATCTAGTATTTTTATATTTTTGTTGAGCAACTAAATATTAATTTCCCAAAAGTATTTAAGCTAACTTTTAATAATAAACACACAGTGAAATTCTAAATTTTATTCAAAAACTGTAACACTGAAATATTTGACTTTTATAAGAACTAATTAGTTTGACTAAAATGAATTTTAACTTGATTCTACTAACTGGATATGTAATATTAAGCTAAAGTATGACTGAATTAAGCTAAGTTAACAGGTTATAAGCTACTGAGATGAGTTTGATACCTTTAACAACTAACAGTTACAAAGTAAGGTGAGAATAAAGAGTATTTTGACTTTTGATGTAACAAGCACAGGTTTTTAATGTATCTTTGAGTTCTTAATACTAAGTGTGACAGATAATACCAATAAACAACAACTCTAATAACCTTAAACACAGTAAACTCAATGAGAACCAAACAAATCCTTAATGAGACGGTTTGGTGATTTTCAAAGGGTTAAACAGATTAAGAACATGCAATCTATTACAAACCTCATAATATCATTAAATAACACTAAAGAAACATAGAACAATAACATTAACAACATAAAACAGTGAAGTACCAAGATTGATCAACAGGCTTACAATTTGGTTTTCAAGGTAAAACTGAGAACTGAGGATTGAAACCAATTCCTATAGCTTCCCAAGAAGCACTAAACCAAAGAAAATCCAAAATCAACGCACCATTCTTGATCCTCATTTCCATGGGATTTTTAATTTTTAACTAATTTATTTGAATTTTTGATATTTTTCTCTTTTGACTACTAAACTGATTTGAAGGGTATCTAATAGCTTTTACAAGCTATCTAGGAGCTTATGTGTGACTAGGAGTCCAAAACAACAGGTACAAACAACATTCAAACTTATTGAGATTTTGAACAAGAGTAAAATTTTGCATACACGTAAATTAAGGCTTAAACTTGAAATTGATGGTTACAAAAAGCTTTATTACACACTAAGATTGATTAAAACAGTATTTAAAAGATTGAAATTACACTGGAATTTAAAAATTTATTAAAACGACATAAACTAAAACTAAGCTACACTACTACTTTTCTCCTCTGCTTTTCCTTCACTCTTTATAGACTTTTTAGATATCCCACATGATTCTGAGTAAATCCCACCACCATTAGATCTCTGAAATACATCCTAGCCATTGATTTAGCTTTTGGCCAAAAATCTTGGGCGTTTCTTTGCATTAATTGGGTTTGGATTGATGTAGAGGTGGAGGGGGGAGGTAAACAACTGTAGGGATAAGGTGTAAAGGTGAAGAGGTGGAAAGCAAGTGGTAAATACCACTGGTATTGGTGTATACAGGGGTGAGGGAGGAGATGCTACAGTGATGGCGGTTTATTTGTTTTAAATATTTTGGGCCGGGTTATATATATTGGGTTGGGTTGGTTTTGGGCTAGCCGGGTTTAGATTTAATATAGGATCCGTTTGGTTTAAGTTAAACAACAAGGACCAACTATGCAATTTTAGCAATCTTGAAGGTTTGATCTTGAACATTTTCCAAAGCTCTCACAAGGACTAAAACTGCCAAATGTGATTAGTACAAGGACCTATATTGATAATTTTCCATTTTTGTAAATCCAGGGACCAAAACTGTCAAGTTTGAAACTTGAGGGACCAAACATGTAATTTTCTCCAAATTTTATCATAAGGACCATTTTTGTCATTTATAAATAGTACAAGGTTTAATATTTGATAATTTTCACTTTTTAAATTAACCAAGGACTATATTTGACAATTTTCAAAGTTAAAGGACTAAAGTTGTCAATTTGTGATTTTTAAACTTTAAAGGGTTTATTTTGACAACTTTTGAATCTCATGGACCTTAAATGACATTTTACAAGTTTTTGAATTACTAGGGACTAATTTTGACAACTTTTGTAACTTGGGGGACTAAAACTGCCAATTATGCAAACTTGATACGTTTTCATCGATTTTGATGTTTTTGAATTTAAAACATATAAAACACTTGTTTGTGATATTTTCATCATTTTGAAGCATTTCGAGTGTTTTCGATGTTTTTGGCATTCTAACAAGATAAAATGATGAGTATTTAGACACTCATCGATTCTGATTACACATATATTTAACATTGTAAAATTACAAGTGTAAATCTCAAAACGGTCTTACCATGCAATAGTCAAAATTCAATGTAAGGGTCTCAAGAGATGGAAGTCTTGTCGTGAAAGATATTGATGTTATGATTGTCGTGACAGCATTCGAAATACCAAATCACAAATGTAACTTCTTCAAATTCCTAAGACTTGCAAGATTCCATAGTTTCATCTCGTTTGTACTCTCAACATCCAATCTAAGATTCTCAAGTAAGGGACAACCAAAGAATTAAATCCCAAACTGTATCGGTAAGAAATTTGACTAAACACAATTCTAAGCTCAATAAATTTGGAAAACTAGTGAAAAACACCAAACTAGGAAAATCACAACAATGAATTTTAAGATGTTTCAATTCAATACTGTAAAGTTCGGTTGGCAATGTAACTCGTTGTCCATACCATTTCTAACTGTCACTCCTCAATTCCTTGCACCAAAACATAAGCCAATCACGAATGTCTTCATAATTCAAGTCTTCCATTCCATACAATGGTTTGGGATCTACAGAGAAGACAAACTTTTTATGGGATCCGTAGTCGATTTAAAAGTCTAGTAACATGCCTCCCATCAAACTTATATGTTAAATAATAAAAAAAATCCTCATCAATTATGACTTCGGTGAGCAAGGTCCACTTAAACCTCCAATTTGTAGATAAAATAGAGGTGCTCACCGCTTCTCTTATTGGCAACCGATTCAAAATGTTACCGATCACCGTATCTGGCATGTTGCTAATATAATCTCTCATAATGGTGATAACATTAGCTCGAAACGACATGGTTTTAAAGGAAATTTTTTTGGTTTTTTTAATTGTCGACAGGAGGCTTTGGATGAGGGTTGTTGATTTGCAATTGATGGTCAAAACGAGGGTGTCTTATGATCATTATATGTGGTTGTTGGGTTGGTTCATTGATTCGCGCGCCCAAGATACAAGCTTTTCAAATTTAATTTGGTCCGTAAAATATGGCCAAAACCCATTTTACTACCTCTAACTTGGCTAACTGCAATTCCTGCTACCTCAACTTTTATACGGACGGTACACTGAACTTGGAAAATGGGTCATTTTACAACCATCCGTTTACTTATCTAGGTCATGTGCCGTTAAATATTTGATGGGCCCAATTGAAAACATTGAATCATGAAAGCAATGCCAAACATTGAAAATGAATTGGTTGTATACTTACAACGCTAGTTATTTTACTACCACTATAGTTAATTTTACTACGGCTAGTAAACCAAGTGGTTGTAGACTTACAACCGCTAGTCATTTTACTACCGCTATAGTTATTTTTACTAGTAAAACTGAATTGGTTGTATACTTACAACTGCCAAGATACGTGTTACTACGCTAGCTATTTTAACCACTACTTGTGATAGAACACATCAACGAAATGATGCCACCGTCGTTAATACTGTTGTGTATGGCCGTGTTTGTGTTGCCCGTGTGTAGGTGCTGCTGATACTAGAAGGACTACTTGGTTTATAAAATTAGTCAATAAGGAAAAGAAGTTGCCCTACGAGAACGCTTAGTTGCCACATTGTTTATCGGAAACAACTGCTAGTTCCCTAGATTAAACAAAGATGTATAATGGGATTAAAAAACATAGGAAATAGTAAATAGTAAATACGTTGACATACAACGTTTCATACAGACAACCTACTACATATTACGATTATGACATAATTATGAGTTTAATGGTTACATAATATATAACCACTTGATTTATAAAATTCAGCAAGTACGCAGAAAAAGCTAACCACTCCATGCTTCCTTCACATACAGACATCGTACTAAAACCACAAAGCTTCATTCCCATTAAGCATGATCCCTAACTTCTGTCGAACAAACCTGTTGAACATGAATATAATGGTGTAAGTTAAAAATAAAACATTAATAGAATGGTAAGTTAAAAATAAAACATACTATAAACAGCAAGATGGTTCTGGTCGATTTAACAAAAGAAGAGATTCTTTGTATGGGGCGATGTAGAAAGATCCCGAATCTCCTAACATTCCCATGCGACATAAATAATTCAACTTCTTTGTTGTACACAAATACCGACCGACCCAAATGATTGGCGCCAGACGCTTCCACTATTGGATCTTGATCCTTTGTAAACCCAAGCAAACGAACCGAATATAGGGTAGGGATGGCGAATAGGCTTCTAAATGATGTTATGGAAGAACCATTGACGTCCAACAACCATCCGCAAAACAATGGAATATCTTCACCAATGATAGTCCCAGAAATCACTAGACAGGTTCCAAGATCGAAAAAATTGAATGGAACTGGGAGTTCATTTTTTAAAATCTGTGGTAGGTCTATAACTTTAAATTGGTTGGTTACCAAATCAAAAGAAATCAACATATAAATCTTATAAATAACACCGTCCTCATTAGTTAACTTTTCACTCGCAGTCCAATAGATAAAACGACCCACAAGTGCCCGAGTTTTACGCTTCAGCTTTGATTTTTTCACGAGGGGGGTGGAAATTTTCAAGGCGTGTCCACCGTAAAGAGTTCAAAGAAAAGACGAGACACATACCGAAACTACTTTCGAAAACAGGATAGGAGACCTTGACGATCGTCGGGTCAAGAGTGTCCGGATGGACGGCAAAACCAAAACAAATCTTTTGACGTTCGATTTGATGCGTGTAAACCGGGACAAATACTGCAAGTGATTTTTGATTGCCGGGTTCCAAATAACAGTCATTAGATTAGAACCATAGACAAAACACCAAAGACCATTAGAATTGCAAACTGTAATCATAGATGAAAGCATTAAATCTGTATTAAGTGGCGTAGCGATTAGTTGTTCATCTAAAGCTAACACAAAACCTTGGTCACCCATATCGAATGTTAGCGTAAATAAACACTGATCATTACGACGAACACCGTAATTAAAGATGAAGCTTCCACAATCTATACTAGCCTTCCATAACTTGCAAACACTACATTGTTGGACTATAGACTTAGGAGGTAGCCTACGGATGATATCTAGTTGAACATCCAGTGGGATATTGTCGGACATATTTTCTAAACAAAAGCAGAAAGATTGGGATAAAGATATGAAGTCAATAGACCATAAGAAGAAAGAAAGATTTTGTTAAACAAATTTTATTGAAAAAAGAAGAAAGTGATTGGGAACACAAGACATTTAAGGACGTGTACCGTAAATCTGTGTTTTGTGGGCGTTTGTTTTTTTGTTTTTTTGGTTTTTTTAAATATGAAATGACAAACTATCCTGTATAAATACAAGTTGCCCAAAAACATAAAGATGCCCAAAAAACAATACAAGTTGCCCTAAAAATAATACGTTACAATACATGACATATACCTTCAAAATACGTACTTGTGTCATAAGTTGTCGGACACATGGCAGCCCCTGGTTGGGTCCAAGAAAAGTGGTGGGCAACATGTCTATTTTTGAATTTTAAAAGGGCGTGGTCCATAAAGTGATATGCATCAGCGATCTATTTGACCAATTTTCCCTTTTATTTGGGAGTGGAAATTTTTTGAAGAAATGAGAGCTTTGTTAAACGTGAATTAATTTTGTAAAATTTATTCTTGAAAATAGATAGAAAAGGGATATAATTATCATTTGTTAAGAATGTTTATACTAAAATAGATGAAACGGGTATACATGAGAATTAAATGTATTAAATTAGGTATACTTGTAATTATAAAGTTTAAGTGGGGAAATATGTAATTACTAACCTCTTTATGGGGATGTATGTAATTCTCTCAAATAGAAAAAACCACTACAAGTCTAACAGAAGTATCATAACATCTCTTGTTTTTAGTTGAACAACTTTTCGAATATTTCACAATATCATAAAATACAAAAATCTTCCTAAATATTTTTAAAAACACAAATAAGAAAAAAGAACAAAATCGTCAGAATCATCACATTCTTAGTTGAGTATCACAATTGATAACACATACATGATGAAGAATGTAATACTCTCCATCTTCTTTACAGTGTTATATCACAAGAGATAAATAAGTGTCGCTTACAAATATCAAAATAAAAACATCTGAAAACGGACAAAAACGTATAAAAACGAATGAAAACGTATGAAAACGGGCGAAAACGTCTGAAAACAGACGAAAACGTCTAAAAATGGATGAAAACGTAAAAAAACGGACGAAAACGTCTGAAAGCGGACAAAAACGTATATAAACGGACGAAATTACATGAAAACGTAAAAATACAGACGAAAATACATGAAAACCTAAAAAAACAAACGAAAACGTATGAAAACGGACGAAAACGTATGAGTATGAACGAAAATGTAAGAAAACTGGCGAAAACGTCTAAAATGGAAGAAAACGTAAAAAACGGACGAAACCATATGAAAATGGATTAAAACGTATAAAAACGGACGAAAATGACTGAAACAGACGAAAACGTATAAAAATTGATGAAAAACATTTAAACGTAAAACAGGACGAAAACCTATGAAAACTGATGAAAACAAACGAAAACAGGCGAAACGTAAGAAAATGGAGGAAAACGTTGGAAAACGGACAGATACGTATAAAAACAGACGAAAACGTATGAAAGCAAAAAAAAGGCGAATAAAAAAAAACGTTAATAATGCGAATTAAAAAAAAGAAAAAAAAAACGTGAATTAAAAAAAATTGTGAATAAAAAATAAAGACGAAAAGACAAGAAAAAAAATATTGACTTAAGTTTAACTTAAATATTAAATTTACTATTAAATTATATATATACTATTAGGAGTTGGGGGTGTATAAAAATACAATGTATAAATGAGTTGGTGTCAATATTTGATTGGCTGTATACAAGTGGTAGTACACACAAATCTTTTTTGGCAGCACACTATTGGCTGAATTGTGTTTAGGAAGTTACTGTTCACGTATATATAAATACTTGCAGCCAATACACATGTATACATAACCTACTACAAGAGATACATTGTACTAAACCACTCAAAAAATCACACGTGTGTACTTCTCCTTAGCTAGAAGCTTCTTACCTGCACGTCAAAAGGAACCAACAACACAAACAAAAACAAAACTACATTCCAAAGAAACTGAATCGAATCTGCAGTTACTGCTAATACTTAAGACAAAAAAAATAAAGAAACTGTATCCATAGCCAATACAAGGAATCTAACATCATTGTCATACAAGCACTTATCACAGGTAGGTGGGTTTTATTTAGTATATGTTTGCATATTTATTACTACATTTTTATTGCTACGTTTATGGTGCTTCCTATCATTTATGATCCATTAGGATGCTATCTTTTTATATTGAATATGTTTGGAGACTTATGTGTTTATTTTTTATTTTTTTTTTATTATTATTATTTTTAATATGTTTGGAAAAGGGTTTACTATTACCACTGTCTAAAAAGAGAGTGACAAAAGAGAAAAAAGAATCTAAAATTAGTTGTTTGTGTACATATATAAGTAGTCTACACTTTATTTGGCTTACATATAAGTTAATGTAATATGGAAAACCATGCAACCACATCCCGGGTCCCTTTTTACAGTATAAAAAATATATGTACACCATGTGAAGATAATTGCTATAAGATTAAGCGAGGTTTTGTGACAGAATAACAAACAGAAAATGGTCTGAATAAATCTGATATGCATCAATTGGTGGGTAACCAAGAAAAGTACCACCAACTACGTTATGATTGCTTGAATAAAAAACAAACCAAGAGTATAAATAGTAGGACATACTAATATGGTTATACGAATGTAGACAAAAGATTGTCATACAACGATGGTATAATTTTCCGCCCACCTGAGTCCTCAAACAGCATCAACGGTTACTGACAGCAGGGTACATAACACCGTCTTTGTCAAGAGGCAACGAATATCGTTCAACTGTAAATGAACAACGCCAACCACAGTTATTTTATTACCAATATACAAATGGTGAAGAAGGTGTATGGTTTCACGGGGTCGAAAACATTCTAAAAAAAGGCCTGCAACTTCGACTTTACAAGGTCCATATGAAAAAAGAAAATGCCAAGAAGCAACCTCGAATCCTGTTATGCCAACTTCTGGTGTGCAGCATAACAACACTTCAACTAATGTAAATAAAGGTAGGTATAAAAATTCTAACGTACGAGCTACTATTTAGGCTAATAGAAAAATTACTTAATGACATCATACCTAACTATCTTTCTTTGTTCCAATTGTTACAACAGGGTATTTGCCTATGTATTTGTCAAAAGACAATCGATATTGTTCAGCTGTGGAACAGCAATGCCAGCGATAGCTATTTTACCACGAGCCTGCGAATGATGAAAAAAAATATGTAGCCTTGCAGAGTGTGAAACAATCAAAGAAAAGGCGTGCAGATGTTAATTTGCAGACTCCATGTGAAGAAAAAAATGTGTCACGAACCATCCTTTAATCCTATGATGTCAGCTTATGTTGTGCAAAGTAATGATACTTTAGCTAATGCAAATAAAGGTAACTATAGATATTCTAACGTACCTGCTATTACTGAAAGTAATAAAACTGCTTTGTCACACCATATGTGACTCACTTTCTTTTTATTTTTGTATTTATTTTATTTTCTTTTACAGGTGCATTAGAACGTCCTTTCATTTATACGAACACAGGAAGCGATTATAACACTACATACCATACAGATTCAGAATCCATTTTACAAGGTATAGATTTACTAAACAAGTTATACCTAATTAAAGTATTCAAGCTTAATTATCATATCGCAATAAAATAATTTCAATGATACGTGCAAAGTAACATCGTCAAAAAGTAAAAGACAAAAAAGAACAACAACAAAACAAAAAACACATAGAGAGCCTACCAGTTCTACCAAATCCAACAGTACAACATCCACACATATTACAGGTACATTTACTGTGCAGGTGTCTTACTTTTTTTTCCTACCTTTTTTTCTTTTCCTTTTTCTTTTCTTTTTTAACTACTAGAACTAATAACGCACCTACGAATACAATTGTTGATATTAATTTCTTGACAGACGGACTATCTTCGTATATTGACATGGGAGACTGTGATTGGAGATGCCAACATTGAGGTGCAGCGTTTTGGTATAACGAAAGAGTAAAGAGTGGTTCTACAACAGGGTTACCTACATATAATCGATGTTGCGCAGGTGGAAAAATACAGCTTGAAGAAGAGGTAAGGCCACCGGAAATTATTCAGCAACTGTTCAAGGACAAAAAATTTTTGGAAAATATTTGAGCTTATAATCAGATGTTCAACATGACATCATTTGGTGCACAGATAGATGACACGGTTAACCAGGGCAGGGGGCCGTATGTCTTCAAGATCTCTGGCCAGATTCACCATTGGATTGGATCGTTATGTCCACCTGATGATGAAGATCCAAGATTCTTGCAACTATACATATACGATACACAAAATGAAGTTCAGAACAGGCTAAAAGCTTTTGGTGGTCAGAATCAGGGAAACTCAAAGCACAAACTGTCGAAACGTTGCTGCATGTTCTTGACGAACATAATGAGTTGGTTAGGCTATTCAGGACTGCAAGAGATATTTGTCGCAATCAAACTCTGCACGATTTTAAAATTGTGCTCTACAACGTAGCCGGTGCTCGCGAATACCAGCTACCGACTTCAAACATGGTTGGTGGTATACTTTTTGAAAGTGGTCCTAACACTGTGGCTGATTACGATGTTATCATACAAAAAAAAGGTGAGCGTCCGCAAAGAATAAACAAGCTTCATTCATCTTATATGTCTCTACAATTCCCTTTGCTCTTTATATATGGTCAACCAGGTTTTAATACCAAAATGACCCTTAAACCAACGACCGAAGGCGAGCGTGGAAAGAAATTATCTATGAACATGTACTACATGTATCAAATCCACGAACGGCCTCATCAATATGGTCTACTGTTTAAAGGTGGAAGGCTATTCCAACAGTACGTTATGTCTGTGTATTGTGCATTGGAACAAGACCGTCTTGACTTTATACGATCTAAACAGAATAGTATTCGCACCGAGTATCTAGCAGGCATTTATGACGCCATTTCCAGGGGAGATCATTGTGGTGCTGAAATAGGGAAAAAGATTATTTTACCTTCAAGTTTTACCGGCGGACCAAGATACATGTACAGCCACTATTTGGATGCTCTTGCTATCTGTAGAGTACTTGGGAATCCACAGTTTTTCATCACATTCACATGCAACGTCAACTGGCCAGAAATTCATAGATACATAAGAAGATATCCAGAACTGACAAGTGCAGACAGAGCTGACATTGTAGATCGTGTTTTTCAGGAAAAAGTAAAAGACTTTGTCAGGATACTGAAAGACAGCAGAATATTTGGCCGCGTGACAGGAGGTAATAATACATTGCACACATATTTGTTTTATTTTATACCCCGCAAAATCCGTTACCACATTTAAAAAACTAAAAAAGAAGACATACAGGCTGACAATAGTTTATTTCTGTTATTTCTAGCAGCTTACAAAATTTCTTATTTTACAGTGCTGTATACAATTGGGTTCCAGAAACGAGGTCTTCCTCACTGTCACACATTGTTATGGTTAGATTCTGCTGACAAAATAGAATCAGCTGAAGATATTGAAAAATTCATCTCTGCAGAATTACCAGACAGATTAAGTGATCCAGAAGGTTACAAGATCGTTGCAGACATGATGGTTCACAGCCCTTGCGGAGCTGCTAACACAAAAGCACCATGTATGGAAGATGGGAGTTGTAGCAAGAATTTTCCAAAAAAATACAATGACAGGACTTTCTTTGATGAAAACGGCCATGTACATTACCGAAGACGGAAAACGCACAGTTACGCTACAAGAGGGAGCATACGGTTAGACAATAGCTATATTGTACCATATAACCGGTCGCTTTGCCTTATGTTCAACGCCCACATAAATGTGGAATATTGTGGATGGAGTATGCTTATAAAATATTTGTTCAAATACATTTCCAAAGGCGCTAATCGGATTGATGCACGAATTGTAAAACCTCTGGGTGAAGCTGCTGCATCAACAAACACTACGAAAATACAGATAGATGAAATCAAGAATTTTATAGACGGTTGTTTCATATGCCCACACGAAGCGTCTTTGGAGAATACTAAACATCCCAATCCATCACAGAGAACCAGTGGTGCAGATTCTGGCCGTTCATCTACAAGATATGCAACAGATAAAGTTTGGAGAAAAAGAGCCTTTGTCAAATGTTATCGGTGACGATGGAAGAAAATTAACGACACTTACTGAATGGTTTACATTCAACGAGTTGTACGAAGAAGGCCGCCATTTAACATACCTGGACTTTCCTAAAGAATTCATTTGGTATGAGAACTTGAAAACATGGAAAAGAAGAAAGCACAAAAATAGATCGGCAGTTGGGAGGTTGGCGTACGTGCACCCTGCAGCTGGTGAACTTTTCTATTTTAGAATGCTCCTATGTCATCAAAAGGGGTGTAAATCATTCATTGATGTGCGCAAAGTAAATCAATGTGTACTACCAAACTACCGTGCAGCATGCCAAGCATTAGGACTATTTGAAGATGACAAAGAGTGGGACACAACATTGCAAGAAGTCAAGCATCAGACAACATCATCGATTTATGCGTGCTCTGTTGCTCATATTTTAATCTCGTGACGCGGCATCCGCTACAAATTTTTGAAAGGCACTGGACATACATGATCGACGACATTCCAAGAAGAGCATCTACATTGGTTCATTTAAAAGACCTGCACATAAATCATCCAGAAATAAAAGGATATCTTTTATATGAGCTAGAAATAATATTGAACAGTTGCTGTAGATCAATAACAGATTTTGGCTTCACACTACCACCGCACTATCTGATTGACGATCTCAACAACAGGTTGTTAATGGAAGAAAAAAATTACAACAGAGATAAACTGAGAGAAGATGTTGAAGCTTCTATTGTTAAACTTAATGAAGAACAAAAGAAAATTTATACACTTACTGTGCAGGCATCAGCTGAGAAACGACAAGAATTGGTCTTTGTATATGGTCATGGAGGAATGGGGAAAAATTTCTTATGGAAGACGATTATCAACACATTGCGCTTAGAAGGTAAGATTGTATTGGCTGTCGCATCTTCAGGAATCGCATCTTTACTACTTCCAGCAGGCCGAACAGCTCATTCAAGGTTCAAATTGCCACTGGAGTTGACCGAACAATCAATGTGTCACATAAAGAAAAACACGCTTTTGTCAAAATTGCTATCGGAAACTGATCTCATTGTCTGGGATGAAGCACCAATGAACGATCGAAGATTCTTTGAGGCTCTCGATAGAACTCTTAAAGATGTCCTCAGCGAAATAGGTAAGTTATTCAAATCAATAATGTTAGGTGGGATTTTAGACAAACTCTTCCGGTAAAGAAAAAAGGAACAAAAGCAGATATAGTTGGTGCATCTATAACTGCATCATACCTTTGGCCTTATTTCAAAGTGCATAGGCTTAAACAAAATATGAGATTAATGCAGGAAGGCCTTAGTGAATAGGAAAAAGAAAGAAACAGATATTTTGCATCATGGCTGTTGGATATTGGAGACGGTAAAATAGGCGAGCCTGACGAAGAAGATCCGCACAACGCTAGCTGGGTTACAATTCCTACAGAATATCTTATTCCAGATAATGAGGGCGGGTTGTTAGACCTTTTCAAGTTTATTTACGATAAAGATACTCTGGAATCACCAAATGCGCAGATTCTACAAGAAAAGGCAATTGTTTATCCCAAAAATGAAACAGCAGATACAATAAACAAAGAAGTTTTGTCACTAATGCAACGGGAAAGCACTACTTACTTAAGCTCGGATGAAGCAATTCCGTTAGGAAAAAATGGACCTGAAAACGAGTTACTATACCCACCCGAATACCTCAACACACTTAGATTTCAAGGTCTGCCAGCACACAACCTTACATTGAAAATCAGAACCCCTATTATGTTACTCAGAAATGTTAATCTAGGAGGTGGTCTTTGTAATGGCACAAGGATGATTGTAACTCAGTTGCTGTCAAAAGTAATTGAAGCAGAGATCATCACAAGAACCAGGATGGGCGAAAAAGTTTTCATTCCAAGAATACCCTTAACCGCCAAAGATACTAACTTTCCATTCATATTCAAAAGAAAACAATTTCAAATCAAAGTGTGTTATGCAATGACTATTAACAATAGTCAGGGCCATTCCCTAAAGAAGATTGGAATCTACCTTCCAGAACCATTGTTCGGTCATGGGCAACTTTACGTGGCACTTTCCAGATCTACAACACCCATTGGCATAAAAATTCTTATTAAAAAACAAAACGATAACCCAGCAACACTGACAAAAAATATAGTGTATAAAGACTTTTTAAAAACGATTCTTAAAACAGAGGTCTTTCCACATGTCATTATATGACATATATAATTTTCAAATTATTTGAGTCTTATAGTACCATTCTCTACATTAACATTGTTTACAGTTAGAATGCATTCCTTAATTTACTATCATCTAACATAAACACTAAATATGGTATTCTTGACTCATTGCAGAATGGCGTTGTCAACCATTGAAGAGCTAAAACCAGGCATGACAAATAAAGTTGTTGACCTGAAAGTGTATCGTGCATGGACATCAAGAGACCCTCCAAGCATAATAGAAAAAGGTTACAGGGCAATTCTATTAGATAGACAGGTAAATATTATCTAATAACTTATGCAGCATTTACTAGAATTCAGCACTCTAAGTATCAAATAAACTATACAGGGCAATGCAATACAAGGAAATGTAGAAGCAAATGACATTCAACATTTCAAAGGTATACTTATACCTGGTCAGGCATACCGCATACCAGATTTTGAATTTGTCAAGACAGAAAACTGGCAGCAGACTCTAGAAAACCCAACATCCCTCTTATTCAGCCGGACAACAAAGTTTGACACCATACCATCTGAAACTTTCCCGCTCCATTATTTCAACTTTATCTCTTACAATCAGCTACCATCCAGGATCGTAGATCCTAAAGATAAAACCAACAAAACATACCCATTACTCACAGGTGACTTTTAGAATGTCAAAAAAATAAATTTATTCCATTAGTTAAAAAAAACTCCAAACAAAAGATAATTAAATATACCTTTGTGTTTGCAGACTACATTGGATGTTACATAAACTCAGGAGAAGTTGAGACGATTGGGAATCCGATGAGAAACCAGTATCTCATACGAAGAGTCAGAATTGAAAATCTCAAGTAACTATCCTTACTAAACCTACAAACAATTTTTACATTTAACATGTTACGTTACCATAATAACATGTGCATTTAAAAAAAATAACAAAAACAGCGGCAACTTTGTGGAACTCACCTTATGGGATCACCTTGCACAAACCTTTCCGAAAGACGCCATTGACAAACTTGAAAGGCCAATTATAATAGCAGTTTCATCCTGTAGAGTATCAAAGTATCGAGACAGAGGTACGTTAATACAAAACAATGATCATCTGCAAGTCATTTACAATCAAAACAACAACAAGGTTTACAATTATAAATTTTCCATTCACAGCTTTGCAACTATCTTCAACACCAGCAAGTTACTACTACATAAATCCAAGAATCCCGCAACTTACACAATATCAAGCAGAGTAAGACTAACGTATTTACTAATTCCTGTATATAACACACTTTTTTTTCCTAAATTCTAATAGTATCTACGCTTAACAGGTACAAACAAATGTACGAACATAGGGCACCGCTCGATGTGATCAGGTATCTTTTAAATGATCCAGTACAGGAGAAAAAAAGGAACCGATTCCCTCTATCGCGACTCCTAGCTCAAAAGCCAGAAACCTACGAGGTTAGTTACTGGAAAAAAAACTATTATAACACATTCCTGATAATAGATGAACACAGACACTCATTTTAACAACTCGCATTAAACAAATACAGGGTGTACGCTTCACTTGCGAAGGCACCATTATTGGTGTCAACACAGACCGCGATTGGCACTATATTTCATGTAATAAGTGCAGCCTCAAACCCACAAAAAAGGAAAATGAAATATATAAATGCAGAGAGCATGGAGTTCTGGAATCAACAGTATACAGGTAACAATATTAACAATCAAAAATTTAAGTAGTTAGAAACTATTATTTAACGACCTCATATGTGCAGATACAATTTCAAGGTGTCCGTAACAGATACAAGTGAGACAACACAGTTTACTTTTTTCACACCAAAAGCAGATACAATTGTCGGAACTGACTGTGCCACTTTGGTTAAATCAATTGCCGACCCAAACCCACGCATTTTTCCACCAGAAATCCAAAGCATCATTGGCCAACAACATATATTTCAGTTCTACTTTAGTCCTACTTGCAAAGAAAATGCAGTGGAATTCATCCTTAGTGACATCTTGGATAATGTGGAACAACTACAACAGATTGAAGAACAGCCACACAGTAAACCAAAAAAAAGCTACACAACTGTTTATGTATTTTAAACTAAACTTGTACACTTCTTAAATACTAATCACATAATGTGGTTCTTGCAGGTGTGGCAACATCATCACAGCCACCCACCGTTATCGAATACACACCAGTGGCTCAACCTCTTTTGGAAAAAAGTGAATCATCAAAACAGGCAGTGAACCAATTTCCAGGTAACATAAAGAATAATAACAAGCGTAAATGGTCAAAAAAATTCCCTTCATAAAATTATGTTATAAATAAGAATGTAATAACATCATTCATTATTTGCAGATGTCATACCAACAACAGAAGAGACTCTTGAAATACTTGAAACACCAACCAAAGACAAAACAACTGAGGAACATTCGTCAGGTAACAACCATATTTATAAGACACTAATTATTCAAATATAAAACACACACCAAACTAAAAAATGTTTTTTTATATACCTATTACAGAACAGAGGACAGCACCACCACCATACACTGGAATGTAAACAAGATCAAATCGGACATGGGAACTGACACAACGAATAAATCTGCTAAAAGAGCGCTTTTCCCAGAAGAAGCACCAGACAGCAAGAAAAAAAAGAATTAGAAACTACAAAACGTAAAACCCTTTTGTAAAAACTTCTATCTTTTGACACCAAGGATGAAAAATCATGTAACTACTAATCTAAGTCTGTAAGCACTATAGAAGTGCGTAGTCACAACATAGGTTGCTGTAAATATGTGGCTGGAATAATAACAAGTATGCAACCTTAGACACAATGAAAAACAGACATGTGACTCTATATTTTGTAATTCCACTTATGGGTAATTCCACTTATGGATCAATATCAATGTTTGCTTTCAGTATTTTCAATTATATGTGTAGTTACCAATGTTTTAACAGATTCCATGCCTTCTATAATACATCGTCCAAACTTCATACGTACATCTGTTTACACCATTCAGACAAAAAAATAAATAAATAAAATAAAGAAAAGAAAAAAGACACCAACTTACCTAACAACTATCATTTTTACTCATGACATAAGATACATCACATAAAATACATCCACAACTAACATTACAGTTAACTTAACTACATACCATACAATACTAATACAGTCTTACTAATTGATCATACTATTTCTACAGCACAAAATGTGACAAAAGACCCTTACTTATCAAGACATAATATATTACACATACCTCTAACATTAAAAGTCTAAGCTATGCATTTTAAATCATTTCAGTTTCTTAAGTTTCTTAAGAATGTTGGATTTCTCACCAGCTTTTAAAGCAGCATCATGCCTCATGCGAATCAAACGACCAACTTCAGCAAAATCCTCCTGTTCTGCAATCTTCAAGTACGCTAAGCACTCATCAACATCAGAATCACCCACGAACTTTCTCAACTCAAGAATGAGTCCATGCCTGTGCTCAATCCTCACCTCTACTTCTTCAATCATTTGACTATAAGCATTTTCATCATCCCTGTAGGCTTTCTCTTCTCGCGAAAAAATAGCATCAAGGAATTTGTGAACACGACAATCACCAATTTCATCAGCAATCTTGAAGCATTTGGGAAATTTAGGAGCCATGTCCTGATACATTCAACAATAAAAAAATATATTGCATTAAAAAAAACTTGTAGTTGCAAGAAAAATTTACGTCTGATCAACTTTATAAACTCAAATCGATTACCAAATAACAGACTAACTAAAACATTATTGCACCTGTGTCACTTGAAACATTTACAGATAAAATTATTATTACGACACCTATAATACTTAGAAGCTGCACATCTATAAATTGGTCAAACCTATTCATCCTTACAACTCCCAACATGTGAACATCCATTTAAAGTTATTTCTCCATATCTATTCTAAAAAATGTTGTTTCTCATTAACATAAAGACACAACCAAAATCAACTGACCAAGAAAGGCCTAGCTAACTTGAAAACTATATAAAAAAATAACAAATTAAACCACTTATTTCTTGATGACGTATAGTCTGCATTCGGGTCATGAACCCGACCAATGGACGCTACTAACACTCGAGCCCAGTACGAGTGGGCTAACACGGTAACGGTTTGGGCTCACGAAGGCCCAAACCCAAAGTTATTTATGGTCTTGATATCGGATATCTCTTATTTATGGGATATGTATCAACCAACCGACTTAGGTGGGATATGCCGAAGGTTGTGGAACACGAAACCAACAAGGATTTCGTATGTATATAAAGGGCATCTCGGACCTCATTAAAGGTACGATTACAAAACCCAACTGTCCACTAAAACCCTAAAAACCGATTACTTACTCTCACGCCGGAGGATAATCGTGGGAGACAATCCCACGATAAGCCTAACGGTGTTTTCTTTTCTTAGTGCGCGTGTCTCAAGCATCAAAGTCTAATTGATACGAGAACCGGAGTCCAAATAAGGAACGTCCAACTTTTGTATCAACAAGTGGCGCCATCCGTGGGACCCATCACTAAGAACTAGAATGAAAAAGCACGGAAACCTAAGCCAACGACGATGATAGTGACCTACAAGGGAAAAAGCAGACAAAGCGAATCAGCCTCTAAGCAGTGCCTCTGGAACAACGGTCATGCACCCGTAAACCAAGGGTCAGGCCCAGTCTTCACGACAGTGGAACCACGCACGGGGATAACCCATGCCACTACGACAACCACCAGCGCAGAAGATCTACAACGCACCCTTTTTACCACTCCCCACCAATCGGTGCGTAAACAGGCCCCACAAAAATGCCAGGCGCGCCTATCCAAAACAGGGGTCCAGAGGTGGAAACAGACACCCTCGCGCTAGAAGGAGTCGCGCCTGAACTAGCGCCAAGTGACTTCGTGTCTCAAAACTACGAAACTTTGGTTGCCCTCATGCAAGAGGAAGCGAAAAAGAGGCCGAGTCAAAGCCTGCAAGCCCGAATCAACTTCGACCCGTAGTATGAAACATCCCCATCGTGCACCGAGAGAGGCGTGAGAGGGACAACCGCCCCCGGTGTTTACCGGATCGGGAGGAGAGTTGTGAACGATGAAGCAATTGTGACCTACAGTATCCGGAGAATACGAAGATGATGGACTGCATCCAATGCCCACGCTAGGCTTGGTAGCGCGGGGTTCATGATGAGACTTGGACGACGGCACTCCCAAGTGAAAGCTCGAGCTCGGATTCTCGAGGGACGGCACGCAAGCCGAAAGAGGGAAGCTCGTTCTCTGGTGACTCCTCGGACAACGAGGACAGAGAAACAGGACACTGGAAGTCCAGGAGAAGATATCGCGACTAGGAGGACGAAGATATGTCTCTTCCCTGGCGCCGCCAAAAGGTGGATGCGTTCACTCGGCGCATCAGCGATTTTTCAGAAGGTAAGAGAAGGCGCATGCCCGCCAATGTGAAAACTACGATGGAACAGGGTGATCCGGACGATCACCTAAAAAATTTCGAGTCAGCTGCTACCATCGAAAATTGGCCACAACTGGTTCAGTAAGCTCCCACACAGAAGCATTGGTGGTTTCGAAGAGTTGCGGAAGGCATTTCGCCTGAACTTTACTCAAAGGAAGAAGTGCGCCAAAAACCCTGTCGAACTTGCGGGTAAAAAAGGGAGAATCTACAAGCGCTTATGTGGAACGCTACAAAGACGAATGCATACATGTCAAGCGCATACGAAATACTAAAGATCTCGTGGTTCATGAACGGAATCAATAACCCGAACTCATTAAAAGGTTGAACGATAAGGTCCCCAAACCTTTGATGAACTTATGAAACGACGAGGTCCTTTATCCAAGGAGAAGGCTGCGGCAGACAAGAAAGGCTACTCAAACTATAGGTCACAAGAACACCTAGGAGACAATCCATTGACTGAGTAGCAACCGCAATAAGAACTACCACGGTACCGTGGAGCGGACGAGAATGACAAGTATACCTTGCTAACCAAGACTCCAAAGGAGATATTCGAACCGGAAGGCGCGAACTTCCGAGACCCCACCAATGCGCACCCGGAAGAGCGGCGTGGGAACGGATCTCGACTATCATGGACGAGGGCCACAGCACCAATGAGTGTGTCCAATTGCGCCAACTAATAGATAAGCTAGTAAAAGAAGGTAGATTAGACCATTTAGTTAAGAAAATCAAGGATAGGAAATATAAGCAAAAGACCGGGAACAAGAAAGAAGCACCCAAAGATAAGGCTGATACCATTTACATGATACAATCATGGCAAAAAAAGACTAAGCGTAGGTCGCACCAAAAGTTTTCCAGTGGAAGCGAAATTTCTTTCCCCACCTTGGCTGCGGACAACGCAGGGGTAGAACCTCTTACCATCGAAATTAATGCAGGGGGTCACGATATCCACCGCATGTATGTTGATGAAGGAGCATCCGTAGATATAATGTATGAACATTGTTTCAAGCGACTGCAACCTGAGATACGAAGTCAATTAAGCCCGGCCATGACGTCATTGACTGGTTTTACGAGAGAAAAGATATGGCCCATGGGGCAAATACGCCTACTAGTCAATGTTGGTAATAAGGAACACTCCACGACAGCCTGGATGAACTTTATGGTGATCGATCCCCTTCTTCATACAATGGCATTATTGGAAGGCCGGGATATCACCATACACGCTGGTACCGTCTACAGACATGGGATGCTCAAGTTCCGGTGGAGGAGGCATTGTTACTCTCTACAATACCACCGTACCACCTGGAGAATGTAACACGATTACATGTGATACGGCACACATCCCAGAACAGCGCGCAACTAAAGTATCAAACCTGAGGGTCGCAATTCATCCTGATTACCCAGAGCAAGAAGTATCGATCGGGGGATCGCTGTCTGATATAGGCAGAGCGGCCGTGTGGGCACTCTTGCAAAAGAATCTGGATACCTTTGCCTGGGAACCAAAGCACATGACTGGTGTGCCACGCTTGATTACAGAACACAAGTTGAGAATCCGACAAGGATACTCCCGATGACGAAGAAGCACGCCACCGTGCTCCAGGCGCGCAAAAGCCATTTTGGAGGAAGTACACAAACTTGTGGATGCAGGTATCATGCGAGAGGTCTATTACCATGACCGGCTTTCCAACCCGGTGATGGTCAAGAAGAGAGATGGTAGTTGGCGGATGTGCGTGGACTTCACGGATCTCAACAAAGCATGTCCACAAGATCGCTACCCACTACCGAGAGATAGATTGGAAAGTAGAATCTTTGTGCGGATACCCACTTAAATGTTTCTTAGACGCATACAAAGGGTACCACCAAATCCAAATGGCTAAAGAAGATGAGGAAAAAACGGCCTTCCATACAAGGCAAGGCGTCTATTGTTATACAAAGATGCCCTTTGGCTTCAAGAATGCAGGCGCCACCTATCAGCGATTGGTAGATAATGCATTTGAAAAACAGGTGGGCCGCAACCTAGAGGTTTATGTTGAGGACCTTGTCATAAAAAGCCATACTGAGGACGAATTGGTGCGCGGCATTGAGGAAACATTTAAGACACTACGAAAGATCAACATGAAGTTAAATCCTAAGAAATGAACCTTTGGCGCTACAGAAGGCATGTTCCTTGGATATTTGATAGAGCCCGATGGCATTAAACCGCGCCCGAGAAAAAGCGAAGGTTGTCATCCAACTTCCTTCACCACGCACGCTTGAAAGAAGTCCGTCTCTGAATGGTAAACTAGCCGGTTTGAACGATTCTTGTCCAAGTCAGCGGATAAGTCACTTCCCTCTTCAAAACGCTCAAGAAGTGTACAAAAAGGGAGACTTTCGTTGGACTACGAAGGCGAGAAGAAGCTTTTATACAGCTTAAACAACACATAGCGGCTCCCCCACGCTAGTCGCGCCCCGCCCAGGAGAAGAATTAATTATGTACTTATCTGCGACTCATGGAGCAGCAAATGGCTACTGACGGATAGGAATTCAGTACAAACACCGGTATATTTTGTAAGCAAAGCACTCAAGAAAACAGAGGTTAACTATAGTGCAATGGAGAAGTTGGTCTTGGCATTAGTATTCGCCGTCAAAAGGCTGTGCAAGTACTTCCAGGCGCACCCTATAGCAGTGATCACAGACCAACCTATCAAGCAAGTCATCTCCAAACCCGACGCATCGGGACGACTACAGAAGTGGAGTGTGTTGCTAGGTGAGCATAACATCTCCTACAGACCACGTACTGCGGTTAAGGGGCATATACTAGCAGACTTCATCATCGAAAAACCAGGTACTGAGGATGTACCTTCACAAAGCGAGGTGGAGCTACAAGAACCATGGATCCTATTCATGGATGGATCTTCATGCGTGGACGGGTCAGGCGCAGGCCTTATCCTCACGAGTCCAGAAGGGATGGAGTTCACTTATGCACTGCGTTTTGAATTCACAACCACAAACAACGAGGCGTAGTATGAAGCCCTCGATTGCTTTGGATTACGCATTGCAGCTCGAATGGGCATACGCAACCTAGAAGCAAATATGGATTCCCGGTTAGTAGCCAACCATGTGTTGGGCGAATATATGGCTAAAGAGGAAAACATGGTTCAATACCTCGACAAGACCAAGTCACTAATCCGGGTTTCGGCAGGTTTACCATCAAACAAGTTCCTAGAGGAGCAAACGAGAAGGCGGATGCACCGAGCAAGATTGCATCCACAAGCTTTGCACACCTGTCAAAACAAGTATTGGTGGAGACTCTTAAGAGCAAGTCCATCTCGGAGATGGAGATATCCACGGTGATAGAGGAGCAAGGTCCTACATGGATGACTCCAATCGTCGAGTTTATAAGCAAGGGCATACTGCCCCAGGAGAAGAAGGACGCCCGAAGAATACGTCGCACATCACAGAGGTTTAAACTTCGAGATGATATATTATATCGACGTTCGTTTCTACAACCATGGCTTCGATGTGTCGGACCCCTCCAAGCAGATTACGTACTCCGAGAGATCCACGCCGGTTCATGCAGTATGCACTCAGGACCACGGTCCGTTGTAGCACGCGCCTTACGGTCAGGATACTACTGGCCTACGATGCACCGTGACGCACGAGATTTGATAAAAAAATGTGGCGACTGCCAAGTTCATAGACCCATCCCACGCCGACCACAACAGGAGCTAACACCTATTACGTCGCCATGGCCATTCTATAAATGGGTTATCGACATTGCAGGCCCCTTCCCTGTTGCAGGGGGACCAAATTCCTTATTGTGGCTATAGACTATTTCACTAAGTGGGTTGAGGCAAAGGCGGTCGCAACAATCACAGTGTAATCAGTAAAACGATTTGTTTGGGAGAATATCGTTTGCCGTTTGGTTACTTGGGAAATCATTTCGGAAAATGGAAAACAATTCTGTGACAACCCTTTCAAGGAATGGTGCGAGAAACTAAATATTGCACAACACTTCGCGTCAGTTAAACACCCACAAACCAATGGTTTGGTCGAGCGTGTAAATCGTAGTCTGGGTGAAGGAATTAAAGCACGCTTAGACAAACACAAAGGGAGGTGGGTGGAGGAATTATCGCATGTCTTGTGGGCGCACCGTACTACAATCAAAATTAGCACGGGAGACACTCCCTTTTCTCTTGTCTATGGGACAGAAGCCGTCATACCAACCGAAATTGGGATGTGTTGGGAATTATACGTTTGAGTTGATAAGACAAAAAGAATGAAACAAGAGGGACTTAATATGACAAGAAGGAAACCTACAAAAAGATGGAAGGACTTGCTTGCAAAAGAAGTTTTATTTATTAGTCCTAATCCTCTAGTATATAAAGAGGACATAGGTGTAGGTTTAATAATTAAGTACGTACAAGATGTAGTCGACTTAAAGGTGTGTGTGTGTCCTAGGCGTATGTTCATGTAAATTCCTAGGTTATTAGTTTAGTTAGTAGACGTGTTCATATAAACGTCTAAGATTAGTTAGTGTTAGTGAATGAAAACCTTGTGTCAATAACAATTATGTTTTGATTTATCCGCTGCGTATGTATATGTTATTGTTATCCCTAGCTGAGCTTATAAACGATCTTATCAGGATGCCAACTATTCGTACTACTGAAGTTAATGTCACAACCAATGACGATGAACGGCGTATAGACTTGGACCTGTTGGAAGAAAGGCGCGAACGCGCAGCTATATGTGAAGCGAGAGCTAAGTCAAAAATGAAAGGATACTACGATGCTAAAGTTCGAAGCACCTCATTCAGACCAGGCGACTTTGTATATCGCGCCAATGATGCGAGCCATGCAAAAGATACGGGAAAACTTGGACCGAAGTGGGAAGGACCTTATGAGGTCATTGAAGCATTAGGAAAGGGCGCGTACAAACTGCGTGACATGGATGGTCGTGAGCTACAACGCACATGGAACATTTGCAATCTCAAACGATGTTATCTTTAGGAAAGGCTACGGGCGCCGCGGACACCCCACACTTTAGTAAAGTGCTCAATAAGTATCCATGTATTTCCATTCTGTTTTACTTAGGCAAATGTCTTTTTTCTTTTTACAAAACTTGCAAGTATTAATAAAACGTCGCGGTTTCTAGCTAACTCCGCGACACATTTCACTTTGTTATATACATATTATTTATGTCTCAGTATTGTTATTATATTATCTTTTGCCTACATGGCGTGCA
The DNA here is from genome assembly GCA_910596185.1 of Chrysanthemum makinoi. Lineage (NCBI taxonomy): Eukaryota > Viridiplantae > Streptophyta > Magnoliopsida > Asterales > Asteraceae > Chrysanthemum > Chrysanthemum makinoi. Next base: position 53,136,141 of record OU343217.1, on the reverse strand, counting down.
TACACTTACTAAAACCCACGATGGTAAAAGGATGAGTAAACCTACTAAATAACTCGTTGAGTAAGAGGGTTGCAAACCCATCAACATCGGATCATGCATCCTTGTTAAACACCTTATTCTCAAGACGTTGGAATAAGTCCAATGTGCATCCCATGATGGATGCGCAACAATGCACACTGTGCGCGTTTAAAAAACTAAGAATCAAGACTCTTGACTCCTTGATATGATATTTACAGTACACTGCATATCACACCATACATGATTATGATACAAGTACTTAGAAATTATGTTTCAAGTACATTAAATCATGATTTCCATACACGATTATGGACTTCATATACTATTCGCATTTATATAATCATTTGATTCTTAGACAACGTGGACGTTCTTTATGCAAAGACAGATAACTAAGTACAAACATTATAATCGCAACCACATTCGATAAAACATATGGACCAACACACATTCAACAAAAAAGAGAAATTTCATTATGGACCACAAGTTCATACATAAGGATATCCACAAAGAAGCTATAGCCTATAAACTATTACAACGCCTAAGATGTGAGCTCTCAACACAGTACGCAGCGTCCCCAGCCTCTTTAAGTCTCTTCAATAGATCAGAATCCTAGCGCGATACCGTTGCCACACTAACAGGTACCCCGTCGGATCTCGGGAGATGCGCTGCGCCAAGACCACAAAGAATGGCCTTTCCCTTCACGCCCTTATTCTTGGCAAGCCTCATGGCATGGGCTTCTAAGGATTCTTTCAAAGGGATTTCCATCTCAAGCGCAAAGGGGTTCAGGATATCGCGTGGGCGAGCAAAGATAGGCACTTGCAGTTGTGGCACATCAGGCTTCAAAAAGTAGTCAGGTTGCGCCTCTGCATCATCAACACGGTGGCGGGCCAAGGTTAACCCCTCCATAATCAAACCTATGGGATAATCCTGCTCGTGCTCCAACTGGGCAATCTGAGGAAGCTCCAACAGCTTCATCTTCTCCATCGCAGCGACCATATCATCATAGGCACGCTCATTATACCCGTCACAATGGCGGCATCAACAGCCCGCTCTCATGAAGATCTTCTATGGCCTCCGCCTTTGCCCCGCCAAGATCGAACAAACCCGAAGGTGTCTCGTCACCTCTCGAGATTCCAAAGTGTCGAGGACGCAAGGCGCAAACCATGGCCGATGAGCCACATGCGCTCGGCAATCGTGGAAACGGTGAGGATATAGCTCTTCATCGTATTCGATGCCGAGCTTGCGTAGCTTCATCTCCTGCTTCCCCAGCAAGCCTCCCACGGTTGCACGAAACTCCTCCAACCGAGAGAAGTGCTCGTTCTTCCCATTCTCCAAATATTTAAGAGCCCAGAAGCAAGTAGCCTTATAATCCTCTAATGCGACGCCGCTCCGACTCACTTGGGTAAGCAACGACATCTTTTCTCCAGCAAGTTTTTGGCATAAGAGCTCGCCGCTGTGCCACCTGAGACCGGCCAAGCGCTACTAGCGGCGCAATTTGCTTATCCTTCTGGGCGCTCTAGCTACTCTCCCCGAATACATTGACTTTAGTCAAGAACCAATGTAGCAACTGCGCGCACCGCCAACACCTTCTCAACAAGATGATCCATTGGCACATCCCAGGATGCCAACGGCTCGACGCCTTGGTTCTTTGGCTCGAAAAGTCAAGCGAAAAGGGACTCGCCTGGTGGCGACTCCCGTAACGCTCAACAAGTAACCCCAACGGTTTCAACACTGCACGCAAAAGAAGAGAATTCGTGATTATTTCATAACATAATCAGGGAATGTGATAAGTGCTTCGGCGATAATACTTACTTGGGGGAGCAGTCTCAGTTGCATGGGAGGGCGATACATCGTCTGATGACGACTCCACATCAAGAATGACATGACGTTTCTCTGGATGAGCTGCGCCATCACCACACTCTCTCTCTTGTGCTTTACTCCTTGGCCTGCCTCCTCTGGTTCTACCATGAGGACCCCTACGCTCTCCGCTACGTCTGGGCGTGAAAGCTCCACTCCAGGGGAGTGTACCCTAGGGTCGGGACACGCGCAGCTAGGGAGGTCGCCTCCAAACAACGGGGAACCACCCCCCGATTCCTCCAGATTCATCTCCGTGGTGCACCCCGCGGTAGTATCCAAAATGGGGACTTCTCATTCTCTTAGAGGGCGCACCCCCACGGTGACCTGGCGGGGTTTTTCCAAGCGAACAACGCTGAACAAGTCCATCTCTGCGTAGCAAGGAACAAACAACAATAAGAGTTATATAAAATACAAAGGCGAAAAGAAATGCTCACACTAATAAAGCAAAGGAGAAGGAAGGACGAGCACCCACCCTGGTCATTTACGTCTAGGAAGGTTGGCACCTCATCAGGACTATTGAAATAGTTGCGACTGATGCCCATGTACACCAAATATTCCTCTGGATAGGAATTGATGGGAATACGATTGGCGTTTATCGTTTCCGCATCATCCGTACTTAGCGTTCGGAGTGGGCGCCATCCTTCGGTAGCAAACTCGGGTATAAGAAGCGAAGCCCTAGGGGAAGAACGCTTCATCAACCCGTAAAAATTTCTCTCTCCCTAAGTGGGTCTAATTTCTCAGTATAACACTGCAGCCGTCCTGCGCGCTTAGCAAAAGAAACCCACCCGTTTGACCACGACGTATGGTAAAACCCGCGGAAGAGATATATGGTGGGGTTAATCGCCAACAAACGGCAATTCAACTCGAAGTTTGTTATTTTTGCTGCGCCTATACAGTGCAGTTGGGATATGTGTAGGCGATAGTAATTTAGAACGTCGCACAAGAATAAGGAGATAGACACACGTTGATTTGCAAATTCGAAAAAACGTGTGTATACCCCCACTTTCCCTTCGGGAAATCCGCTATCGAGGCGTGGGCGGCGGAACTACCGGATCTGGCCATTGGATATAATACTCGAAGTGAACTCACGGTTCGTCCTCTTATATCGGATGAGAGTCACTAATCCAAGAACCATGATGAGATTTCGAATCGCACGCTACCGTTACCTTTAAAAGTTTGTGGGTTTCTTGGTTGATATTTCGAGCTTCTTTTTTAACAATGGTGGAAAAGCTTTTACTTGTGATAACCACATGGAAAGAGTGGAAGTTTATATAGGGTTCCACATCCATGCGATGATCGACATGTGAAACCCACTATCTCTAAACGTGTGGATAGGAGTTGCTGACGTGGCACACCCTCTACCCACTTTTTCACATTTTACGAAGCGTATATTTGACCCAATTAGACTAGATCCACCGTATCTTCTCTTAGGCGGGAAAACTATAAAGCTTCCCCTCTACGCCACGAGGAATATATTTGCTACTGTTATTAGTCTAGCATCCGTGGGTTTCACCCTGCGCATACTAGACTGGGGGGACATGATGACGTATAGTCCGCATTCGGGTCATGAACCCGACCAATGGACACTACTAACACTCGAGCCCAAGACGAGTGGGCTAACACGATAACGGTTTGGGCTCACGAAGGCCCAAACCCGAAGTTATTTATGGTCTTGATATCGGATATCTCTTATTTATGGGATATGTATCAACCAACCGACTTAGGCGGGATACGCCGAAGGTTGTGGAACACGAAACCAACAAGGATTTCGTATGTATATAAAGGGCATCTCGGCCTTCATTAAAGGTACGATCACAAAACCCAACTCTCCTCTAAAACCCTAAAAACCGATTACTTACTCTCACGCTGGAGGATAATCGTGGGAGACAATCCCACGATAAGCCTAACGGTGTTTTCTGTTTTCTTAGTGCGCAGGTCTCAAGCATCAAAGTGTAATTGATACGAGAACCGGAGTCCAAATAAGGATCGCCCAACTTTTGTATCAACATTTCTGTAAAAAAATGCTGGCCCAAATATACATTATCACAATTTGCTATGCAAATGACTGCAACATACATTGCCACATAGCATTCCTATGCAAATGACTGCAAACAGATTATGCTTAAATGAAAATTACACCAACTGTCATTCAGTTTAGACTTTTGCAGTTTGCTAACATCGAAGTTAGGCATTTAAATGTAAACAACCAAAGCTATATTACATTGAAAGACTTACAAGGTAGAAACGCAAGTATCTTAGGCTGCCCCAAACCAACTTATATAGGCAAAAAAAAACAACTGTTTCACTTGGTTACTCTAACCTAACTAAAACAGTGCTTCCTTACGTGGGTTTCCAATGTAAGATTCCCAAAACAAACCATGACAAATCCTATACTTACCTAAAAGCATCTTCAAATCACCAAAAACAAAAAATCATAGTGGATTAAAAACTAAAAAACTACAACACATACCACACCTACTAAAACACACACGTCTTGGCGTTGAAGCAGTTGATTAACATGCTTCCAAAATTTTGTAAACCTAAAATATGGTAAATCGAAACACAACAGAATCTCTATCTATGATACAACGATTATTGTTTACCTGAATCAAATTGAACCACAACGACCCAACAAACACCCAATTTACGCAGTTAGCGACGCACTAAGGAGAGCCCTGATTGGAGAACCGACAAATAATCAAAAATGATGAAAGGAAATGCGGATAGAGTTTGTCAAAACAATTTATCCTAACCTTTTGGACTTTTTTTGTTTGTGATATTTTTTAAAAAAAGGTTAGCCCAATGTATTATAAAAACCCAATAACTTTTAGCAAAATAACTTTAACAAAAAATACATTTTCCCTTTTGGACTTTTTTTGTTTGTGATATTTAAAAAAAAAAAGGTTAGCCCAATGTATTATAAAAACCCAATAACTTTTAGCAAAATAACTTTAACAAAAAATACATTTTCACATTTGATATAACAAACAAAGTATAAAGTATACCCAAAATGTAATAAAAAAAAGTATGTTAAATTTAAAAAAAAAATACTAATTGTAACAATGTATATAAAAAAAAAGGAAAAAAAAAGCATAAGAAACAACACAAATAAAAATCAACGACAAAACAAACACGTCCATAAGAGACAACAACAACAAAAATAAATAAATAAATAACAAAATAAACCCGCAACAATGCGCGGGCTAACCCAGCTCGTTACTATTCCCGAGTATAAAATGGAAAGAAGAGAGATGGAGAGAGAAAAAAGAGAGAAATAAAGAGGAGAGGAATAAAAAATTATTTTTTTATCTTGTGTTCTCGAGTTAGAAAGAAAATAAAAGGATGTAACAAAAAAAAAGCTTTAAAATCAACTTCACTCTATTTCATCCAAATTTAAGAAGTAAATTATGAGAGTAATTTTGATATAATTTACTATCCTTTACTTTCCTCTCTCTCCTAAAAAATCTCAGGAACACAATTCTTTTTTATTATCATCCCAAAACTTTTCCATTCACTCCAAAAAAATAAATTCAGGAACAGATAAACTAGACAGATGGTAGAGATTTTTATAAGCACTTAAGCAAAATAAAATTTCTCGTCATTACAAATGTTATAAAGTAAAAATGACAGAAAAATTTATATTAGTTCCTCTTATTTGATGACACGATCTTGAAACCATTTAACTCTTGTTGTCCAACATGAATTCCATCCAACACCATTTTCCTTTCCAACTTCCTTCACCTTATCATTTCAATTTAAACCCCAAAAAAAGAGCCACCCACTTCATCTCGGCAACAACACCAATACCAACACCACAAGCATTAAAACATAACCCAGTTCAAGGTTTAGCACACAGCCTTAAAGCTGGAAAAAACATCAAGACCTTAACACAGTTTAACCATTTGCTTATGGGTTTGGTTCTAAATGATGAGTTAGACTATGCATATAAACTATACTCTAGTTTACCAAACATTGACTTTTGTGCTAATGGGTTGACTTTTTCTATACTTGTAAACTATTTCTGCAAAAAAGATGACCCAATGGAAGCTAAAAAGGTTTTAGAACATATGATTAATAATGGGTTTGTGTTTGATAACAATAAAGTTAAAAGCTTTACACAAGTTGTTAATTCTTTTTGCAAGAAAGGTAAGCTTAAGGAAGCTTTTCAAGTGTTTGAGATGATGAGTATGGTTCAATGTGATGCTAATATTAATACTTATAATTGTTTGTTAAAAGGGTTGTGTTATGTTGGTAGAGTAGAAGAGGCTTATGAAATGTTGTTGGAAGTTAAGAAATGGTTGAGGTTGGATGTTTATAGTTATACCGCGGTTATGGATGGTTTTTGCAAAGTGGGTAGGTCGGACGAGGCGTTAGAGTTGCTAAATGAAGCGATTGAAGTAGGGTTGAGTCCGAGTGTAGCGAGTTATAATACTGTTTTTAATGGATACTTTAAGGAAGGTAGGCGGATGGAGGGGTTTGGTTTGTTGGAGCGGATGAAAGAGCGGAATTGTGTTCCGGATTATGTTAGTTATAGTACGTTGTTGCATGGGTTGTTGCAATAGGGTGAGTTTAGGGCGGGGGTTGTGGTTTTTGATGAGATGTTAGATTTGGGATTTGAGCTTGATGAGCGGATGATGAATACTTTGTTAAGAGGCGTGTGTAGGAGATCTAGAGATGAAAAGGAGTTTTTGGAAAATGCTTATCGGGTGTTCGATGAGATGTGCAAGAGAGGCTGCGATATTGACCCTTGTGCTTATGAGTTGATGATTGAAGCCTTTTGTAACGGGAATGAGATGGACAAGGCTTATGTTAATTTGCGTGAAATGATAAGGATGGGGTTGTCTCCAAGATCATTCACGTTGAACATCGTCATTAGAGGGCTTTGTATTGAGGGAAAGGTTGAGAAAGCCATGTCACTTTTGGTTTCGGTATGCAAAGGAAGAGGTGAAATGCTTGACAGAGTTGCCTTTGATGTCTTGATCAAGGCGATGAATCGACAAGGCATGGTAAAAAGTGCGAGGTGTGTATATTGTGTTGCACTAAAAAATGGAGTAATCCCGTTAAAGAAGCCTAGACGATGAATTGTCCTACAATGACAATGCGGAAAGTGGACTTCAAAGCTCACAGTTTTGTTAAATTTATGTTAAAGCCAGTAGCAGTAGCAGATGAGATAAGTTTTCATTTTTCATTGATTCAGTTGTCATATTACATGTAGCTTTCTGGTAGGCTATCTTAAGAGAATGTAAATACAAATTTTAGCAGTAATCCAGTAACGGCTGTATGCGTTTTGATAATAACGAGATATATTATGAGCGTGCGTTGCAGCGGGAGACAGAAAAACTATTTTGTAGTTACGGAATTGAGTTTTATCACTTATATGTTTCTTTTCAAAAAAGTTATTTCAAAAAGGGATACACGGTTTTAGGGGGTGTTTGGGTAAGCTTGTGAGTAGAATCTCTGAGGGTGTTTCGGATTGGTTATCCATACTGCTTATATGATCATTATCTAAATTTGCGTTTTCAGACAATGTATGAGCAGTTTTGAGGGTGTTTGGGATTGCATACTAAAACTGCTTATTTGGTTAGATGCAATCCCAAACACTCACCAAGCAGAACATTTGCACCAAATGCAGTGGTTGGTAGTGTTTTTGTTTTATTGTGTTAATGTCTGTGTGACTTGTTTTTAGTTAGTACCAGAAATAAAAAGTTAAGGGGCTATCTTTAATTCTTTCTGATATTATGGACCCTTCGTGTAGTTATGTTATATAGAGCCCTTAACATGATGATACTGTCGAAACAGTGATTTGCATCTTCACAGCATATGTTGTGCATCAAGGGTTGTGTGCTATATTATTTTTCCCCAAACTTCACTAAGTCCCGATCCAACATTTCAAGTTGGCCTTGATTGTGGTCATGGAGCTTAGCTCTAACATACTTATTAGATGATAAATAACAACTAGTTTATTGGTTAGCTCTAACATCATTTTGCCTTATTATATATATTAACTAAAAGGCGAGCAACAGTGCTTGCAAATGCAAGCATTAATTGCCAACTTTCAAAAGTTGGCGAAAATAGTCCCTGAGGTTTAAGTGTCGTTGCAAAGTAAGTCCAAGTTGGCAAAAATAGTCCCTAAGGTTTAAGTGTCGCTGCAAAGTAAGTCCTTTATAGCAATTTGGCAAAAATAGTCCCTATCCAAATTCACGGCTACAAAAGCAATCCCGCTGCATCGCGCGGGTTCCCACACTCGTTTCTACCTATAGTACACTCAATAACAACTAGTTTTATTGGTTAGTTTTCCGTTTGTCACAGTCATGACTGCTCTTAGTCTTATGATCCAGTTGCAACGCATTAGCTCTAACATACTTATTAGATGATAAATAACCTTGTTCTTTAAAATCCTGTGGCATTTTCATGAATATGTTATCTATATCTATTCCATTGACAAAGATTGTAATATAAGATTCATTTTCTTTATATGCTTGTATGCTGGATTTGGTTGTTGTGATGGTAGTTATATTGGATCTTTGTTGTGCTACCTCTGTTGTGTAGAATTTGAATATTAAATGTTAAGATGTCATGGCTTTCTATTTGTGCTTTTTGTAACTTTATGGAATTTTGGGTTTTTTCTGTTTCCATTAGAATGCAAGTGATACTTGGATGTTCGGGATTTCTATATGCATTTATCTAATCGTATAGTTTGTAGCAATGGTTCATTGAACAACATTTAAGCCTATATTTGTGCTTTTTGTAACTTTATGGAATTTTGGGTTTTTTCTGTTTGCATTAGAATGCAAGTGATACTTGGATGTTCGGGATTTCTATATGCATTTATCTAATCGTATAGTTTGTAGCAATGGTTCATTGAACAACATTTAAGTCTATATTTGTGCTGTCTCGGATCTTAGCTGTTTTAATTAATGGCAAGAAACAATAAATCTAGTGTGCGACGTCGTTTTTGGAGGTTTTACTACCTATTTAAACCCCTGTTTAGCCTAGGGTTTGCCTACTTCGTTTAGTATAAACTTTTGTTACAAAAAATCCGCCGCCGCACCCAAAATGGACAGTTTCCGAGATGATGGAAATGTCATTCACATAATTGGTGGAGATTATAAGCCGGTTTCAGCGACAGGAAATGAGTATGATAAGGCGTCTGGTGGAACTACTTCCAATTTGAGTTACGGTGGGAATGCAAATGCTGCTAATAAATCAATCGCCATCCAGAAATTGTTGTTCAAGACAAAATGGTGTGTTGAATCCAGATCAGGAACTTGCCAGAATGCCACCAACTGCAATTTTGCACATAGAAGTTCAGAACTCAGAAGTCTTCAGCAGAATTATGACGAATTTGGGCTTGCCAATGAGCATAAATATCTGTTAGATAAGCTAAGGGAATCGTTTCCGCAATTTGGGACGTATATTGATAGATCCTTGGAACACTGCAAGAAGTTCTTTAGTGAAGAGGGCTGCCCTTCTGGTGACGGCTGTCTGTATGTTCACGACTTAGAATCCAAGTATCGTGAAAGAACAGCAATAGTAGTTTCGGGTGGCAGATCTAGTTCTGTTAAAAGGGATGGGATAGTCACTGCAGCACTGCCACCAGTAGCACCAGTAGTACTGCTGGCACTGCCAGCATGGCCACTATCTGTAGCACCAACATCACCAGTAGCAGAGGCTGATGCAACTGTGAAGCCTCCGAATTGGCGAACAAGGATCTGTATGAAATGGGAGTATTCAGGCGGCCGCTGCCGGTTTGGGAGCAGGTGTTACTTTGCTCACGGTGAAGCAGGTATAGTTCATTAAATTTCTTTAATTTATATAGTAATGATTATGAATCTTAATTTTCCTTCTCAGTTATATGTTGGGAACCAACCACAAAGTACAGTTAATTGAATGGTTTGATGATCTATCTTCAGTTATTGACTAAGATCTAGATATAAAGATTGTTACTTTGTTTGAACTTTGGCAATTATCTACTGGTTTATACTTTGACTTAGATATTCATGTTTTATGGTCGATAGATTTCATGCCATGAAGGTAAATACTTGTAGTTAACTATGAAATATAACTAACTGATTTTTCTTGTATTCTGTTATGCTTCTTTGTTGTTTACAATTACATATACTGAAACAAATAGGAGAACGAAAGGCTTTTTGACAATAGTTATGCTCTTTTGTTCTTTGCAGTGTTATATTCGAATTTTGTTATTGTTGATGTAGTAGTTTAGCTTACTAATATTGTCTCAGTTCTGTTGAGATTCTAGATTTTACGTGGTAAATAAATTAATTAAAGTTTTTGATAACTTCGTAAGGGAGGTATAGGAGCCTAGGAACAAGATTATGGTTACTGCCAACATCTTCAAGTTAGAGCAATGAATTTGGATCATCTGCAAGTAGTGATCTTATAACAACTGGAAATTTAGAAAGAAGCTGATATCTTTTTTATTGACATAGTTTAGGAACACTGGAAGACTGATTGATGAGTCTTTATGAATCAACCCGAAGCCTTAAAAATGGTATAACTTGGTATAAGTATAGAGTTTCAACCCGATAGCATAGCACTAGATTATTTTATCTTGTCCTTAAGATATAAGTCGATGGCTTAAAAAATGGTTTAACTTGGTTATAAGTATAGAGTTTTAATCCAATAGCACTTGGTTATTCTTGTCTTACCCTTGAGATAAAAGTGGATATTTCTCATAGTTTCATCCAAATCCTTTCATATTTTATTCTTATCTTATGAACATAAACCAATTAGTTTATATAGTTATGTATTTGTGGCTAAATTGATTATCACATTACAATTTTAATTTTAATACCAGTGAGTTGCTTTAAATTAAAAAAACGGTTATTGAAGAAGCAAAGTAGCAACAAGCTTGACACTACCTCTATTTGTTTGAGAACATGTAAAAAGATGTATATAGCATTTATCAGTTTAGCTCATAGAAGTTTGACATCTAAAGTCAAACAATGAGAACTAATAGGGATCTAAGCACGTTAAGAGTTTTAGGGAGGTTTAACAGATGCATATGAATAACGACGCAATGTACAAAAAGTTGTGTTCTCATTTTACTGTATGATCATGAACATGTACTTTTCATGGTCGTACTTTTGACTTTGACCGTCAAATGAATACCGTCAAATTTCAAAATAGTTTGTATATTTACTTTGGAATAAAAAGCTATACTGTAAAACATTACAAGTACCATAACTAGTACAAGAATATCTGAAAATACAAAGATTTAATATAAACTAATACTGGTACTTCTATTGACAGAACTGCGACGATATGGTGGTGCGCTTGTCTACCCCAGAAACCAAGGGTTCAATGCTCCAAACACTGTAGCAGACCCTGGCTCATCAGTTGCTGTCGCAGGTGGTGCTGCACAGCTGCAAGGTGCTGAGCAGAGATCAGGTCAGACGACGTGGAAGTTTCCAAAGAAGAGTAATGGTATTTACGGCGACTGGATTGATGACATTAAGTTTCATATTTTTCAAATCCTTCAATAAGTGGAAAAACTCGGATCCACCTTTTGGTTGCAGTTTGTTTGTGTTTGCTGCTTATTTTAAGACCATGGTTGACTTAGTTTTCTGAATTTTGTTTTAAATAATCCTCGGATTTGGAGGTTTTGTCAAGTTTGATGTCTTTTTATGCTTTTGTTGTGATATGCAACAACGTTGTTTCGTGTTCTCAACTATAAGATCATTTCATTTCATTCTCAGTTTACCATGTTTTTGACTGAAAACTGAGACCGATAACTCGATAAGGCTAACTTTCCATAGAGGAAATGAACCTGAAGTCACATGGACCGTATACCGTGGCAGAGTGTCTCACAGGTTGGATCCTGGTCCAAGGAAGGCCACAACACACTTGCTAATGCTTGTGCATTGTTTCCTTATATGATGATTGGGATCTTCCACATTAAAACATGAAACACATCGTTGACATTAAAAATTCAAACCGGACCATCTCTTGAGTCTGTTGGATCCCACACATGAATGGTACGGTAGGGTTGTTAGTTCGTCCAAATGAGCTCGATGCAAGATTTCCTGCCCTTAGATATAGTGGTTGGAGGGTGATCACATGAGTTTAGCCTTATTTTTATCTATACATCGAAGATGGATAGAATGTGTCCCTTGTGCCTAGGGGAATTACAATGGTAGAATCAGGGGCTGGTCAGTAATATATTTCTATCGAGTTTAATCGACCCAATGTGGGTTTTCACCAAGACTAATATAAGAAAGGTAAATCGCGTAACAATATAATTAAAGGACTCACATGCGTAACTTTATAAAAGGGGACATGACTATCGGTAAATTGCGTAACACTATAAATAAAGGACACATGGTGACATGGACATGATTTAGACATGTGAGTGCCGCATTACGCTACATGTCCTCATCCGTTGAGCTAATATTGCGGGTACATAAGTTAAAAGTTGGAATGCAATGGTAAGTGTAAGTATAACAATCGAGTCATGTTGAGGTTGACTTATTCGGGTTTTCGGGTTGGCGGATTAGTATAGTCTTTACCTGATAGTGTAACCAACATAATATACAAAATATAATATGCAGTCACATAGACAAGCATGCGAAGTAATAGAAATCCTATAATAACTAACCTATATGTATTATGATCTTAGCCCTCATTTTTCTTGTTTGTTTCTTGGTTATATTGCTTAAAGTTGCCCCAAATTATGGACTTCTTCTTTGGAAAGCAAACTTCTTTTTTGTCCAAATGTACCATAAAACTAGCACTTTTTAGACCATATCTCAAAAGAAAAGAGGATCCTCTAGCTGTATATCGCATTATGTTTGTGACAAGTTAACAAATACGTCGTAATAATGTTGAATGTACATGAATTTAAATTTCGAAACTTTAGGAAATGTGTCTTTTTGGAATTTAATCAAGATAACGATATAAATTTAATTTTGCGTCAAATAACAATATATATATTTATCTACGAGTCACTTTATTTTGCTTACCAATAAATCCATGTTTACCAAGGGACAAATCCCCACCATCCATCTAGTTTGATCTAGTGGTGGGGATTAAACTAAGATTTAGTAGATAAACCTAAGTCCATGTTTTGTTTCTTATTATTATTTTTTTTTTTAATTCGTGTTTTTTTCTTCGATTTCATACGTTTTCGTCATTTTCATACGTTCTTATACGTTTTCGTCCGTTTTCGTTTTCATACGTTTTCGCGTTTTCATCATTTTCTTTCATTTCGTCCCATTTTCATACGTTTTCATACGTTTTCGAGATGTGTTTTACTCTTTCATGCGTTTTCGATTTTCATACGAATTCGTCCGTTTTCTTACGTTTTCGTCCATTTTCTTATGTTTTCGTTCGTTTTCATATGTTTCTGACTATCACAAGTGATTTCTGTGATATTCAGAATATCACTTGTGATTATATGAATATCACTTTTTGATATTCTGAATATCACAAAGTGATATTCGAAGTGATATTTTGTTAATATCAATTTGTGATTTTCTGAATATCACTTTGTGATATTCTGAATATCACTTTGTGATATTCTGAATATCACTTGTGATTATTTGACTATCACTTGTGATATTATGAATATCACTTGTGATTTTCTAGATATCACTGTGTGATATTTTGAATATCACGTGATTTTCATGTTAGAAACATTAGTTGAAAATCACTTGTGATATTCAAAAATCACTTGTGGTATTCGAATATCACATAATATCACTTGCGATATTCACATATCATTTGTGATATTGAATATCACTTGTGCTTTCTAAATATCACGAGAATATCACTTTTGCTATTAGATATCACTTGATATTGAAACGTATGAAAATGTTTAAAACGGCCGAAAACATTTAATAATGGACGAAACGTGTATGAAAACGGACAACGTAAAACAGACGAATATGTATGCGTTAAAACATTATGAAAACGAACAAAACGTATGAATAATGGATGAAAATGTAAGAAAACGGGCGTTATGAAAACGGACAAAACATTAGCGAAAGCAACATATGAAAACGGATGAAAAATAAATGAAAACGTGAAAACGGACAACGTATAACGACCAAACGTATGAAAGGGAAGAAAAAACGAATTAAAAAACGTAAATAACGTGAATTAAAAAAAAAAACAAAAGCGTAAATATTGAAAATGTGAATTTAAAAAAAACGTGAATATTAAAAAAAAGTGATTATAAACCAAAAAACGTGAATTAAAAAAAAAGAAAAGAAAAAACAAAAAAAAAAAGAAATTATGGTGAATTCGGTTTTTCTTAAAAGTTTGTCGTTTGAAAGTTATTTGCGTTTGAAATTTGGGGTGGAATATGAAAAACGGGTTAAATGACAAAAATACCCCTCTAACCAAATTTAACAAGGAAAAAGGAGGAGTGGGTGGAGGACCGTGGCGAATGGCTTTCACCAACTTTTTATTTTTATTCCCTTTCTATTTGATCCCGTACCTTATTTATAAATCACATGTGATTTTCAAAAGTCTTCAACTCACAACGCTAAAGTTATCTAATTCCGTTTTATGTTACTAAGTCAATGAAGTATAATTATTTAAGGTTGTTAAGCTTAAGTGTTTGTACTTCAATACTTAAAAGACAACGACATGAAACTGATTATCCATGTTTGACCCTTTTAATATTTAAAAGAGTAAACTACACCATTCGTCCTTGTGGTATCGTTGACAAATCAATTCGTCTTTGTGAAAAAATCAGACCGTTGGTCCTTAACTGCGAAACGTTACTCAGCGTTGGTCCCTTACCCTAACTGACGTGAGTAACGGGCGTTAAGCCTATTAAAGTCGAGGGTATAATGGTAAATTTGCTATATTTTTTCCTTTTCATTTTAAACACAAACAAATACTGCCATCTCATGTGGTCCCACCATCTCCACCATCTCAATCAACTACTACATCAATTAGACCCACTAATTGAAATGCAAAACACCCAAACAAAACTGTGAAACACTCATACCAAGAGCAAAAAAGACCAAACATATTCACTAGGCGGCTACTCATGATCATGCATAACAACATCCTCATTTAATTTTTAAATGAAAACAATAAGGAGCTTAAACAAATAGCGCCCAACATTATTCCCAACAATTAAATGCTCGATATCAAACTTTACAATCAGTAACTCACCAGCGGGTGTATAAACTTCGTCCCATCCTCACTCCTATCCAACCAAACATGCTCAAACGGCGCATTCCCATTATTCACCAAAATCTTATACTCATCTTGCGGCCTCCTAATCGACGCATTATGAAATGAGACCTTCGCCTTAGGTGTACCCACCGCAACTTTCACACCCGACGCCAAATTCCCCAAATTCTCACCACCACCAACACTACTCTCACTCCCTAACACGTCCTTCTTTTTCCTATTCTGAACCAACTGAAACCCATCATTTTCCATTGAATCCATAACCTTCACACCACTGTCCTATTGTCTCCAAACCACCACCAGTGCTTGCTGACGCCAAACCACCCACTACCAGTTTTAGATGTCACCACCACTGTCCTATTGTCCCTTTTTAGTTTTGTTTTTGCTATCGCAAGTGGACCACAAACACCCCTTTCATTTTTCTCTTGTCGTACCCCATTCTCTTGTGTGTCAATCAACACAGCCGGGTCAACCGGGTTGACCACTTGAACCTGGTCGGATTGAACTTGACCCGGGTCTAAATGTTTCTGTTTTTTCGAAGGTGGGTATATGGCGTTGCCTGGAATGGACTGAAGGTCGTTAGAGAGAGTCGGGTCAAGTTCGGTTATCATGGATTCAAGCCATGTGGAGAGATCTGACGGGTTGTAGTGAACCGAGTCAGCCATGTCGGATGGTTTAACTTTGTAACCTAGTACAGCTAGAAGCTCATCAACTCCAGCATCTTGGTCGTCCACGTCACCATCACAACCATCCCACAACATTTTTGGTTTTGAAGAGCTGGAACATCCGATGTCGTTCAACATGTTTGGGTGATGTCGTTTCATGTCTGTGTGTGTGTGTTTTTAGTGTGTGTAGATCTGAGGGTTTGTGATTGGGAGAAGAGGTGGCCAGTGTGTAGATCTGGGTTGAATTTTTTCTTTTTGTGATGTTAGGGTGGGAAAAGACAAATATACTCTCCACTTAACAAGCCTTAACGCCCGTTAGTCCAACAAGTTAGGGTGAGGGACCAACTGTGAGTAACGTTTCGCAGTTAAGGATCAACGGTGCAATTTTTTGGTCAAAGGAAGATACTTGATGGTCAACGTATACCACAAGGACGAATGGTGTAGTTTACTCTATTTAAAAAGATATTAATAACGGCCCAGCCTACGCAGGCACCCCACATTTTCCTTGGCAGGCACCTCAAGTAGGTGTGGGTCCCCCTTCCGTACGGCTGTCACTTCAAACTAACTTCTTCTTTTTTTTTTTTAAATTTTGTGTGTAGTGTTTAATTTAGGTATATTGTATAGTGTATTTAATTTGTGTAGTGTTTTTATATGTATAGTGTATTTAATTATGTAGTGTTTTTAATTGTGTAGTATTTTTTAAAAATGTATTTATTTAAAAAAAACTTTTAAAATTTTTTTTTTTTTTTACAAATGTATTTATTTAAAAAAAACTTATTTTTTTCTAAAAAAATATTTTTTTTAAAAAATATTTAAAATAAAAATAAATAAAAATGTATTTAATTTTTTTTATAAATTTCTTATAAACTTTTTATAAACTTTTTTTATAAACTTTTTATAAATTTTTTATAAACTTTTTATAAAGTTTTTTTTATAAACTTTTTTTATAAATTTTTTATAAACTTTTTTATAAATTTTTTTTAAACTTTTTATAATTTTTTATAAATTTTTATAAATTTTTTATAAACTTTTTTTAGAAACTTTTTTTATACTTACGTATAGAAGATTATTAATGTCATCTATAAGGTAATAAAGTATTTCACCGACGGCGCGTGTCAACGTGAACTTAAAAAGACAAAAAAATGAATTAAAAATAAAAATAAAAACAAAAAACGTAAATCTTAGGTTAATCCTCACTATTAGATTAAACTAGATAAATGGTGTGGAAAAAAAAAGATTGAGTTTGTATTTGTTAGTAAATCATATGTGAGAAAAAAAAAAAAAAGATTCGTACTAATAGTATTTGTTTGGAAAATACTGTACTTAATATAGATATTTTAAAAAGTGACGCAATGACAAATGACAAAAGATTGAAAAGCACGCGCGAATAGGGAAGAAAACAGGTAAAGAAGGACCCATCTTGTTTTGTTTTATTAGGCAGCTGTAAGTACAAACACCCCCTAACATCCGTACATGGGTGCCCTCATACGAGGACCCTTAATAACTAGTCTATGTTTAAAAAGACAGAAGCAGACTATGCTGATAGACTTGTTAGTTTTATTACCACCAACTCGTTAGTTTTATTTTCATACTTCGCTTCAGGGTGATGGGTCCAACTTATTCTATATCGATAGCTTTTATCACAATCATAAGTAAACTGGGATAGCATGTAAACTGTAAAGCTAAAGTCAACATCCTTAAACAAAAATGACCATCTAGTTCGAGACTTTAAAGAGTATGATCTCCACCATCTGTTACACCACCACTCCCTACCCCTCACCACCACCACCACCACCACTAGCCTATCAACACCACCTTCACACGCCACCATCACAACACAGCCAACCTCAAACCCATCTCCACGTGCCACCACACCACCACCATAACCCCAACCAATACCACCCTCCAAAACTTCCCCAACAAGAACCCATTCAAGAAACCACCCTCCGTCGCGGCAACAACCACCACTTCCCACAACCAACCACCCTCCGTTATGCGGCGGCGCGTGTAATACAAACCCACTTCAGATCATACCTCATACACCGATCCGTCACCTAAAATCATTATCTGATAATCCCACTCTGTATAAGATTGCTAGTGATGCTCCTTGTGAGTTGTGACGTGGGTTCAGTGATTCTTGACCTGTATATTTTGAGTTTTGGTGTGCTGGTGGTTTGTTGGGAGAGTAAAAGAGAGAGAGAGAGAGTAAAATGAAATGAGTAGATGAGAGGTTGTACCCGACCAGATAAAGTGTTTAGCTTTAAATGATATTACAAAAATGCCCTTTGCTAATTAATTATATTAAAATGAGGATTAATCTACACCTTTAGATTTATAATAAATAAATGGTTGAAATCTCTTGATTTGATCTTTAGATAATTATGGTTCTGTATTGAACTTTTGTCTTTAGAACATATCATTAATAACGGGTTTGTGTTTGATAACAATAAAGTTAAAACCTTTACACAAGTTATTAATTCTTTTTGCAAGAAAGGTAAGCTTAAGGAAGCTTTTCAAGTGTTTGAGATGATGAGTATGGTACAATGTGATGCTAATATTAATACTTATAATTGTTTGTTAAAAGGGTTGTGTTATGTTGGTAGAGTAGAAGAAGCTTATGAAATGTTGTTGGAAGTTAAGAAATGGTTGAGGTTGGATGTTTATAGTTATACCGTTGTTATGGATGGTTTTTGCAAAGTGGGTAGGTCGGACGAGGCTTTAGAGTTGCTAAATGAAGCGATTGAAGTAGGGTTGAGTCCGAGTGTAGCGAGTTATAATACTGTTTTTAATGGATACTTTAAGGAAGGTAGGCCGATGGAGGGGTTTGGTTTGTTGGAGCGGATGAAAGAGCGGAATTGTGTTCCGGATTATGTTAGTTATAGTACGTTGTTACATGGGTTGTTGCAATGGGGTGAGTTTAGGGCGGGGGTTGTGGTTTTTAATGAGATGTTGGATTTGGGATTTGAGGTTGATGACCGAATGATGAATACTTTGTTAAGAGGCGCGTGTAGGAGATCTAGAGATGAAAAAGAGTTTTTGGAAAATGCTTATCGGGTGTTTGATGAGATGTGCAAGAGAGGCTGCGATATTGACCCTTGTGCTTACAAGTTAATGATTGAAGCCTTTTGTAACGGGAATGAGATGGACAAGGCTTATGTTAATTTGTGTGAAATGATAAGGATGGGGTTGTCTCCACGATCGTTCACATTGAACATCGTCATCAGAGGGCTTTGTATTGAGGGAAAAGTTGAGAAAGCCATGTCACTTTTGGTTTTGGTATGCAAAGGAAGAGGTGAAATGCTTGACAGAGTCGCCTTTGATGTCTTGAGTAAGGCGATGAATCGACAAGGCATGGTAAAAAGTGCGATGTGTGTATATTGTGTTGCACTAAAAAATGGAGTAATCCCGTTAAAGAAGCCTAGACGATGAATTGTCCTACAATGACAATGCAGAAAGTGGACTTCAAAGCTCACAATTTTGTTAAATTTATGTTGAAGTCAGTAGCAGTAGCAGATGAGATAAGTTTTCATTTTTCAGTGATTCAGTTGTCATATTACATGTAGCTTTCTGGTAGGCTATCTTAAGAGAATGTAAATACAAATTTTAGCAGTAATCCAGTAATGGCTGTATGCGTTTTGATAATAAACGAGATATATTATGATCGTGCATTGCGGCGGGAGAAAAAAGAAACCATTTTGTAGTTACGGAATAGAGTTTTAGAGTTGGTAAATGTTAGTATTTATTTATTAAATTTGCTTGAAATGGACTTGTTTTTTACCCCTATGAAAGAAGAAGACCTTGTGATTTAATATGTTAGTACATAAGTAGTTTCTGATTACTTGTGAGTTGCTTATATCATAAGAAAAAACAAAACAAACTAAAGAGGTTTTCAATGTTTAGCTGACCTGCGAGGGCGAGCCTTTTTGACTCATATGTACACGGTTGATCCTAGGACCATATTCGACCCTTCTCTGGCCCCCCAGTACACACAACAGCGAGGTTTAAAGCCTTGACCACTAAGCAAGCCATTTGGTGGTGGTTAATTTCAAAAAGCTATACACGGTTTAGGGGGTGTTTGGGTAAGCTTATGAGTGGAATCTCTGAGGGTGTTTCGGATTGGTTATCCATACTGCTTATATGACTATTATCTAAATTTGCGTTTTGAGACCATGTATGAGCAGTTTTAAGGGTGTTTGGGATTGCATACTAAAACTGCTTATTTGGTATCCCAGACACTCACTAAGCAATGGTTGGTAGCGTTTTTGTTTTATTGTGTTCGAGTCTGTGTGACTTGTTTATAGTTAGTATCGGAAATAAAAATGCAGCTGTCCACTTTGCCTCTTGTTTTAGATGGATGAAATGATCATAACACTTGGACTATCTCTAATTTTTTCTGATATTATGGGATTGCTAACGAAATCATCGAACCTTTTTGGAGGGTTTGGTTCTGGACCCTTTGTGTAGTTTTTGAGCGTAGTTATGTAGAGCTTATATAGAACCCTTAACATGATGATACTATCGAAACAGTGATTTGGAACTTCACAACGTACTTTGTGTATCGAAGGTTGATGTTGGGATGGAGATTTCGGGTATCCTGTTAGAAAGGAACGAGAGTGTGTGCTGTATTATTTTCCCCCAAGCTTCACTAAGTTGCCTGTCCAATATTTCTAGTGGCAATATGATATAATTATTGGGTTCATTTCAACTTGAACACCCCTGATTTATTTGTGAACCGTGTTTGAGATCTTGTCCTCATTCCGAATGCGTTGGTGGATGGGTTTTGAAGCAATGTAGGTCACTTTAGGGTTTTGACCTTTGTGTGTTTGAAAGGAGAATGTTCTGATATAGTTGGCTTGTTTTGGGGTTGGTGGAATGTGGGATCCTCCGTTATTGGCCTTGACTGTGGTCATAGAGCTTAGCTTTCATGATAACTGACAAGTTACACCTTTTCTTCATGTGCTTGTATGCTGGATTTGGTTGTTGTGAATTTGTGATGGTAATTATATTGGATCTTTGTTGTGCTACCTATGTTATTTAGAATTTTAATATTAAATGTTAAGATGTCATGGCTTTCTATTTGTGCTTTTTGTAACTCTATGGAAATTTGGGTTTTTCTGTTTGCATTAGAATGCATGTGATACTTGGATGTTCAGGATTTCTATATGCATTTATCTAATCGTATAGTTTGTAGCAATGGTTCATTGAACAACATTTAAGTCTATATTTGTGCTGTCTCGGATCTTAGCTGTTTTAATTAATGGCAAGAAACAATAAATCTAGTGTGCGACGTCGTTTGTGGAGGTTTTACTACCTATTTAAACCCCTGTTTTAGCCTAGGGTTTGCCTACTTCGTTTAGTATAAACTTTTGTTAAAAATATCCGCCGTCGCACCCAAAATGGACAGTTTCCGAGATGATGGAAATGTCATTCATATAATTGGTGGAGATGATAAGCCGGTTTCAGCAACAGGAAATGAGTACGATAAGGCGTCTGGTGGTACTACTTCCAATTTGAGTTACGGTGTGAATGCAAATGCTGCTAAGAAATCAATCGCCATCCAGAAATTGTTGTTCAAGACAAAATGGTGTGTTGAATTCAGATCAGGAACTTGCCAGAATGCCACCAACTGCAATTTTGCACATAGAAGTTCAGAACTCAGAAGTCTTCAGCAGAATTATGACGACTTTGGGCTTGCCAATGAGCATAAATATCTTGTGATACTAAAGGGAATCGTTTCCGCAATTTGGGACTGCATATATGATAGATCCTTGAAAACTGCAAAGTTCTATAGTGAAGATAGGCTGCCTCTTGTCTGGTGGCGGCTGTCCTTCTGTTCACGACTCTAGAAGTCCAAGTATCGTTGAAAGAACAGCAATAGTAGTTTCGGGTGGCAGGTCTATTTTCTGTTAAAAGGGATGGAAGAGTCACTGCAGCACTGCCGACCACCTATGCACCACTACCATTACTAGGGTGATCGGGCCACTGCCAGCATGGCCTCAGCTGCAGCCCCAACATCCCCAGTAGCAGAGGCTGATTTGCAACGTGTGGAAGCCTCCTGAATTGTGGTCGACAAGGATCTGTATGAAATGGGAGCATTCAGGCCCTGTCCAGTATGGGAGCAGGTGTTACTTTGCTCACGGTGAAGCAGGTATAGTTCATTAAATTTCTTTAATTTATATAGTAATGATTATGAATCTTAATTTTCCTTCTCAGTTATATGTTGGGAACCACAAAGTACAGTTAATTGAATGGTTTGATGATCTATCTTCAGTTATTGACTAAGATCTAGATATAAAGATTGTTACTTTGTTTGAACTTTGGCAATTATCTACTGGTTTATACTTTGACTTAGATATTCATGTTTTATGGTCGATAGATTTCATGCCATGAAGGTAAAGGTTGTCCACCTCCTTTTATTCCCCACTAATCACAAGTTAAGTGAAATACTTGTAGTTAACAATGAAATATAACTAAGTGATTTTCTTGTATTCTGTTATGCTTCTTTGTTGTTTACAATTACATATGCTGAAACAAATAGGAGAACGAAAAGGCTCGTTGACAGTAGTGATGCTCTTTTGTTCTTTGCAGTGTTATATTCGAATTTTGTTATTGTTGATGTAGTAGTTTAGCCTACTAATATTGTCTCAGTTCTGTTGAGATTCTAGTTTTTACGCTGTAAATAAATTAGTTAAATTTTTTGATAACTTCGTAAGGGAGGTATAGGGGCCTAGGAACATAACTACATAAGAGAAGCAATATTGTGAACAAGTTAAAGCAATGAATTTGGATCATCTGCAAGTAGTGATCTTATAACAACTTTGGTCCCATATTTTGGTTATTGAAATTTAGAAAGAAGCTGATATCTTTTTTATTGACATAGTTTAGGAACAATGGAAGACTGATTGATAAGTCTTTATGAATCAACCCGAAGCCTTAATAATAGTAAAACTTGGTATAAGTATAGAGTTTCAACCTGATAGCATATCACTAGATTATTTTATCTTGTCCTTAAGATATAAGTCGATGGCTTAAAAAGTGGTATAACTTGGTAATAAGTATAGAGTTTTAATCCGATAGCACCAGGTTATTCTTGTCTTACCCTTGAGATAAAAGTGGATATTTCTCATAGTTTATATAGTTCTATAGGGTAAAAGCCATAAAATAACAACGTACTTTTCAAATTTTGCCGACTTGAAACACTTACTTTTTTATTACCTTAGTTCACCAACGAACTTTCAAAATTTGTTTCGAATTCACCCATATGACCGGTTTATATTAAAATAATAACTGAAATAACTATATTACCCTATTATTCTTTAAAATTTGTTCCGAGATCACCAACAAACTTTCAAAATTTGTTCTGAATTCACCCATATGCCGAGGGTAATATAGTCATTTCAGTTATTATTTTAATATAAACTGGTCATATGGATGATTTAAAAAAATTTTGAAAGATC
This sequence comes from Chrysanthemum makinoi, assembly GCA_910596185.1. Lineage (NCBI taxonomy): Eukaryota > Viridiplantae > Streptophyta > Magnoliopsida > Asterales > Asteraceae > Chrysanthemum > Chrysanthemum makinoi. The sequence goes on along the minus strand of OU343217.1, from coordinate 53,112,974 downwards.
GTTGGTACAAGGTATAAAAAAGTAAGTGTTTCAAGTCGGTAAAATTTGAAAAGTACGTTGTTATTTTATGGCTTTTACCCAGTTCTATATTTGTGGCTAAATTATTTTGATACCAGTGAGTTGCTTTATATTTAAAAAAGTGTTGTTTATTGTAAAGAAAAAAAGAAGCAGCAAAGTAGCAACAAGCTTGACACTCCCCTATTTGTTTGAGAACATGTAAAAAGATGCATAGCATTTATCAGTTTAGCTCATACAAGTTTGACATCTAAAGTCAAACAATGAGAACTAATAGGGATCTAAGCACGTTAAGAGTTTTAGGGAGGTTTAACAGATGCCTATAAATATCGATACAATGTACAAATTGTTGTGTTACTCCCTTTATTATATGATCATGAACTTGTAGTTTTCATGGTTGTTCTTTTGACTTTGACCGTCAAATGAATACCTTCAAATTTCAAAATAATTTGTATGTTTACTTTGGAATAAAATGCTTTACTGTAAAACATTACAAGTACCATAACTAGTACAAAGAATTAATATAAACTAATTCTTCTATTGACAGAACTGCGACGATATGGTGGCGCGCTTGTCAACCCCAGAGACCAAGGGTTCAATGCTCCAAACACTGTAGCAGACACTGGCTCATCAGTTGCTGTCGCAGGTGGTGCTGCACAGCTGCAAGGTGCTGAGCAGAGGTCAGGTCAGACGACGTGGAAGTTTCCAAAGAAGAGTAATGGTATTTACGGCGACTGGATTGATGACATTGAGTAAGCTTTATGTTTTTCAAATCCTTCAATAAGTGAAAAAACTCGGATCCACCTTTTTGGTTGCAGTTTGTGTTTGCTGCGTATTTCAGCTTTTTTTACTATTAAGACCATGGTTGACTTAGTTTTCTGAATTTGGTTGTTAATAATCCTCGGATTTAGAGGTTTTCTCAAGTTTGATGTCTTTTTATGCTTTTGTTGTGATACGCAACAATGTTGTTTCGTGTTCTCAACTATAAAGATCATTTCATTTCATGCTCACTTTGCCATGTTTTTGACTGAAAATCGAGACCTATAACTCGATAAGTCACATGACTGTATACCGTGGCAGTGTGTCTCACAGGTTGGACCCTGGTCCAAGGAAGGCCACTCCACACCTGCTAATGCGTGTGCATTGTTTCCTTTTATGTTGATTGGGATCTTCCACAATAAAATATGAAACACGTCATTGACATTAAAAAGTCAAACCGGACCATCTCTTGAGTCTGTTGGATCCCACACATGAATGGTACGGTAGGGTTGTTAGTTCATCCAAATGAGCTCTATGCAAGTTTGACTGCCCTTAGATATAGTGGTTGGAGGTAGATCACAAGAGTTTAGCCTTATTTTTATCTATACATCGAAGATGGATAAAATGTGTCCCTTGTGCCGAGGGGAATTACAATGGTAGAATCAGGGGCGGTCAGTAATATATTTCTATCGAGTTTAATTGACCCTATGTGGGCTTTCACCAAAACATATGAGTGTCACATTATGCTACATGTCCTCATCCGTTGAGCTAATATTGCGGGTACATATATACTGAAAAGTTGAAAGTTGGAATGCAATGGAAAGTGTAAGGGTGAAGATCGAGTCGTGTTTGAGTTGACTTATTCGGGTTGGCGGGTTAGTATAGTCTCTACGCAAACACGAACCGTTTATTAGAAAGAAAAGACCGAGTTCCCCTAACAATCCTTGCTTCCCTATAAGACTAAAAAAGATAAGGTAAAGTTAGCGGCCATTACTTCATATATAGTGGCGCGTAATTTAGTTTCGATAAAAATTGGTATTGTACATATAGTGTGTAGGGGTGTTATCGGGTCGGGTTAAATTTTGTTTTTATCATAAAAAAGTGACCCGTAACCCAACCCGATAAATAATGAGGTTATCGGGTTCGGGTTGTTGTCGAGTTATGTCGGGTCCGGTGGTTCTGGTTAATCGGGTCGTTTAGTTTTTCTACCCACAAAATAAGTAGTAGGCAAAAGTAAGTAGTTTCCTAAACATATATTTTATTTGGTTAATTTTTATTTATTTTATTTATTATTATTATTATTATTTTTTAATTTTTTTTGAACTTGAATCATGGTGTTAAAAATAGTACCTATATAGACATGTAACTTTTTTTTTTTAAAAATGGAGACTTGAAGTAATAAATATGTTGTTGCCATAAATTTATTGTTATACACTAGCTACCTTTTTGAAGGAAAAAAAATCGTTCTTAGTTTAGTTAGTCAACTGTAATAGGTGAGTATCGGACTACTAAAAATGTGTGAGAGAGAAAAAAAGGAGAGAGAAAAAAAAAAGAGAGAGCAACAAGAGGGATGGGAAAAGGTAGTCAATAGAAGAAGAAACAAGGCATGTAATGTTAGGAGTAGTGAGGTACGGGATAAGAACAAGGACATTGTTAAGTTCTTTGTTTCTAAAATTCCCATGGGATTTGGCATCTCTTTTCGAGCACTTCGGTACAATAGCAGGAGTTTACATTGCTCGTAAGAGAAATTCTAAAGGTGATAGATTTGGATTTGTTTCTTTTAAAGGGATCTTAGACATAGGGGAGTTGGAGAAGAAGATGGCTGGAATCAAGTTGGGAAGGTTTTCTCTAGAGGTTAACGTCGCTAGATATTCTGTAGAGAATGAGAATTTTGGCTCTGGAGGGGGGAATCGGCCGGCTAGTTCCATCCCTACAGGGGCAAAAAGAGTCTCGTTTCATCCGGGTCCTCAACCAGCAAGACGCTTTTCAGGGACCTTCACCCTGGGAGATATTTTTCCAGTGTTGTTAGGGCTCCTGGTGGAACGGATAAGAAAGAGGTCGTTATTGATATTGACCCCTGTGTCAATGAGATGGCGAGTTTTCATGAGATTTCTCTTGTGGCCTGTTGCGAAAATTTTAATATCTTATCCAACCTCTGCTCCTTTTTAGTTAACCTTAAAGGGATTGTATGTAATTTTCTATACTTGGGAGGCCTTTCGGTGCTCTTGTTGTGTGAAGATAAGGCCAAGGTGGAAGTGTTTTTCAAGAAAAAGGAGATTTGGAGCGGGTGGTTTAACAAAGTTGAAGTGTGGAAGGGACAATCTCTCCATTTTGAGCGACTTGCATGGGTTGAAATTGTCGGGGTTCCTCTTCATATAGCCTCAGCGTCTATTTTTAATAAAATTGGTGATCAACTTGGGAGAGTTGTTTACCATTCCTCATTCAAACCGGATTGTCCAAACCATTCTTTGGATGAGATTGGTATTCTTGTGGGGGACGGTAAAAGGATTGAAGAAGTTGTGACTTTGAAATGGAGGGACAAAAAGTTTCAGGTGTGGGTCTCCGAAAAACAGCATGACTGGTTCCCTGGTGGTAACCTTAACGTCAAAGGAAGGTCGGCCTCTCTTGGGTTTGATTTCCAGATCCCAGTTCCGTCGTCGGCGGAATCAAATGAGTTAGAAGATGGAGAGGTGAGAGAAGATTGTTATGAGCATGGGGAACACGGAGAGTACGAAGGGTCTCAGCATGGGGAAGATTAAATGAATGATGAAGAGGTGCATGGAAAAACGAAGGGTTGTTTTAAAGCGGCTGATAAATGCACGGATGTGGGGACCAGGGATTCTTTTTCCTTTTCGGCGGAGGCTCGGGAAAATAGGAATTTAGGAGTTAATACTAATATTGATATGGACTGGAATAATATTAATATTGGGCTTTCTCCTAGGCCCAGGAAAAGACCCAGAGAATCGGACCCGTTTTCTCTTGATGGCCTTTTGGGCCTTAATGGCGAAAATTCGGTTTGTCAAGATGGAGGAAAGTTTGTGGGGAATGAGGAATGTAGACCAAACTTATCCTCTGAGTGTAATCATAATCTCGATCTTAACTCAGCACCAAATATCCAAGAGGGGATCACTCCCCCCTCATCCCCAGTCAAGTGGTTAATGGTGTTCACCAGAATCAAGATGTGGAGATCCTTCGTGAAATTGAGGATACGATTGAAGTGGGTAAGAAGGTGGGAGTTGACCTTATTTCAGCCCAAGATAAGGTTAGAGTTGTTATTGAGGGTGAAGGTATGAATCCCGTTTTCCAATGAATTTTCTTTCTATCAATATTAGAGGATTTGGAGGGGATAGGAAGTCGAAGTGGATTAATTCTATTGTGGGCAAAGAAAAAGTTTCTTTCCTGGCTATCCAGGAAACGCAAAGTGGAGGTTTAGGAGATAAAGATGTTAGTAGGTACTGGGGAAAATCTTGTTTTGATTTTGAAGTGGTGAACCCTGTTGGTCGTTCAGGGGGTTTGATAAGTGTTTGGGACCCTTCGAAGTTGAAGAAAATTGGGAGCCAAAAACATGAAAATTTCCTTGTGGTAAAGGGTCTGATTAAAGGTACCGGCGATTTGGTTTCTATTGTTAATGTTTATGCTCCTCAAAGCAGGAGGGATAAGCAAAGGATTTGGGAAGATTTAAAGGCGTTAATTATGGGGAACCCAGGGAAGTGGATCCTTCTAGGTGACTTTACCACGGTTAGGTCTAGTGAGGAAAGAAAAGGTTCGAAGTTTAAGCGGAATTGTGCTAATGACTTTAACGATTTCATTTATGTTTCGGACCTTCACGAATACGATATGAAAGGTAGTAAATTTACCTATCTTAAGGAGGATGAGGGAGGTAAAAAACTAAGTAAGATTGATCGGTATCTAGTGAGTAGGGAGGTGGTGGATTTATGGCCTGAGGCGTGCCTTAGGGCGCTTCCCAGGTGGTTTTCGGATCATAACCCTATTCTCTTGTCGGTCGTTGATAGTAACTTTGGGCCCAAACCATTTAGGGTGTTCAATTCTTGGTTAGAGCTCCCGGATTGTAGGGAGGTGGTGTCCAAGGCTTTGCTTGAATTTGAATACTCCGGGGCCCCTGACTTGAAGCTGATTAAGAAGTTTCGTTGGCTTCGGCATAAGTTGAAAGAGTGGAGGAATAATTTGAGCCTTACAGAAAATGAAGAGATGGAAGTATGTAAGAAAGAATTGGAAGAGCTCGATATTGTTATGGAGTCCGATGATCTTACGGAGGAAGAAGAGTGGACTAGGAATGAATGTAAAAGGAAAATGGATGAGATTGAGGCTCGGAAATTGCTTGATTTAAAACAAAGGTCTAGAAATAAATGGGCGGCCGAAGGTGATGGTAATAATCGGTTTTTTCATGGTTTGATCAATAACAGGAGAATGTCTAATTCGATCGAAGGTCTCAAGGTGGGAGAGGAGTGGATTTCTAAGCCGAAATATATCAAAAAACATGTTTTTAACTTCTTCAAAGAGAAGTTCAGTGAGGATTGGAAGGATCGCCCCCCGTTATCTTGTGAGTTTGAAAATAAGTTGTCGGATGAAGCGGCTAATTTTTTGACCAATCGGTTTTCCAAAGAAGAAATCAAGAAGGCCGTGTTTGAGTGTGGAGAGGATAGAGCTCTTGGTCCCGATGGTATCTCGTTTAAATACATCAAGCGCTTTTGGAATTTATTTGAAGCTGGTTTTGGCGACCTGTTTGATCATTTTTACGAGGGAAGGGGGCTAAACCGGGGGTGTAACGCTGCTTTTATTACTGTAATTCCCAAAGTTAAGGATCCGGTAAACCTTGACGAATATAGGCCGATTACTTTGGTGGGGGCTCTAAGTAAAATTTTATCCCGTGTGTTAGCGAATAGGCTTAAAAAGGTTTTAAGCCCTCTCATTTCAATTAATCAGTCAGCTTTTCTTAGTGATCGTCTCATTCTCGATGGTCCTTTGATTTTAAATGAGATTATTTCCTGGGCTAAGAAAAATAATCGGAAAATCCTCATGTTCAAAGTGGACTTCAATAAAGCTTATGATAATGTTAACTGGGGCTTTCTCTTGTCGGTCATGTCTCAGATGGGTTTTCCGAATATATGGTGTACTTGGATTCATAACATTCTGTCTTCGGCTAGATCTGCTGTTTTGGTCAACGGTTCGCCCACTTTTGAATTCAATTGTTGTAAAGGTTTGCGTCAGGGAGATCCTATCTCCCCGTTTCTCTTTCTCATTGTTATGGAAGCTCTATCGAATATGATGCTGATGGCTAACAGGAAGGGGTATTACGAAGGAATGTCGCTCCCTAATCATGGGCCGTCGATCTCTCATCTTTTATATGCTGATGATTGCATATTTTTGGGTGATTGGTCTACTCAAAACATTAAAAAGGTTAGTCAAATTCTCAGGTGCTTTTATATTTGTTCCGGGCTTAAAATCAACATGAACAAATCCCAGATTTATGGTATTGGGGTTGAGGAGGCGGAGGTGAGTAGAGTGGCGAATTTAGTTAGGTGTATGTCGGGCTCTGCTCCGTTTAATTATTTGGGTATTCGAGTCGGTGGTAATATGAATAGAATAGCGAGTTGGGATTTCATTTTTGATATTTTTAACGCTAGACTCTCTAGATGGAAAGCGTCGTGCCTTTCTATTGGGGGTAGGGTGACCTTGATTAAAGCAGTTTTGGAAAGTCTTCCTACTTATTATCTTTCGTTGTTTAAAGCGCCTGTTAAAGTTCTGAATGATTTAGAAGGTGTTATAAAGAAGTTCTTGTGGGGTGGGGTTTCGGAAGTTAAAAAAATTCATTGGGTTGCTTGGGAGAAAGTTGCCTCCCCGGTGAAAGTTGGTGGCCTTGGTTTAAGTAAATTAAAGGAAACCAATATTGCCCTCCTTTCGAAGTGGGTGTGGAGGTATCGCAACGAGCCTGGGAGTTTGTGGAGGCAAGTAGTGGATTCGATCCATGGATCTCCTAGGTCTTTGGTCTCCTCTCCCAGTTTGTAAGTCTTTGCCTAGAGTTTGGTCCTCTATTGTTAAGTGTATCGCTAAAGTTAAAGGGGCGGAAGTTAGTCTGGTTCAGTTATTCAAAGGTTGTGTGGGCAATGGTAACAATACTCGTTTTTGGCTTGACCCTTGGTTGAGTTCCTGTTCTTTGAAGGATTCTTTTCCTTTATTGTTCAAAAAAGAAAAGTCGAAGAAATGTTTAGTTAGCGATAAATATGATCAGGGGTTGGATAAGTTTGTTGGTTTTTGGAATAGTACAGCAGGCTCCCTTTCTGTAGCTGAAGTGTGTTAGGAATTGGAAATTCCATGTTAAAGTGTCGGTCACCCCAATAATGGTCTAGCATATGTTAGCTCGTAGATTTGTCGTTGTTTACTTTATTTAGTAGTTTATTAGTTAGTTTGTAGCGTAGTTTAGTGTAGTGTAACACCGTGGAGGAAGGACGGGTCTTTACCCACTGTATGCCTGATCCACAGTCTGATAGGAGGAAGTATTGTTTGTAAGTATAAATACCCTTTCCATCCATGGAAGGGGTGTGGCTTCTTTGAATCTAACCTTTCATTTGTTTAAGCAACTCTCTTTCAAGAGCCTCCTCTCAACTCTCTTCATCTATCTAAAATGGCTTTCTTGTTTAATCATTGTCCTAGACCACCCGAATCATCAAACAACATATTATCATGATCCTACAATTGGCATCAGAGCCCAGGTTGTGTTGTTTGTTTTGATTCGTGGTTCGATTCATGTCTTTTTTATGCGGTTTATTGGTTCGTGTATACGGTTTGGGTTGTCTTGGATGAGGTTCGATGTAGCGTTGATGTGGGTTTGTTTAATACGAGTTAGATCATGTTTTACAAAACCTGTTTCTGTTGAGTTTTTGAATCCGCGTATAAACCATTCATGTTGATATTGGGCTTATTTTTGAGATGGTCTAAAATGTTTCTTAAACATTTTTACAAGTTATATTACTGGTTTGAATCAAAGTTGTTATAATGTTTTCTTTAACCGGCTTTTAATTATGTAACTAAAACTGGTTTCATATGTTACTAATCTCATGATTCAAAACTGGTTACTAGTCTTTTAAATGGTTTCTTAGAAAAACTGATTCTGTCTGAATACATGTTCTTCTAAGCGAGTTGTCAATGTGGTCAAAAGCGAGTTGATATTCTGTCCATTTTCTATGTCTGGAAAGCGAGTTGTGGCAGTCATTTAACTTGCATTATTGAATGCGAGTTGCTATAACATCCTTGTGTAAAAGCAAGTTGGTCATGAACGAGTTGTGTTAGATACAGAAGCGAGTTGTTACCTTAATGTCCAGATACAATGTCTTGGATGCGGGTTGTCAAGTTTATCTGTCAAAAGCGAGTTGGGTACTGGTTCAGGTTCATGCGAGTTACTTAACTCGCATTTAGTTTTATTGCACTTGCTTTTGAGCGAGTTGCTGTTGTTGCGAGTTGGTAATGAATGCGAGTTGATAAGGGGAAGTATATGAAGCGACTTGCTAACTCTCACAGATGCGAGTTGCTTGATTTTTGAGTCAACTGCGAGTTATGTAAAATGTAATGAAGCGACTTGTGTAAACCCTTACCTATAAAATCGACTTGGTATAATTGGTTTTGAGAATGAAAGATGTAAGAGACCTTGACCACTTGACCACAAAACCAAACACAAACTACTCAATGACCTCAGTTATCACATCATCAGTCCTAGCCTATTCTCAATAAGAATATAAACGAGCAGGAAAAGTAGAAGATCATCACGACTGGTTTCAAACTTCAACCAATACCAGCCTAAACTCATCACAATCTACACCTACTATCCTAAATCAATCATTCATCTCTTATTCAAGAATCAATAAGAAAATTAACAGAATAGAACTCAGAAAGGTCAATCGAATCATGTCAATCTTTTCAGATTTGTCTCTCGTTAACCTTTCTCATCATCGATCTTGTGATGCTATGCATTGTCTCATATTGAAACACGGATAGAGATCATAACAAGAGTGTTATGTCTCTATCTTGGTTCGGTAAAAAAGAAAACAAAATCTGTTTGTTATTATCCGAAACTGAAACAAAAAGATTCAATTAAGTATCTAATAAGGTTGATAATATACGAAGATAAAAAAATGATAACAACATGGAGGTTATATCATTTCTTTGATTCGTGTTAAGGTTAATCGTATGCACTTCGTTACATCTCACTAATCATACCTTTGATTCGTTTCTGAAGCCTAAGTCATATCTCGAGCCAACCCTATGGCGAGATGGATTTGTAATAACGATGGATGAGTCTTTAACTGAAGTGGATTGGGTTTCATCTCATGTTTATATCAATGATGATTGAATTTTTTTTGGAGTGATTTGTTTCGAGAATCAGAAGGAGGCGGATGTATTTGAGTGTTTTAGGGTTTGGTACTGTAAGTGTGATTAGGGTTATATGTGTGTTATAAGTGGAGTTTTATACCCGGTGTATTAGGGCACCTCTAAGATTAATTCTAATTGTGGATGGGCTTGGTATAATGCTTCAGCTGGATCTTGTGCTAACTGGGCCGAATTTCAAGTCATGGAGTAGGATCGGATACAATTGAACTTTAAGTCGGGGTATGATATGTGAATCGTGTGACAATTTGAGTTGAAATGAGCTAAACGTTTTATACCACTCTAATTTGTTTACATGAGCTCAAATGTGATAAACTAATTTATTAAGGATACAATTGTCTTAATAGAATTTTGTGATCAAGAGTGGCTTTTTGGTATTAATCTCACAAGGAAACTATGGATATTTTGTGATGGATTAGTCGAGCATAATTGCTATGCGGGGCCAAATGAACTATTGACACGTTGGATTTGGCTTTAAGATTGGGGATTTATGATGGGTCAAGTATTATATCACTTGAATTTGAATAATGAAATGATGGGCTTCTCATGATTGAACTTTGATTTTAGGAGATTTTATGAGATTTGAATTATGTGAGATTTGGACAAACTGTGATTTGATGAAGTGATTTGGTATGATCTTTGAGATTCGTCATGTTATGAGGTGTGATACTTTGGTGTATACACTTCCGCGAATGATATTTCGTCATGGCTTGAATTATTGTTTGATCGAGGTTGACTACGGGGTTGTTTGTTCGGTATTTCCTATTTGGATTTGTCGTGAGGTTCTCCAGGCACTGTTACTTATTTTATCTTCTTTCTTTCTACCTTTCCGCGAAGATGACTTGTTTGGGCATTTATTGAGTGTGATAAAGACTTGGCTATTTAGTTACGGTTGTGATTCTTTCCCGCTTAACCCACAACGTAATTATCACTTCGGTGTCTCACTCAGTTGAGGATACGTCAAGAGGTTTTGTACATTGGGTACACCGTTTCTTTTTCACGAGGATTTGTACAAGGTTAAGTAACATATATGGGGAATTTTACTTCATGCTCAAGTTTGGCATACCGGGTTTACTTCACCATGTTGTCCTTTGCAATAGCCAACAGAATGTGTGTATGATGTGTTTACCAAAGTGCTTATTGGATGGTTGATGATAATGTTGATGTTGGATAATGAACCGTTGACGAACCGCTGCATGTTCCCCTAAAACAGATATTCACCGAAACCGAATTTGTCATTACACATTCAAGCTGACATTGTTTACGGTTATGTCTTGATTTTGTAAAATCCCGCGAAAGAATCTATTTCTCGGTTTAAATCATAGAATTGTAAAATCCCGTGACAATAGAAATATCCTGGTAATAGTAAAGTGCATTTCCGGATCTATCTTACGGTTTACTCTTGGTTTTGTAAAATCCCGCGAAAGAAACTATTTTTCGGTTTAAACCATAGAGTTGTAAAATCCCGTACTGATGGAACCATTCTGGAGAAATGGAAAGTGTATTTCGGGATCTTATTTGATCTTTGGTGCTACGGTTTCTACTTCAAAGAAGGGATAAAAGGGTGTACTTCATAAATTGGGTGTGTGTTTGGATTGTCCTCATGGCAGTTTGGCTATTACAAGGTTTTACGGGGTTATGTGCTTTTAACCATGGTCGGGATGAAACCATTATCAAAGTTCATTTAAATATCAAAGAAGGCTAGATTTAAGCAGTTTAGAAGATGTGACAACGGCGTTAATTCAGTATTACTTATTTGAGGTTGAAGTGAAATATCACGGGCGAGTGTACTTAGTATCTGAAGGTATCGGGGATGGTTGGATGAAGATTCTTCGAGATCCTTGTTCGAGCTTATTATCAAACACAAAGACTTGGAAATCTAGTTATTGTTGGGTTACTTTTACCTTTTCTTTTACCACTTGGGGAATTGGGCTCTTATCACCTCAAGATAACTATCACTTTAAGGAGTTACGTTGTAGTGCTCGGTGTCACATTCAATTGTGGATTTTCAAGAGGTAATGTACGTCTTATACTTGATGGTTGGTTGGTTGAAGAGTATAGAGTACATAGAGAGTACTTAGAGATGCTAATGGAAATCGGCACGGCTCTTTGTTACATATGTGCAAGTTTAAGTCACGAGTTCGGGTTAGTTTACTTCAGGGGTCAAATTCATCATATTGGGTTTTCTCCATCATCTGTCACTACAAAGAGCCTACTGAATGATAATGGTGATGATTACATGTTTTGCCAAGAGATGATGAAAAGAGAGAGATAATGACGTATGAACACATCGGTTTATGCCTCGTACTCTAAAGAAAAGAAATGTAATGCGTTTAGGTCGCATTATCTTAGGAAGAAGAGAAATCTTCTTATTATGACCATTCTCATCAACATGCTTCATGCTTTCTTCATGCTTGGTCATCAAGTGAACGGGCTACCATTGTATTCTTATTCCACTTGCTCAACTATAATGACGATCGCGACATCATGTGATAATTTTGCGGGGGAGAAGTGTGAATAGAATACTTTTGGATGATTTCACTTATTTAGTCAAGAATGGCATCTCCGTATGCAATTCTTGAGGGGAGAAGAAGTGTGAATTTTTTGCATTGTTGATTGATATTTGAGAATATAAATGGTCATACGGCTCTAAACTCATGTAAGAACCGAGCTTCTTATTATCAGGTCATCTTCACATGGAGTTTTCTTCTAAGAGCCGTTGGTTGACATCTTCACTCGGATTGATGAGTTTATCGACAAAGTGCTTCGGGTTAATGCTTCACGTATACATCAACATGATGATTCCGAACAATCTCTGTTCTTGTTTGATGTGATTGGTAGTTTGGTGTTACCATCTTGTGTGTTCGTTCGGCCGATTGCGATTTCCTTGATGAATCTTTCTGTTCTTGTTTGATTGGGAGGGATTTTAGTTAAGGGGATTTGCAAGATGCAAGTTAATTGGGATGATTTTTGGTGGGATGCTTTTTGGTGTGAGTCGAAGATGTTAACACTCTATTCCCCATTCGGACAATCTTGAAGAAGGTCGAGTCTACAGTTAGTTCTACATTCTCTGCTACATGTTAGAAGACTAAAGACGTGTTGCATTTGATTATCTAAAGACTTCTTCTTAATCTGGGCATTTATCAAACATATTGTCGGTTTATGGGAGGCGTTGATATTGACTATTGCAATATTGCAGGTGCACTATTGAATAATAATCCGCTCTTTGGTATTCCTTTGCCAAATCTTCACGGATTATTGTTCATGAAAAATGATCCGCTCTTTGGTATTCCTTTACCAGATCTTCACGGATTATTGTGCACTCTGTAAATCAACCACATGAACATTAAGGAAAATGACTACCTCATCCGCTTGAAGACATTATTGGGGAATCTTCCAGATCAGTCTCTATACGTATATATCTTTAGGAAGATGGAATTAATGTTGAGGAATCATTTGTTCCGGTTCATTAAGTGGGTCAATGTACATCCGGTTGTACATTTATTCACGTGTTGGACATTTGACACAATTTGATTACTTCGGAGTTAATCATTTATCACTTACTTGAGATTGAAGTTGACTTTCACAAAGGCGTGTTCTTTGATAACTTGCTCGGGCTTAAAAATTTGAGTTGAAGACTTGGTTTATCTAGTTACCAGCAGTCAAGGTGAATGGTTGAAGACCTGGTTAACTATAGACCTGGTTAACTATCACTATTAGGAGTTACTTTGTTTTACTCAGTGTCACACGCATATGACGGTGTGGATAATCGTAAGAGGTGTTAATGTCTCATACTTTGCTTGAGTAGTGAGTACTTAGAGATTTGCTTGAAGCATAAATTCTCGACACCGTTCTTCTATCATTAGGTGCAAGCTTAAGATACAAATGTGGGGAATTTGATTTCAATTTCAAGTATGGTATATTGGGTTTTCTTTTTCAGGGGTCACTTCAAATTGTCTACATAAGGGTTGATATAATAGTCAGAGAAAGTCTTCAGCTAGTTGATTCTCACAAGAGTTCAAGTGTTCTTCTTAACAAATTTAGAGAAAGTCTTCAGCAAGTTGATTCTCACAAGAGGTCAAGTGTTCTTCTTAACAAATTTCTAGTATACGGGCTTATTATTGGTTGCTGATTCTGAAGTATCAAAACCAAAAATGGGAAAGGAGACAAGCATCTAAACGCAAGTAAACTTGATGAACTTAATTCTTCTAAGTGATTGAAGATATCTCGGGAAGACAAATGTTATTACCGTAGAGAAACTCAAGGTTTGACTCATGGCGAGTAAACTTGATGAACTTAATACTTCTAAGTGATTGAAGATATCCCGAAGACAAATGTCATTATCGCAGAGAAACTCAAGGTTTGACTCATGGCGTTTAGTGTTTATTCCAACTATGTAGGGGAAGAGAGGTTAGAGAAGTTTCGAAGATAAAAGAGGTACACAAGTGTGTGGTGATTTCGATGGTATCGCAATGATCAGGGAGAGAGATTGTGTACATTGGGGATGCTCAATTTGTTTCACTTGAGTGCTTAATCGGTGATTGAGATATAATCACTTATTCGAGTTGACATCCGTAGAGATTGTCACCCGCAGATAATCGGTGACTTGGCATGCTTCTTCAATGTTATCAGTTATTCATTCCTTGTGTATTGGTATACTTCGGATACTTGAGCTTCATACACGATCATCGGGGAAGAAAAATGTGAACATGGGGAGGTGTTTTCATTCCCCTCATGATGTGTATTCGGAGAGCTCTTGGGTATTGGTGTACTTCGGGTTCTTGAGCTTCATACACTATCATCAGGGACGAAAGATGTGAACATTGGGGAGATGTTCTTCTTTACCCTCATGATGTGTATTCGGGAGAGTTCTTGAGCATTATACAAAGAGACTGACTGCATCAATTCAACTACTTGGGGGAATTGTTCTCTTGACACCTTTCGGAATGGATTGCTTTAGACTTCAGTGGAAAAGGAATTTGAGAAGAGGTATTCAAATGTGGGATGATACGTTGTTGTTCCTCTTCTTGATGATATAACCCCGAACAAAGATCCTCGATTATCGTTCTTAAATGGAGCAGCGGGATTTATGATAATGGTGTGCTTCCTTGTGCACCTGGCTAATGCAAGCTTGAAATAGAGCTTCGAATCTGCTCAACATAAGGATTTTCGGTTTGGGGGAAGCTGCCAAAGTCTCTCTTTCTCAAAGGCTCATGTTCAATCTTCTTTTCTGGAGCCTCGGAAGCTTTGGTGGTGGAAGTTTAAAAGATGACGAATTCTATCTTCTACGACGTGCTGCTCGATATCCTTATCTCGGTACTAGTATCATCATCTTCTTAAACTATATCATCTACTCTATCTTTGTATATATTTATCTGAAAAATAAAATACAAAATTAGAAAACCATCAAAACAAAATAGAAAATTATAAAACCAACAAAAACCCATAAAAATCAGAAAATTTGTAAAATACCAAAAATATTGTTTTCTCATGACATGTCTTCTGGTATCGATAACATCTACGGTCTTAGAAATGTCATTCAATAATGGCACGGGACCATAGATGAAGTTCGAGCGGGAGGTGTAAATATTCTTTTCAAAACATGTCACAAATCAAATGGCTTACAGTTACTTCAGACTGTAACCCGGGCTTCAAATGATGGCTTATAGTTATTTCAGACTGTGACCCGTGCTTAAACAATGGCTTGCTATTATTTCTGATAGCAACCCGTTTTTCAAGGAAGGAAAGTGTTGCGCTATACAAATTTTCAAAATTATCGTGCACTTATCCTAAAAACAAAATGAGGAAAGTATGTCGAAGGACTGCTGTTCCTGCACAAATGTTTTTCCGTCTAAAATTCTTCAGAAAAATATTTGGTGTTTTCAAAATGGTGGAAAATGAGTTGCTTAAAACAATCGATTCGAGTTTTTATAAATTTGCAAACTCAATCAATGACTTCAGCACTTTTAAAATCTTTTATAAAATGAGTTATTGGTTGAGGGGAGAATGTTTTCAAATCTATATCTTCTAACGAGCTTTCTTAATTATCCTAATATGCTTAATTAAAATGATGTTAACCTATGTTGAAGGACTAGGTGCCTAGGATATGATTGCTAGGATTAGATGATTAGAGTTTGATGAACACATTATTCCTATACATTTAAATGATCTGATTGATATGTTGCATTGACTTTTATTAGTCGATTGCTGTTTGGGTGATGTCGACCACCATATATCTGTATGTGTGTTCACTAACGTATGCAGGTATATTGGTTATAAGAATGTTCCCGATCCGGATCCCACAATTGAAGATGATTGGATGCCGAAAGCAAAGGGTAACTATTTCTTGGGTTGACAAATGAAGAAACGGAGCTTAATTGGACTTCTATGGAGAGTTGGCATAAATGCAACGTAAGAGGTCTCACTGCATCAGCAGATGATTTTCTTCTAATTGATTGAAGAAACGGAGCTTAATTTGACTTCAGTTGGCATTCAAAATGCAACGTAAGAAGAAGTCTCATTTGCATCTGCAGATGGTTTTTATTCCAAACCCTACAGCAACAACAACGGAAGCTTCTCAACCACTAATGTATCTTTGTGCAGGAAACCATTCTTAAACAATTTTGAAAAATAATTTTGATCAAATTGTTTTGAAAATGGAAAATATTGTTTTGAAAATATATTGGACTAAATTTTGAAAATCACCGGACTTCATTTTATCAAAACTTAAGTCACTCAATTATCGACTTCGGTCATCGATTGAGGGGGAGAGTGATTTAATTTAAAGTATTTTCAAACAATATATCTTCAAAAGAGTCCGTTTGTATGAAATTATGTGGTGATCTAAAGATTTAATGTTATGTCATGGTATGATTTTTCTTTTGAATCAAGGTCTTTCAAAATGAAATTGTTTATGTTCTTGTTTGATTGTGAAATTGTTTTGTTTTACTTAAAAGATCTCTTAAAACAATCATACCTGATACTAACAATCTTTAATGTCTTAAAATGGTCCTTATCTGTCATTTTTCAAAAATCAAATCTTGCCACGTCTTTCCACCAAAATTTTCTAAATGATTTAAATCTTTTGGGATCACAAATCTCAAGAGGTTTGAAAATTTTGATCGGGGGAGAGATCGTGATTTAAATCTCAAATCTGTTTTAATGGAATCGGTTTTAGTCCTTTATAGGCACTCCTGCCTCCATGTGCCAAACGATTTCAAATACACAATGCACATGTTGAGGAGGAGGATTTATCCAAAAACCAGATGAGTATTTAAACAAGGCCACATTTTCTCCCATGTTTTCTAAACCGTATTAAATCACTTGGGATCCAAAATCTCAAAGGGTTTGATATTTTTGATCGGGGGAGAATTTGTGATTTAATAATGAAATTTGATAAAAGGTGATCGTTTTTTGTTCAAATGTGCAGGTTGCTCTCTCATATGTGCTAAACGCTTTAGAATCTCGAAGCACATATTGAGGGGGAGCAAAAAAACTATCGAGGTACGGAAGCTTTTTAAAGTGATTTATAAAGTACCTTGATTGTGTTTTCAAATGGTTTCTTAATGGCGCTTGTGATTGTGGATGTGCTTCAAATTATCTCTTGCCTCTATGTGATAAAAATGATCTCAAAAATCCTATGCACATATTGAGGGGGAGAAGTTACCAAAGAAAATCAAAAAGCTTTTTCTAAGGAAACTGTGATCAAGAAATTATTTCAAAGAACTCTTGCCTCCATGTGCTAAACAATTTCAAATCATATGCACATGTTGAGGGGGAGCATTTCTAAATGATCAAAACTATTAAGGTACAAAATGCTTTGATCTCGTATCACAAGTACCTTGATTGTTTTTCCAAATGATTTTTCAATTGGTTTCAAAGAAGAATGAACTGTACCAAAAGACCGACCATTTTACTTTATGTATGGAGTTATAAGGATGGTGAGGTTAGGTATTCGTTCCCACGATCCGCCAGAACCGGAGGGATCTACCCAGGGACAATCCACTAGATAGTGTAGAGTCCTTAGGTATAATGAAAAAAGGAGAAAAGTGAGATATGGGAAGAGTGCGAACTGAGATAGAGCTAGAACTGGAATAAACCCAACAAGGTTCTAGTTATGAAGTCTCGGTAAGCACTGAAGGGGTTGAAGAATGAAAAAGAAATGAATGTGAAAAAGGGTGAAAAGAAATAGCCCTCCAATAATTCAACCTTAGGGCAGAAACCGGGTTCAATACATATGCTACTAGTGTTTACTAAGGTAACACTAGTATTGAAGACAAGACATCATGGACCCAGTGATGCACTGCACCTAACTTCCCAAGCTACTCAAGTTCCTCTTAAAAGGGCTTGTTTCATTCTCACGGGGAACCTACATAATCTATCGACTTTCCCTTAGAGTTTGTTGATATTGAAGAAGGAGACCCTCTCCCTAGTCTCCGGCATAGGAACCAAATGTGCACGATTGAGTCTAGAGCCAAGAGATCATCCACAATATCTCATTAGGACACAATATTAATTAAGACTTGTTGTTTCACACAATGTGGAAAGTAAGATTATATATTAAGAGTCCTACGCATTATCCTTGTGGTATTGCCAGAACATCTGAGTGATATGTAAAAATATTCACAATGAAGATGGAAATCCTTCTAGAGCCAACATCAAACAAGCTCTTGGTGGGTGGCATGTGAAATCTTGCAAAAGATCAAGCTTGTGACAACTGGATAGATTCGATGGGGCGATTCACTATTGAATCAATCTTGGTCCAGGATTGGAATTGACGAATGCTTTTGGAAAAACCGTTCGATGTGCAAACCTTCTTTTCTCTAGCACGTCGAATGTGTATTATGTTTTCAAACACAAAAAGTATCTCTGATTGAAAAAAATAATAATAATACTTTTGGAAAAACCGTTTGATGTGCGAATCTCTTCTTTTCACTAGCACATCGAATGTGTACTCATTCTCTAATACAAAAAGTATTTTGATTGAAAATTGATCTTTCTCATAAAACCTTAGTCGTATTGCAAAACTCTTTCTTCTAAGCAATACGCGATTGTTTTTAAATCATTGTTTCATCAATCAGTGAATCTCAATTCGCTAGTTCACTCACTCCGTGTTGTCTTCTTTGAGACGTTCCGGTTTGAGAACGTAGAGCATTTGCCAAACCCTGTCAAGGAGATTCCTCGAATCCTACCGCTCATTTGTATCTGATCAACGGGAACCGTGGGCCGTGTACCTCAATTCAACAAAAGTGATCAAAGACACTTTCGTGTGTGTTATTGCTAACTGTTGTTTGCAGGTACATTTGGACGGTTGCAGTGATCGTAATTGAGGAGTCAATCCAAAGCCGCATTCTCACAAAGATCCACACTTAATTTGAAGAAATCATGACTGGTGCATATCTACATAACACGGCTCGATATTTCATACTATGCTTCGCTTCGCTGCCGCAAATATCATGAACCAAGAAGGCTTCCGCTACTCTAATGGAAAGATGTCATGATTCAAAAGTGTGAGCATGTCGGTCCGAAAGTCACAACATCACATGATGGCAACACAATAAAGGGTGATCCAGAGATTTATCTGGGTCGATGATCTCAAAGAAAGCTCGAAGATCATCAAAGATGTGGATCAGTTAAAGGCCTCCACTAAAAGTACAAATCAATGCGGACTTTGAAGAATCACTACAAAAGCACAAAGATTGCAAAAAATGAAGAATTCAAGAATACGAGCTCAAGAACTGAAGTTTATATAGAATGCTAGGATTTGAAATGTAAAACATGGGGTGACCTCCCTTAGGGGGAGATTGTTAGGAATTGGAAATTCCATGTTAAAGTGTCGGTCACCCCAATAATGGTCTAGCATATGTTAGCTCGTAGATTTGTCGTTGTTTACTTTATTTAGTAGTTTATTAGTTAGTTTGTAGCGTAGTTTAGTGTAGTGTAACACCGTGGAGGAAGGACGGGTCTTTACCCACTGTATGCCTGATCCACAGTCCGATAGGAGGACGTATTGTTTGTAAGTATAAATACCCCTTCCATCCATGGAAGGGGTGTGGCTTCTTTGAATCTAACCTTTCATTTGTTTAAGAAACTCTCTTTCAAGAGCCTCCTCTCAACTCTCTTCATCTATCTAAAATGGCTTTCTTGTTCAATCATTGTCCTAGACCACCCGAATCATCAAACAACATATTATCAAGATCCTACAAAGTGGATGAGAGGCTAGGATTGGAGGCGCTTCTGGAAAGACAGGTTCTTACCGACAATGAGGACAAATGGAAATGGTTAGCTAGAGGTGCGAATGGCTTTAGTGTGAAATCCGTGAAGGAATATCTTAGAGGCGAGCAGGATTATAGTAATCGGTTTGTGTTCAAATGGTCTAAATGGGTCACAAGAAAATGTAATATCCTGATGTGGAGAATTGGATTGAATCGGGTTCCTACCTCGGATTTACTTATGGCTCGGAATTGTGTGGTGGACTCTTCGATGTGCAGTTTATGTAATGTGGAGAGTGAGTCGGTTGAGCATCTTTTTTGCTCGTGCGTTGTGGCCTTGGACGTTTGGAATAAGGTGGGTAATTGGGTTAAGTTGCCTCCCATTTTTTTGTTCTCTAGCCGAGATATTTTCGATGTTCTCAAAGGGATGAAGATGGAAAAGAAGAAAAGAGTGGTGATCACGGGAATCCTTTTTGTGACCTGTTGGTGTATCTGGATAGCAAGGAACAAGAGTAGATTTGATAATGTCAAGATTGATTGCCGGAAAATTCTACATGATATCAAATCAATTAGTTATTTATGGTATTGTGATAGGTCGAGGAATAGCTCAATAGTGTGGAAAGATTGGTTCTCTTTCAACTTATTGTAATTGGGTAGTTTGTTTGGGCCTCCCTGTTTTGGGGAGTGTCGCTTTTCTGTGAATAATAGTCAAATTTCAAAAAAAAAGGTGAGTATCGAAAAATTCATTTAATGTCCAACATAATTTTGTTCCAACTGATTTAAAAATAACTGGAATGGTTTTTGTATCTAGATACCAACTCAGTTTCTCATAAGCCTTAAACAAATCGTTAGTAATCAATTATAATTGATTATCTGAAAATTCCCTAAACTATTATTCAAGCTACTGAGTATTCTTCTTTTCATACAAGAACTTACACAAATGAGAACTTATAATGGTCATTTTACTTTTTATTCATTCACCCGGGTATGTGTTACCTTTTATTCATGCAAGTGAACTAATTACTAACGGACTATTATTAGGTTTATTGTTAAAGGAAATGTTCTGTGTAATTGTGAAAACTAGTGTGCATATAAAACTTTTAGGGAAATAGTTTTTGGAAAATGAATTTCGGGTTTTATCAGGTTGACCCGATAATAAAAACAATTCAATCTTAACCCTACTTGATAACTATGTCGGGTTATCGAGTTCGGATCACACAACCCGATAAGATTTTTAAACCCGATTCAACCTGATTTGATAAATTTTATCGGCTTTGGGTTCGGGTCAGGTCAAGCCGACCCTATTGACACCCTTAAGATTTTTGAATGGTATAAATCTTGTGTTTAAGTTGTGCTATATGTGAGAAACTAACATTTAAGATTTTTAAATGAAGCATATTTTAGTAAAATCATTTTACTTATTTTGTAAATTTTTTAAAAATTAGTTTTTTATATAGGCAAGTAGCAAATGAAACAATTGCCATTTCAAGAGTGGAAAACAAAACTAAAAGAAAAAACAAAAAAGTAGCAAATGAAAGGAGGGAGTATCATATTTTGAAAACACAATCTTTAAACGGTATTAACCAAAAAGTAAAAAAGAGTGAAAGAGACAGAGATGGGACATGGCAGATGGCACCATCTTTGCAAACAGCTGCCATGAAAACAGCCAAGAAAACAACCAAAATGTGGTGTTAGAAGAAGGAGGAGCAAAAAACAAAAGGTTTGTAAGAGCAAAGAAGCAGAAGAAAGCCAAAGAATGAATCACATTGTTGTCGAGAAAAACCGCAGGAAAATGGTGAATGAACACCTCGGTGTATTGCATTCTCTCATGCCGAAATGTTACATCCAAAGGGTTTGTTCTTCTTTCTTGAATAATTTAGATGGTCTTTTCGGGTTTATTTTCTTCCGGTCTGTGTGTCGGCAGGCTTCAGCGCGGTTAAAGTCGGAAACTAGGTTAAAGAAAAATACTTATACTAAATTAGTTTTTCCTTCTCAAACAATCCTAATCACCTCCTTCAGTTTTTAAGAATATTATTCTCCACCATTTGTGCAATTAGGAATCGTTAGTTTTCTGTTACATTTTGGTGGAAAATCTATGCTTCAAAATGTCATTTTTAGTGCTTATTAGCTTAATGTTGTATCAAACCACAATAAGGTCAAGAAAGGTGTTCGGATAAAGCTTATGCTAAAAACTTATTAGCATTTGTGAGTAAAGAGATCAAAAAACTTGATATTATGAATTTGAAGTTTTAGCAAAAAGCATAAACTTAAGCTTATTTGAAGTTTTAAAAACCCTTTAGTAATTAAAAAAAAAAAGTTAGAAAATTCTTGTAAGTGTAATGATATTGACAGCATAGTGAAGTATGCTGTTTATGGAAAACTTGTCTAGATATGTATTTTGTTTACTCAATACTAATTATGTGTATGTTGACCATATAAGTTGGACTCATAAGTAACATTACACTGAGAAAAGGAATAGACTATATGTAGTATTCATATGAGAAAAATATAAGACTTATTAATTTTTTTATACTGTAAATAATTACTGATATATCTTTTTTTTTTCTTTTTTAGTTTGATCAAGCTTCAATAGTTGGTGTTGCAATAAGCTTTGTGAAGGAGCTTGAACATCACTTGCAAGCTCTTGAAGCTAAAAAGTTTACCTTAACCCAACAACAAAAACAGGATGCAATCATTCATGACCCAAATGGTGATATTGCCACTAACAATACGAACGAGTCTGAAATGCCCCAACTGCCCCTCTATTTTCGCAAACTTTTCTCTTTGCCGCAGTACACATGGTCTCAGCTTCCCTACGAGAACAACCATTCAAAGAGCAACTCAACAATGGCTAATATAGAGGTCAATTTAGTCAATGAACATGCCAATCTTCGGATCCTGATGCAAAAACAGCTAACTCAACTCTCTAAAATTGTTGGTTTCTTGGAAACAAGTTGCCTCACCATTCTCCACCTCAATGTCACCACTTTGGACCCTTTTGTGCTCTACTCCATCAGTCTTAAGGTATGTACAATACTTGGATGCAGAAAATGATTGCATAATCGTTCCTTCACTTGCTTTATTGATCTAGTATTTTCCGATGTCGATTATACTAGTATTTTCCATGTTTAGCCTTGCAATGTAACTTAGGAATGCAGTTAAGAATGGACTCTTTTACCAATAATTTTAACACAGTATAAATCAGTCAGTTTCGGCTATGTTCTATTGTTTAATGTCTAACAAAAAAAAGTGACCCATTTTGACATGCCATATAGAAACATCTCTCTGGTTCATCCTTATTTTAACATGTTTCTCAACACATCCATTCTTTTCTGTTGCTAAATTTGTACTAATGTACATTTTCTCGGCAGGTAGAAGAGGGATGCGGTCTTGATTCAGAAGATGAAATTGCAAATGCAGTTCACCGCATACTTGGACTTATTTAAGCAAAAGCTACCCCGTGTTTTGATTCCAATAAATACTATGATGTCAATGCCATCTACTCTAGGATTTTTTTGTGATTTTAACGTACAACATTAGTTGCATTAAGTTGTTTTCACGGGGCCGGTATTTTGTAGTTACAAACTGCAGAACTTTTTAGTTGAGGTAAAGTGCCATATATATTAGTTGCATTAGTATGTTTTTTTTTGAGAAATTGTATTATTCAAAAATAGCTTTTATTTTTTCGGGTGACCGGATAAAATCCCACCCGAGTCAACTTTGTTGATCTGACACCTAAACCCGGGGCCACACCGCAAACCATATGAAACCGGCCAGACCACATATCCAAAAACAAAAATCAAGGATGGGTAGTGATCGGGCTCAAACCGTCAAGTTTATCACACAAGTCAACCACTTGTGAATGGTCAACCGTAATAAAATTAAAACAGTCTAAAACCAATGCAATTTCCCTTGGAATATAGTGGATTCCCGGGTCGTTAAGTCCCACGGAGGATTAATGGTGCTTCAAAACGTTCAGATGTCGAATGATCACTAAGGATAATGATCAGTAAGGATTTTGAGTGGTAATTACACCTAAAGAGAAAGTTTGTAAATTACAGTTGCTTAAATGCAAATTAAAGAAAATTTAAAAAAACTAAATTATATTAAATAAACTCTATCACTATTTTTAAAGTTGGTTTTTCTTGATTTTTAAAACAAAATAACTTAAATAAACTATTTTAATTAAAGCGTAAACCTAAATTATCTAAAAACGTGACCTAGAATGAAAACGTGCGTTATATATAAAAATTACGCGAGTGCGTAAGAAAAAACGTAAAATTTGTAAAATAAAAGTCCTACGAGTGTAAAAACAATTTTCTTACTTACTATATGACAAAAGAAAATTTTAGAAAAAGATTTATATTTTTTTGACTTTTATATTTTTATTATGAATTAAATACTATTTTAAACTAATTAAATGATTAAAAATACTAAAACTATTCAAAAAATTCTGAAACTTTTTTATAAAATACTTTATAACAATACAAAGCTAAGAAAAATACAAAAGGTGTGAAAGCTTGTTTTAATAAGCTGTAAATAAGCTAATGAACTCGTATAAGCTAAAATAGAAAACAAGGGGTAAGTATTAAATGTTGCAAAGAAATACCAGTCAAAGACCCAAGGGCAACTGGTAGCGTGTGTGTGTGGTGAGTTGGGTGGCCAGGGTTCGAATCCCAAAATGGACTTTTTATTTTTATTTTCTTTTTGGATTTTTCATTTTGAAACTAATTAAGCACAATGAAATAAGCAAATTTCAAAACTAGAACTTTTATAAAACCACTAATAAGCTCAGAATAAGCTTATGATTACTTAACAGTTAGCAAGAAATGGAAAAAGCACAAGGATAAGCCAAATGGCTAATAAGCTAGAAAATAAGCAAAGGTAAATTGGAAATAAGCTAATCAACTGATTATAAGCTAATATTATAACTGAGAAAGCAAAATGACTTAAGAATAAACACTAAATAAGCCACATGAATCAAATAAGCAATCCAGTTAACTTGATTAACCAAACAGGTTTTGGGACAACTTTGGAGGCTAATTTATGCTTATGCAATAAGCTTGGAAATGAAAATAAGCACTGGGACTAACAAGTATACCAGCTAAACTCTCTAAAAAGCTAATTTCCAAAGTTTGGATTACAATAATGAGCTTGTAACTAGCTTTTGAAAGAGCTTATAAACACTGAATGATTGGTGTACTAAGTTAAATGGACACAACTAAAAGCAATAAGCAGACCTACCAAATAAGCTAGAAAGATGAAAATAAGCACTGAACTAGAGATATGGGTGGATAAGCTTTCCAAAAAGCTAAAGTACACAAGCTGGGACTCACTAATGAGCTTTTGACAAGCTTATGAAGAAGCTAGCTCAACTGTGCACATGACACATTTTCTACAAGGACTCAAAATAAGCTAAAAAATAAGCAGCTTAACCAAAGAATCTAGAAATTATAAAAAAATACTATGATAAAGATGAGCAGTTATATTTTAATATTCCAAAAGCATAAAACTTGAAACTCAAAGTTAAACCTTATAGAAATTAATCTATTTTATTTAAAAACTGGCCAAATGGAAATTTTGACTTTTTATATTACACTAATATGTTGACTAATATGAACTTTGAATCAATCATAATCACTGATTATGATGTATTAAGGTGGATTAAAACTGATTTGATCAACAATAACAACTTATAATCATGAAAACAAGATCATGGATCATGAAAATCCAACAGTTAATGAACAAGATATGATCAAATGCTATTTTGACTTTTACACTTATGAGCACTGATTTTTCTTGCTTCTTTAAGTTCTTAGGTACTAATGTGACATGAAACAAACAAAAGCAATGATACAAATAACCTCTACCACAGTTAACTAAGCAAATCCAAACAATCCTTTATGAAACTGTTTTGAAGCTTTAAGGACTTAAACAGATTTTTAAGCCAAGTAATCTAGTAATTAACTTATATTAACTATGATGAGACAAGATTAAACCAAAATTAATACACTTAAAACACTTAAACTAGAAAATGCAATTTTTAAAGAAATTGCTTACAAGTTGAGTCCAAGTACAAAACAGAAAACTGAGGTACAAGACCACAACCTATAGCTTCCCAAGAAGCTCTAAACCCAAGGGCAATCCAATATTCACCCTGCTCCAGCTGTGATCTCCATTTTCATTGATTTTTTATTTATGACTAATTTTTTGTATTTTTGGTAATTTTTGAATTAAAGCTCTAAACTGATTTTAAAGGTATCTAATAGCTTACATAAGCTATATAAGGAGCTTATATGAGCTTATGAGTCCAAAATAACAACTACAAACAACATTAAGCTAAATTGAGATTTTAAGCTTGAAAATGCATAAACTTGAAAATGATACTGCAACTTGAAATTGATTATTGATGAAGATGTACAATACACTGAAATACTTAAACAAAGTGCTTGAAAGGTTGAAATTACACTGGAAAGCTTAAATTGATTAAAACGACTAAGAAAATTAAAGATTACTCTAGATTACTTCCACCTTGCTTCATCTCTGTCTTTATAATGATCTTTTTGACTTGGTGTCGATCTCTGAACGTTTCCCACTTGATTTCAGCCCTTGAATTCACCAATTTCATCAGAATCATACACATGTCAATTTTGGCACCAAAAAAGTCTTAAGCAGGTTTTAACAATTAATGAATTTTGGTGGGATGTGGAGGTGTTAGGGGAGTGGGTAGAGAGGTGTAAAGGTGATGGTGAGGTGAAAAGGTGGAGAGAACAGGTGGTGGTGAAAACCACCTGGTTTTGTGGTTGCAGGCGTGGGTGAGGGAGAAGCATGCTTCGGTTTTGGGCGGATTTGACTTTTTGACCCGTTTTTAATATTAAGTTGGGGGTTCACAATAGGGTATTGACAGGGCAAAATGATTTTGGACTGGCTCAAGTTCAGGGGTCAAGATTGGGCTTGGTTTGGGCAGCTGGGTTGGATTTGGGTTGGATATTAATACAAGGGTCCGTTTGGTTTGGTATTAACACAAGGACCATTTATGTAATTTTCTGTTTTATGAGGGACCAAAACTGCCAACATTCCAAAGTTATCACAAGGACCTATCCTGCCAATCTTGAATAGTACAAGGACCAATTTTGATTATTTTCACTTTTTAAATTTCCAAGGACCTTTTATGACACTTTTTTAAACTTTAGGGACCTTTTCTGCCATTTGACCAAAGATTCATTCAAGGACCATTTTTGACAACTTAGAATATTTCAGGGACCTTGAATGATAAAACTCCACATTTTGGATTCCAGGGACTAGATTTGACAACTTTTGAAACTTGAGGGACTAAAACTGCCAATTATGCAAACTTGATACGTTTTTCATCTGATTTTGGTATTTTTGCATTTAAAACACATAAAACACTTATTTGTGATATTTTTATCATTTTGATGCATTTCGAGTGTTTTATGTTTTTGCAGTTTAAATGGTACAAAAATGATGAGTATTTAGACACTCATCAATCCCCACACTAAGATATTGCTAGTCCCTAGCAATCTTTTAAGAAAACTTAATGGATTTCATCTCTTTACCAAAAGCCATTACTTCTGGAGTAGCCAATTGTTTTAGTTCAAGTAAGAACCTTGGTACAATGATAACCAAATGATTTTGAGCAAATCACCAGCTTTCAACAGTTTTGATTTGTCTTTACCAGAAGCCGCTTGCTTCTGGACTAGCCAACTCTTAGATAAAATATCTTTGGTGAGTCGATTACCAATTATGGTTTTCCAACTGCCTTTACCACAAGCCATAAACTTGCGGGCTAGCCAACTTTTCACTAATTAAAGATATGGTGAGCTGAACACCATACAATTTTGGGAAAATTGCAAGCCGTCAACGGATTTGAGATATCTTTACCAAGAGCCGTTTGCTCCTGGATTAGCCAATCCTTTTGTTTATTAGACATGGCGGATCGATAATCGTAGTCGAGTAAGTGAAAACACTTACTCCAAAAAAAATTTGGCCAAAATGGGGAATTGGATGGGATAATTACATGATAAAATTCGTGAGAATTCCCCCACACTAGAAATGAATATTGCCCTCAATATTCAAAGTACCGGCGGTTATGCCGAAACATAGAACATAAAAGGGAAATACTACGGCCATTATTTTATTTTTGATATATACACATTTTTTTTTCTTTTTTTTTCTTTTTTTTTTATATGAAACTTTATATATAACAGCGGGGGGCAACTCCCCCACACTAGGGTGGTAGAAAATAGAAAGAAGTCAGAAATATGGGTGAAAACCCATATGGTGTGCTATTGTTTTTGATTACCGAGTCGCTAGCTTGACTCGATCCCCGCATTCATTGGTTCATGGGGAAAGTTTGTAAATCTGGGACAACCATGGGTGGAATGTCCTCTCCAAAATAGTGTTTCAATCGATGACCATTCACTTTAAAATTTGGACCATCGGGTTGAGATAACTCAAAGGTACCATAAGGAAATACTTTAGTGATGGTGAATGGTCCAGACCAGCGGGATTTAAGTTTTCCCGAGAAAATCTTCAATCTTGAATTGAAAAGAAGGACTCGATCACCGACGTTGAAAACGCGGTTCTTGATTTTGGAGTCATGAATCTTCTTTGTCTTTTGTTTGTAGATCAAAGAGTTCTCGTATGCTTGATCACGGAGTTCATTTAATTCATTCATTTGAACTTTTCGGTGATCACCAGCTGTCTGAATATCAAAGTTGGCATGTTTCAAGTCCCAGTATGCTTTGTGCTCGAGCTCAATCGGCAGATGACATGCCTTTCCGTACACTAGCTTGTATGGAGTACACCCGATTGGTGTTTTATAAGCTGTACGGAAGGCCCGAGTGCGCCATCTGCTTATCCGACCAGGATGCACGGTTTTCGCCATCTGTCCTTTCAAGAATTCTTTTTATACCACGGTTGGAAACTTCCACTTGCCCACTTGTTTGTGGGTGGTATGCAGATAGAGAGACGGTGAGCTACACCATACTTTTGCATGACTCTATCAAACTGGTCATTGCAGAAATGCGTACCACGATCACCGATTATAGCTCGTGGAGTTCCAAACCTAGCAAAAAGAGATTTTAAGAATTTCACAACAACTCGGCCATCATTGGTAGGCAAAGCTTTCGCTTCAACCCATTTTGACAAAAAGTCAATGTACCACAAGTATGTATTTATTTCCTCGAGATGATGGAAATGGCCCCATAAAGTCAATGCCCCAGATGTCAAAAATCTCACACACTTGAATGGCGTTTGGCGGCATTTCATTTCTTTGTGAGATATTTCCATGACGTTGACAAGCGCACAGTGTTTTGATAAACTCGTGGGCATCTTTGTAAATTGTGGGCCAATAAAACCCGGAATCAAACACCTTCTTGGCAGTGTAGTTTGGACTATGATGGCCCCGTGGGTCCAAAGATGGCAAGCTTTGAGAACGTCCATAGCTTCTTGTCCATAAACACACCGTCGGATGACTTGATCCGCACAGATTTTGAATAAGTAGGGTCGTCCCCTAAGTAATGTTTAACATACTTGAAGAATTTGTTCTTCTGTTGGGTCGACATTCCTTTCACTATGAAGTTACCCGCATGGTAATTTGCGAAGTCAGCAAACCATGGGGTAGTAGAGTTTCCACGAAAAGAAACCGCATTGAGTGTCTCGAGAGGAAATGTTTCATTTATTTCCTTTTTCTCGAACACATCCTGGTGAGGGTTTTCTAAACGGACAAATGATCGGCCTAGGTTCTCAGCTCCATTTTTATCACGTATAATGATATCAAATTCTTGCAGGAGGAGAACCCAACGAGTAATCTCGCTTTGCATCTTGTTTAGCAAAGAGATATTTGAGAGCCGAGTGATCCGTATACACCACGCATTTGGTCAAGATTAGGTATGGCAGAAACTTCTCAAACGCATACACCACGGCTAGTAGCTCTTTTTCTGTGGTGGTGTAATGGGTTTGAGCTTCAGTCATAGTCTTACTTGCGTAGTGGATAGGCTGAAAATGCTTGGATCTACGTTGCCCTAGGACGGCACCGATAGCAAAATCACTTGCATCGCACATGAGCTCAAAGGGTAAATCCCGATTCGGGAGCAACGAGAAATGGTGCTTCAGTAAGCTTTTTCTTTAATGTTTCAAAAGCTTTGATGCACTCGGTGAGAAGATAAAAGGAGCATCTTTTTCAAGAAGATGGGTCATAGGCCGGGCGATCTTAGAAAAATCTTGTATGAATCTGCGATAAAAACCGGCATGACCTAAAAAACTCCTAATACCTTTGACGGTAGTAGGATGAGGTAATTTAGCAATAACATCGACTTTTGCTCTATCAACCTCAATCCCGTTTTTTGAAATCTTATGGCCAAGGACTATGCATTCTTTGACCATAAAGTGGCTCTTCTCCCAATTTAGACAAAGATTGGTGTCTTCACACCTTTTTAGCATTTTATCTAAATGGGAGAGACATGTTTGAAACAAGTCCCCAATGACCGAGAAATCATCCATAAACACCTCCATTGTTTCCCCGATCATGTCGTGGAAAATGGCCATCATACATCGTTGGAACGTGTCAGGAGCATTACATAGGCCAAAAGGCATACGTCTATAGGCAAAAGTTCCGTATGGGCAGGTGAATGTGGTCTTTTCTTGATCCCGTGGATCAATGGGGATCTGAAAATAACCCGAGAAACCATCAAGGAAACAATAGTACTCGCTCCCTGCTAATCTCTCAAGCATTTGGTCCATGAAGGGTAGAGGAAAATGGTCTTTTCGGTTGGCGTCATTCAACTTATGATAGTCAATGCAAACACGCCATCCCGTAACCAATCGAGTTGGAATTAACTCGTTTTCTTCATTTGTGACAACAGTTATGCCACCCTTTTAGGAACACAGTGAATTGGGCTAACCCAAGGACTATCAGAGATCGGGTAAATTAAACCGCATCAAAAGTTTGAGAACCTCTTGTTTAATAACATCATGGATTTTAGGATTCACCCTTCTCTGATGTTGAACTGCTGGCTTGAAGTCATCCTCCATCAAGATTTTGTGAGTACAAAACTCAAGGTTGATACCCTTAATGTCGGAGAGTTTCCAAGCAATTGCTTGCTTGTGTGACTTCAAGATCTTTATGAGAGCAATCTTTTCATCTTTACTCAAATCTCGAGCAATAATGAAGGGTAATTTATCATCACCTTCAAGAAATGCATATTCGAGATGAGGTGGTAAGTCCTTAAGTTCGACTTCATGAAATTCTTCAGTTTTCTCAACTGACTTGACTTCCTTGTTATGAAGCTCGACGGGAGGGAGTGATGATGGATCATCATTAAGCAACTTCTCAATGAGAAGTATGTCCCCCTCGATGTCGATGGGAGCGTGATCAATTTCCCAAGGAACAGAATCACTAGACAAGTATGCTTCAATCTCTTCCAAGATGAAGTCACTTTCCTCAAATGGAATGAGAGAAGGAGTAGAATTGGCAATGATGGGTTGAGATGAATGAGTGAGATTATCACTCGAAGAATTATGATCATAACCGAGAACTTCTTGAGAGTACTCTTCGATAACATCAATGATATCTATTCGGTTAACCGATTCGTAATCATAGTTTATGAGTACCTCGAAGTTTGATCAAGGTTAAAGGTGACAGCTTCATTACCCACACTTAATGTGATTTCTTGCTCAAATACATCAATGAGAGCACGGCCCGTTCTCGTGAATCCTCGTCCCAACAATGAGAGGAACCCGTGGATCAGATCGAAATCAACAACTACAAAGTCACCGGAAAATGGAACTTTCCTACTTTCACGAATACGTCCTCGAATGCCAAGTGGACGGATATTGTACGATCTCGCAAGCTCGAGAGTCATGCATGTAGGAGTAAGATCCGAAGAGAAATTTTCTTCCATATCTTGAATAAGGCATCGATTGATGCTTGCACCAAGATCTGCTAAGGCAAAGCATTCAACCATTCCCGGAAATACACAAGGTAAGAGAAATTTTCCAGATCTCCAAGCTTCTCGAAGCTTCTTCAGATAACTGCAGAGCAGCTTCGCTCAAAGGAGTTTTAGCCATTTCAAACAGCTTTTCCTTGTTGCTTAACATGTGTTTGAGAGTTGATGCAAACTTGGGCATCGACATGATAGCATCCGCAAAGCTTATGTCAAAATGTAGTTCTTGGAAAATTTGAAAAAATTTGTCCATTTGATGACCGGCTTTTTCGCGGAGCTTTTGCTCATTCAAACGTGATGGGTAAGGAATAGAAGATTTGGATTTGGGGTTTTCAACGGAGCTACTGGAGGTTCAAAAACAACTCCTGGATTGGATTTGGGTTTCAGGACAACTTGAGGTTGGACATCGTTGGTACCTCCGTTATTAGTAGGAAGTTCCTTGTCCTTTGTCGCCTCAGGTTCACTTTCCACTACCTTCGGAGAAGAAGAAGAAGAGGTAGTAGGAATAGCGGGTCCATCATATGAAACACCACTTCTGGTTGTGATCGCCTTTGCATCGCCCCTCGGTTAGCGATCGTGTTGCTCGGAAGTTTTCCTGAGCCCGAGGGTTGATCATTTAAAGACTTCTTTAGATCGCGACCGACTGACCAACAACCTATTCATTTCATCTTGGGATTTCATGAATTGTTTCAATAACTCATCAGATGATGGTCCAGTTGGAACAATGGCTTGAGTTTGATTAGGAAAATTCTGGCCTTTATTATTCAGATTAGGGCCTTGATTTTGAAAATTTCCTTGATTAGGATTCATATTCCCATGAAATTGATTCCCTCGATTGAAATTGTTTTGATTAAAGTTTCCTTGGTGTTGGAAACCTTGATTTGGTCCGAGATAGAAATTACCTTGGTTTTGATAACCTTGGTTCATTCTAGGTTGGTTCTGAT
Organism: Chrysanthemum makinoi; assembly: GCA_910596185.1. Taxonomy (NCBI): domain Eukaryota; kingdom Viridiplantae; phylum Streptophyta; class Magnoliopsida; order Asterales; family Asteraceae; genus Chrysanthemum; species Chrysanthemum makinoi. The sequence goes on along the minus strand of OU343217.1, from coordinate 53,080,679 downwards.
TCCGGTTTTGTATGTTAGGATTCTAGTTAAAACCGGGTGGTCCCTGATAAGTATTAGCACGGTAGTTTGGTTCATTTTGAGGACGGTATTGATTACCTCCCTGATGTGAAGTACCGGCTATAGCATTGGCTTCAAACGGACTACCATCGGTGGCGGTACAGTTGTAGTATGCATGAGGGCCACCACAAGTGACACAGACCTCAACTTTTTCACTTCACCATGTGATGGTGTCTGTGTGAAAGTGACTTTCTTTTGATTAGCAAGAACCAAAGCCTGTACAATATCCGTGAGTTTGTCAATCTTAGCATCGGTGCTAGATGTACTCACGTGAGATGAAGTAGAAGGTCCTACATTAGACCGAGTCCGATATGTCTTTGTTCGGAAAGGGCGGACCTGGGACTTGTTTTCTATAATTTGCAAGGATTCTTTTGTGGTCTTGCTCAGGAAATTACCTCCCGCGGAGGCATTTAAAGAGTCTTGGTCACTTGTCTCAGACCATTATATAAAGTATCCATTTGCATTAACTCGGTAAAACCATGATGTGGACACTTCCGGAGCAACTCTTTGTAACGATCCCATGCCTCACCGAATGATTCATCAAATCTTTGAGAAAATTTCATTATCTCATTCTTAAGACTTGTAGTTCGAGATGGAGGATAGAATTCATTAACAAACTTAGTGACTAGATCCTCCCATGTCTCAATGGAACGAGGGGTTGTTTCTCAAGCCAATTCCGGGCTTGTCCCTCTAGAGAGAATGGGAACAAAAGAAGCTTAATTGCTTCATGTGGGACATTCTTGTATTTGATGGTAGATGCAATCTTGTTGAACCATCGAATATGTGCATGAGGATCATCCCGCCCAAAACCATAAAATTGGCTTTGGGTTACAAGATTAAGCAACCCGGTTTTGAGCTCAAAGGTATCACCCACGATGGTCGGGACAATAATGGCATATCCGTAACCCTCGATGGGTGCTTGGAGAAGCTCATTCATCGGTTTGTCTTCCGCCATTACGCAGGGGTGGTGGTGTTAGACGTCCTCGTCCCGGTGAAGGAGCGTAACGCCTCTACGCCTACGTGGAATCTTTGCAAGATCCGAAAGTGGACTTGTAGAGCGGAAGAACGAAGCGCATGCACTAAGTTTAAAAATCACAAAACAAATGCGAGGAAAAACGACAAGTGAACTTAAACCAATAATCACAAATGAAATGGCTTCTTTGAAAAGGTACACCAAATCACAAGGACACAAAGGCAAGTTTTGATCTGTAAGATTGGGAACTTATTAATGTTCACACCCCGCTTGGTAGGTGTACTGCCTTGATTTGCGGTGGTTGATTTTTATGTATTTAAGTACCACATAAAAGACGTAGGTATGAATTTGTGCTAAGGGTTTAAAAACTTTTGGACAATATTTTTGGTATCGTCTCGTTTAACCAAATCGTATCTTTTTAAGAATCACCTTAAAGAAAATACAAGATAGAAAACGTTACGATTGTTTTATTGTTTTATATTTTGTTTGGTGTTGTTAACACTTTAGGAAAAGTGTTAATGAACTTTTTGATTTTTGATAACTTTACAAAAAACTGTTTACAAAAGGTGGTATATGTGCAAGTATGGGTCTGAAAATGCTTAGAACACGCTAAAGCCTCCCCGGCAGCGGCGCCAAAATTTGATCGGGCTCAAACCGTCAAGTTTATCACACAAGTCAACCACTTGTGAATGGTCAACCGTAATAAAATTAAAACAGTCTAAAACCAATGCAATTTCCCTTGGAATATAGTGGATTCCCAGGTCGTTAAGTCCCACGGAGGATTAATGGTGCTTCAAAACGTTCAGATGTCGAATGATCACTAAGGATAATGATCAATAAGGATTTTGAGTGGTAATTACACCTAAAGAGAAAGTTTGTAAATTACATGTGCTTAAATGCAAATTAAAGAAAATTAAAAAACTAAATTATATTAAATAAACGCTATCACTATTTTTAAAGTTGGTTTTTCTTGATTTTTAAAACAAAATAACTTAAATAAACTATTTTAATTAAAGCGTAAACCTAAATTATCTAAAAACGTGACCTAGAATGAAAACGCGCGTTATATATAAAAATTACGCGAGTGTAAGAAAAAAGCGTAAAATTTGTAAAATAAAAGTCCTACGAGTGTAAAAACAATTTTCTTACTTACTATATGACAAAAGAAAATTTTAGAAAAAAGATTTATATTTTTTAGACTTTTATATTTTTATTATGAATTAAATACTATTTTAAACTAATTAAATGATTAAAAATACTAAAACTATTCAAAAAATTCTGAAACTTTTTTATAAAATACTTTATAACAATACAAAGCTAAGAAAAATACAAAAGGTGTGAAAGCTTGTTTTAATAAGCTGTAAATAAGCTAATGAACTCGTATAAGCTAAAATAGAAAACAAGGGTAAGTATTAAATGTTGCAAAGAAATACCACCAAAGACCCAAGGGCAACTGGTAGCGTGTGTGTGTGGTGAGTCTGGGTGGCCGGGTTCAATCCCAGAATGGACTTTTTATTTTTATTTTCTTTTTGGATTTTTCTTTTTTTTGAAACTAATTAAGCACAATGAAATAAGCAAATTTCAAAACTAGAACTTTTATAAAACCACTAATAAGCTCTAATAAGCTTATGATTACTTAACAAGCTTAGCAAGAAATGGAAAAAAAGCACAAGGATAAGCCAAATGGCTAATAAGCTAGAAAATAAGCAAAGGTAAATTGGAAATAAGCTAATCAACTGATTATAAGCTAATATTATAACTGAGAAAGCAAAATGACTTAAGAATAAACACTAAATAAGCCACATGAATCAAATAAGCAATCCAGTTAACTTGATTAACCAAACAAGTTTTGGGACAACTTTGGAGGCTAATTTATGCTTATGCAATAAGCATGGAAATGAAAATAAGCACTGGGACTAACAAGTATACCAGCTAAACTCTCTAAAAAGCTAATTTCCAAAGTTTGGATTACAATAATGAGCTTGTAACTAGCTTTTGAAAGAGCTTATAAACACTGAATGATTGGTGTACTAAGTTAAATGGACACAACTAAAAGCAATAAGCAGACCTACCAAATAAGCTAGAAAGATGAAAATAAGCACTGAACTAGAGATATGGGTGGATAAGCTTTCAAAAAGCTAAAGTACACAAGTCGACTCACTAATGAGCTTTTGACAAGCTTATGAAGAAGCTAGCTCAACGTACACGGGACACATTTTCAGACAAGGACTCAAAATAAGCTAAAAATAAGCCTTTAACCAAACAATCTAGAAATTATAAAAAATACTATAATAAAGATGAGCAGTTATATTTTAATATTCCAAAAGCATAAAACTTGAAACTCAAAGTTAAACCTTATAGAAATTAATCTATTTTATTTAAAAACTGACCAAATGGAAATTTTGACTTTTTATATTACACTAATATGTTGACTAATATGAACTTTGAATCAATCATAATCACTGATTATGATGTATTAAGGTGGATTAAAACTGATTTGATCAACAATAACAACTTATAATCATGAAAACAAGATCATGGATCATGAAAATCCAACAGTTAATGAACAAGATATGATCAAATGCTATTTTGACTTTTACACTTATTAGCACTGATTTTTCTTGCTTCTTTAAGTTCTTAGGTACTAATGTGACATGAAACAAACAAAAGCAATGATACAAATAACCTCTACCACAGTTAACTAAGCAAATCCAAACAATCCTTTATGAAACTGTTTTGAAGCTTTAAGGACTTAAACAGATTTTTAAGCCAAGTAATCTAGTAATTGACTTATATTAACTATGATGAGACAAGATTAAACCAAAATTAATACACTTAAAACACTTAAACTAGAAAATGCAATTTTTAAAGAAATTGCTTACAAGTTGAGTCCAAGTACAAAACAGAGAACTGAGGTACAAGACCACAACCTATAGCTTCCCAAGAAGCTCTAAACCCAAGGGCAATCCAATATTCACCCTGCTCCAGCTGTGATCTCCATTTTCATTGATTTTTTATTTATGACTAATTTTTTTGTATTTTTGGTAATTTTTGAATTAAAGCTCTAAACTGATTTTAAAGGTATCTAATAGCTTACATAAGCTATATAAGGAGCTTATATGAGCTTATGAGTCCAAAATAACAACTACAAACAACATTAAGCTAAATTGAGATTTTAAGCTTGAAAATGCATAAACTTGAAAATGATATCAAAACTTGAAATTGATTATTGATGAAGATGTACAATACACTGAAATACTTAAACAAAGTGCTTGAAAGGTTGAAATTACACTGGAAAGCTTAAATTGATTAAAACGACTAAGAAAATTAAAGATTACTCTAGATTACTTCCACCTTGCTTCATCTCTGTCTTTATAATGATCTTTTTGACTTGGTGTCGATCTCTGAACGTTTCCCACTTGATTTCAGCCCTTGAATTCATCAATTTCATCAAAATCATACACATGTCAATTTTGGCACCAAAAAGTCTTAAGCGTGTTTTAACAATTAATGAATTTTGGTGGGATGTGGAGGTGTTAGGGGAGTGGGTAGAGAGGTGTAAAGGTGATGGTGAGGTGGAAAGGTGGAGAGAAGTGTGGTGGTGAAAACCACCGGTTTTGTGGTTGCGGCTGGGTGAGGGAGAAGCACAAGATGCTTCCGGTTTTGGGCGGATTTGACTTTTGACTCGTTTTTATTATTAAGTTGGGGGTTCACAATAGGGTATTGACAGGGCAAAATGATTTTGGACTGGCTCAAGTTCAGGGGTCAAGATTGGGCTTGTTTTGGGCCAGCTGGGTTGGATTTGGGTTGGATATTAATACAAGGGTCCGTTTGGTTTGGTATTAACACAAGGACCATTTATGTAATTTTCTGTTTTATGAGGGACCAAAACTGCCAACATTCCAAAGTTATCACAAGGACCTATCCTGCCAATCTTGAATAGTACAAGGACCAATTTTGATTATTTTCACTTTTTAAATTTCCAAGGACCTTTTATGACACTTTTTTAAACTTTAGGGACCTTTTCTGCCATTTGACCAAAGATTCATTCAAGGACCATTTTTGACAACTTAGAATATTTCAGGGACCTTGAATGATAAAACTCCACATTTTTGGATTCCAGGGACTAGATTTGACAACTTTTGAAACTTGGGGGACTAAAACTGCCAATTATGCAAACTTGATACGTTTTTCACCTGATTTTGGTATTTTTGCATTTAAAACACATAAAACACTTATTTGTGATATTTTTATCATTTTGATGCATTTCTGAGTGTTTTCAGATGTTTTTGCAGTTTAAAAGGTATAAAAATGATGAGTATTTAGACACTCATCAGGTAGCCAGAAGTAACTAAAACTTACATGTGTTGGTGTGTAGATCTCCCAGAATAGGGTTAAGACAATCAATGACAGTAGCAATACCACTAGGTGGTTACCGGATATCACTTGTAATCGTGTAATCACTTTCCAAAGTAAACTATTCGACCCTAATGCCTGGGTATCACGAATATCTACTGATAATACCAAATGCGCTTAGAGAATTAGGCACAATTCTATAACCCTTTCGCTAATAAGTGTTTACGCCGTATATATCTTTCATGCATAATCAGATCTCCTATTTATAGGAGGTTACTCATAGCTAGTCAAATGGAATTATGAGTATTAATCGCCCATTAATAGCCTCATAATTATCCCCATTATAGCCGTTAGTGGTTACATGACCATTAAACGTGGTCATTAAGCGGTTGTAATCGCCATTTAGCAAGATTTCTTTAACACTAGCAAGCATTTCATAGTGCTATCTGGTTACACCTGCTTCATGGAATCCACAAGCTTTAGTGGAAAACACAAGCTTCGGTGGAAACACAAGTTTCAGTGGAAACCACAAGCGATTCTTTCCACAAGCGCATTTCTACTAGCACTATCAATACAAACCACTACAAGAGTCAGGGTGTTCATGGACCTTATGGGTGTACAATCCGTACCTCCTAACCCATTACAAGGTGTGAACTAATCCCACAAGTGCACTAAATTTTCCAACAATCCTCCCCAAATTTAGTTCACTTCCTTTGCATTAAAATTAAACATCAAGCAAAACATGTGCATAAATGAAAATGTCCCGAGGATTGAATTTTCATCTTAGTAAATTACACGTTCAAATATTCGAGAATCGGGGTGTTCTAAGAATTGAACCCTTCAACCCATTTGAATACCTGAAGATAAAATACACACAATTTTTCAAACACTTAAAAGCTCCCGACACTATACAAGCCATGTGTCCATATCCAAATTCATAAATGTTGTAAAAGCTAAAAGTCCAAAGCTTCATGAAGCGGCAAAACTTCAACATTTACATAGGTGGTTCCTCTTATTCATGCTCCTCGCCAAGCAGCTTTTCAAAGAAAATTAACCATTAAGAAGTAAAGACTTCATCCTCCTTTCAGAAGGTTCCGAGCACAACCTTGGGATGTAAAATAAACATGTGCTCCAGTCCACTGAATGTTCAGCTTTCCACATTGAACTCAGCTCCCAAGTTTCCTTAGGAGCGAGTTGGGTGTCATAGCATTCAGTGACTAAGTTGGACTTAAACCCATCCCTTTAGCAGACTTTATAACCAAGTCTCTAGCTAGACCCTTCGTTAAGTGATCACTAAGTTCTTGGAGATCTCACAAACTCTAAAGATACCACCCCATTCATGATAAGCTCACGAATCATGCTATGTCTGACACCTAAGTGTCTAGACTTACCATTGTACATTTGGCTATAAGCCTTAGCCAATGTAGCTGCACTATCACACCGGATAGAAATAGGTGCTATAGGTTTAGGCCACAATGGAATCTCAAGGAGCAAGTTTTTCAACCATTCAGCTTCTTTACCAGAAGCTGCTAAAGCCACAAATTCAGATTCTATTGTTGAACTGGTGATGCAAGTTTGTTTCTTGGATGCCCAAGAAATTGCACCTCCACCAAGTAGGAATACCCGACCCACGGTAGATCTAATTGTCTTCGGTGTATCTTGATCCAACTTGCATCGTGTATCCTTCCAACACCGATGGGTAACCAAGATATGAGAGACTATAATCCATAGTTCTCTTCAAATACTTCAACACTCTTTGAACCGCTTGCTGATGAGCACTAGGATTACTAGTATACCGCTCAATTTTCCCACTCGCAAAACCTATATCGGTCTTGTACAAGTCATGGCATACATCAAAACCAATTACCCTAGAATACTCAAGTTGAGATACTGCCTTGCCATGATTAGGCATCAGCTTCTCACAAGTATCCATAGGTGTACTCACGGGAGTACAATCAAAGTAATTGAATTTCCTCAACACCTTCTCAATATAATGAGACCGAGAGATAGAAATTCTTTTACTTTCATGTTTAATCCTTATACCAAGGATAACATCACCTTCCCCATGTGTTTCATGGAGAACCTTGATGACAAAAATTCCTTTGTCAGGTCAACCCGATTTTGGTCAGTGCCAAAGATCAACATGTCATCAACATATAGAAAAATGATTACTCCTTTACCAGATTCATCAAATTCGCTATATACACATTTGTCAGCCTGGTTAAGAACATAACCATTAGACAAAACCACTTCATCAAATTTTTGATGCCATTGCTTAGGTGCTTGCTTAAGTCCATAAAGAGACTTAATCAGTTTACACACCTTGTTTTCATTGCCGGGCAAGATGAAGCCCTGAGGTTGGTTCATATAAACCTCCTCATCCAATTCACCATTCAAGAAAGTTGTCTTCACATCCATCCATGAATAATCGATTGTGAATAGATGCCATAGCAATCGCCAGCCTTATGGTAATCGATACGAGCCACAGGGGCATAAGTATCAAAATAGTATATCCCTGACTTTTGTTTAAAGCCCTGAATGACTAGTCTAGCCTTGAACTTTTCAATAGTTCCATCTACCTTCATTTTCTTCTTGAAAATCCATTTGCAACCCAAAGGTTTGCAACCAGATGGTAGATCAACCAACACCCAAGTGTTGTTCCCCATGATGGAATCCATCTCATCATTGATTGCTTCTTTCGTAAAGCAATATCCTCGGGACTTCATTGATTCTTCAAATGTCTTGGGATCATCCTCAACAATGAAGCAATAGGAGTATTGGTCCGAGACCTCATCCCTTGTTCCTTCAACTAAGTATAGTTGAAACTCAGGTCCAAATGACTTTGGATTCCGGACCCTTTTGCTCTTCCCGAGCAGGTTCAGTTGTTGAACCACAACCTCATCAGGGGACCACTGATGGTTCATCATCGTGGACCTCTCGATACACCAGTGTCATGAGTTCCATTAGGAATCCTCATACTTGGTCTAGGGATGATGAGAATCTATGCTCATCAAAGTTTGCATCCCTTGATTCAATTATGGAGTTAATTGAAACATATTCATTAGGTTCAATAACATAGAACCTATAAGCCTTGGAATGCTCAACATATCCAACAAAGATGCAATCAATGCCTCTTTCACCCAAAGTCTTTTGCTTTGGATCAGGGAGTCTTACAACAGCCCTACAACCCCGCACCACTCGAGATAGTTCAGTTGGGTTTCCTTTTAGTCTAGAGTTCATAAAGGGGTAACCATGTTCCTTTTGTTGGGAACCCTATTTAATAAATAGCAAGCTGTTAGCATAGCTTCACCCCGTAACCCTTGACTCATCCCTGAATAGGACAACATGGAATTAACCATCTCCTTCAAAGACTGTTTTTCCTTTCGAAATGCCATTTTTGAGGAGTATAAGGGGCAGTCGTTTCATGGATTATACCAACAGACCGAAAATACAGAGTATCCATGTACTCACCTCCCCTATCAGTCCTTAATCTTTTGATCAAAGACCCAAGTTGTAATTCAACTTCGGTTTTAAACACTTTGAATTTATCTAATGCTTCATCCTTGGAATGTAACAAATAAACATAACAAAACCTAGAAGCATCATCAATAAATGTCACAAAGTACTTCTTGTTCCCCAACGAGGGAGTGGCATGCAAATCACACAGATCACTGTGAATAAGCTCCAGCTTCTATCTTTGCACACATGAACTGTTGCACCAGAGTCAACCCACCACGCAACATCATCATCATGCACATAATTAGATTCAGATACATATGTAACATAATAAATCTAAAAAGACTTATTAAACATATTACGACCTTTCGGTGAGTTGGTTGAACCACCACTCCCTGAACCATTAGTGCCTGATCCATTGGATTTACCACCAATTTTAACACCCTTGCAGTCCCTTTTGATGTGACTAGTTTTGCCACATTTCCAACAAGTAGGTGTTGCCTTCTTGTTAGGATATGCCCTTGTGTCATCATGAAATTTGCGTTTGCCTTTGTTGTCATTGTACCTGGTGGAGTTGTTATGCTCCATCATATTGACAACAGATGGTCCAGTAGCATTGCTACTCTTTGGCTTGTCATTATCCTGCATCTTGAGAGATTCCTCAATGCGCTGATGATGGCCCAACTCAACCGAGTTAACTCCTCTTTCTTATGTTTCAAGGTATGCTTGAAATCTTTCCAAGAAGGAGGAGTTTGTCAATGACACAAGAGACTTTAATAGCCTCATCCATGTTCATATTGTGTTGTGTAAACCTTCCAAGTATTCCAAGAAGTTCATTGTATTGTTCCATGATGGTCTTGAATCACCATTTTGTAATTTGTGAAATTACTAACAAGAAACTTCTTACTTGATGCATCCTCACACATATATTTGGCATCCAAGGAATCCCACAGTTCTTTGGAAGATACAAAGTTCTGATAAATATCAAACAGAGAATCAGACATACCATTGAGAATAAGACCTCTGCATATGTAGTCATCATTCTCCCATTTGCTCCTCCTCCCGATATGCTCCACAGAGCATCATCAACATCATCAAGAATAGGTGTGGTTAGCACATACACCACACTCATGCTTGACGAAGAAGTGCATCTTCTTACGCCACCTCCTAAAGTCCACCCCTTCAAACTTGTCAAGCTTAGCAAAGTTTGAAGCCATGTGTTTCATTGCGGCTAAAGAACCATTGATTATCACAAATAGTTTACTTTGATTGTTGGTGTGTTGATCTCCCAGAACAGGGTTAAGACAATCAATGACAGTAGCAATACCACTAGGTGGTTACCGGATATCACTTGAAATCGTGTAATCACTTTCCAAAGTAAACTATTCGACCCTAATGCATGGGTATCACGAATATCTACTTGGGATAAGACCAAATGCAGTTAGAGAATTAGGCACAATTCTATAACCCTTTCGCTAATAAGTGTTTACGTTTTCTGTATATATCTTTCATGCATAATCAGATCTCCTATTTATAGGAGGTTACTCATAGCTAGTCAAATGGAATTATGAGTATTAATCGGCCCATTAATAGCCTCATAATTATCCCCATTATAGCCGTTAGTGGTTACATGACCAATTAAACGTGGTCATTAAGCAGTTGTAACGCCATTTAGCGTACTTTAACACTAGCATATTTTCATAGTGCTATCGATGGTTACACTGCTTGATGGAATCCACAAGCTTCAATGGAAAACACAAGCGGTTGGAAACACAAGTTTCAGTGGAAACACCGCTATCGGTGGAAACATGCTATCGCTGGAAACCACAAGCAGTACTTTCCACAAGCAGTACTTTCTACTAGCAGTACCAATACAAACCACTACAAGAGTCAGGGTATTCATGGACCTTATGGGTGTACACTCCGTACCTTCTAACCTATTACAAGGTGTGAACTAATCCCACAAGTGCACTAAATTTTCCAACAACATGGATAAAATGATAAATCCTGTCCCTAGCATACTTTTGTTGATTGTATTCGGTTGTTCAAAAAAATGTGTCGTACTTAAAAGTATATCAATCTTGAACCTTGTACTTGTCATTCTATCAGTACTTAAAGTGGCAATGTATAGTACACAAATAAAAACTGTGTTTTGTGTTCGAAACAAAATATAGGTTCTATTTGTGCTAATTTTCATTTAAACCCCAATGTTAGAGTTCGGTGTGTGTGTTTTCACTATTCATGCTTTGAATCTACACTTATGTGCACTTCAAATGGCATGCAACATTCTTCAATAGATGTGTAAAACTAAAAGTGTTAGCTTTGAGGAATGGTAAATTAAAGCTCATGAGTTTCACCGTTTCGATTACAAGATTTGTGTATATGTTATTTCATGGCTGACAAATTATTAAATTTCAGATTTTTAACTTTAACACAATTATAAGAAACATAGACTATCTTAATTTGTGTACTACTATACATGCCAGTACATATTTGATGGGTCTGTATACTACTATACTTAGATTGGCATATATACAAGGGTGTTGTCACAAGTAAAGTTTATTCAAACATACATATATACAAAGTTGTGCAATGCATTAAAACGAAAAACGAATTTGAAACCAGGAATCGTCCTAAACTTAGATAACCAAGAAAGAAGAGCAAAACTTATTAGTTCACATAATCAACTTTTTAATCACATTAACCGAAAACTCTTCCCTGTAAACGCTTTGAATACTTCAGGTTCTTTCTTCAGTTGAACCTTGGATCGGTCGTGCTCCTTCACCTCCTTAGCCGCTGCTACAACTTGTCCATTGACCCGCCTTGCCAGCCCCATAAATGGCGAAAACTCAGTTTGTTGCTTGTTTGCTACATTTGATTCTTTCATCATCAGCTTCTTCATGAACTGATCAACTGATTCACCGTCTTTTGTAAAAATCATTGTTTTCTTCTCAGGTTCTTTGTAATCCAAAGGTGTTGCAAAATGGACCTCACAATCTGTATCAAACAACGATATTGCATGTGATGGCTTAGTATCCACAATATCAATCAAATACTTCTCGCCCTCGTGATTAATCACAATAGTATCACCAGTTGTTAAGCAAGCAAAATCCCTGAAAGCTTTTTCTAGCAACGATTTATGATCTGAAAGCATGGTGAACTTAGTAGCATGCGGTTGTAACTTAATGTAAGTTCCTGGAAGAAGACTCGTGTTCTCGATGTTCACTAATTCACCTTCTTGTAGTTTCATGCTTTCCATCATCCACTTAGGTATGTAAACAACCCCTTCATCAGCCGTAAACTCTATAACACCGCAATGGGAATGAAGGTCAGTGTCGGGTTTCATGATGCAAAAATTCAAAGGGTAAACAACGTCCCTACGGTAAGCAAGTTTATCAAGAACGGATGGCGGCAATATGACCTTGTTTCCAGCCTCTAGATGGTTTTTTCGATTTGAGAAAGCGGATAACACATGTATGATTGGTCGTGATCGATCGTTGTAGGTAGTTGGATAGGTGTTTTCATTGTTAGGTGGTTCGACTTCCATGTCCCAGTCCGTGTCCGTGGTGGAGAAGGTGTTTTCGGCATTAGATTGGATTTCCTCCGCGATCCAATCCTTGAGCTCCATGTCCATGGTCGTGGACATGCTTCCATCATGCGTTTCGAAGTTGCCAATGTAAGGGTTTCCGGCGAATAACGTTGGATCAAGACAATCACTGTCGAACAAATCCATGATAGAGATAAAGCTAAAGAAATCAACGAATTGAGTATGGGTTATGAAGAATGAATGTGAAAAAGTGTTTGTAAATATGGTATACGTGTTTATTTATAGGATTTGGAAGTCGGTTGCGGTAAATTAGCTAACGTAAGATTCAAGCCTTCTATATTTTATTTTAAATATTATCAAAACTTGGTACTTTTAAAGTCTTCATATTTTATCTCAAACTACATATTATTTTATCTCAACTGCATACGATGAAGGAAGACCAGATATTCTTAAATTAAAAATTAAGCAATACAACTATCTAAGCATATTGTATAAACTAGTCAACCACAAAAACAATAATTTAAAAAAGAGTAAATTGCACAAATGGTCCCTGTGGTTTGCTCAAATTGCAGATTTCTGAGTTTTCGAAAGTGCAGGCGGCCTCCCTGAGAGGAAAAGTTGAGTTCATTTTCGTCCCTGACCAAATTGAAATGACTGAAATACCCTCCCTCTTCACCCCTTTGAATTTCGGGACGAAATCTGCAATTTGAGCAAACCACGCGAGGACCATTTTTTTTTCGAAAATAATTTTTTGAATTTTTTGATTTTTTTGTTACACTTTTTATCCGTTTTCTTACACTTTTAAGATTTTGTCGTTTTATCCATTTTCTTACGTTTTGTCTCTTTTTATTCGTTTTTGCACGTTTTTGTCTGTTTTCTCCGTTTTTTTACATTTTTGTCTGTGTTTCTTACATTTTGTCTGTTTTTCTTACGTTTTTGTTTGTTTTTGTATTATTTCAACATTTTGAAAAAAAATTCAAAGAGAAAAAAATTTTGAAACAAAATTTCAAAAAAAAAAAAATTGGAAGTTTTTCACAAATTTGAGTAAAAAAATTAGAAAAAAATGTTTTCGTAAATACTTGTTTTTCACAAAAAAAAAAAAAAATGGAATTTTTTTTTCTAAATTGTTTTTTTCGAAATTCTTTTTACAAAAATAATTATTTCGTAATTTTGGACATATTGAAAAAAATTTCAAAATTTTTCAAATTTTTGAAATATTTTGTATTTGTGACTTTTTGGATTTGTTTAGAACTTTCGAAAAAATTATTTTGGAAAAATTATTTTCGGAAAAAATAAATGGTCCTTGTGGTTTGCTCAATTGCGATTTCGTCTGAAAATTCAAAGGGATGAAGACAAGGGTATTTCGGTCATTTCAATTTGGTCGGGGGCAACGGAACCAAAATTTCCATACAAGGAGGCCGCCTGCACTTTCGTAAACTTAGGGACTAAATCGGAATTTGAGCAAACCACAGGGACCATTTGTGCAATTTACTCTTTAAAAAATACAGATACTAAAACTAAAAGTACAACATGATTCCTAATTTCACTCCACCAGATATTTCTACTTTTGTCTCCAACATATGTTTCTCTCCGTCATATTTTTATCTACAACATATGTTTCTTCATCATATTATTTCTCAAGCATATTACTTTCCTCAGATATACGAAAATTACTAAAGCTCAAGGTATAACATGATTCATGTTTTCCTTCCATGAAACCTATAAATGTTTTTCACACTAATTAAGAGCATCCACAAAAGCTTTTGCAAAAGCTTAGTACTATTTAAAAAAGTTATTTAATGATTTTTTTCATTGCAAAAGTGAGCTTTTACAAAAGCTTTTTAAAAAAACTTGTAGTTTTACAAATGTTTGATAGAAAAAGCAAATCATTCTCAATATATGAGTTATGCATTAATTGTGAAACAAAAATATTAGGGCTAATAACCTATTAAAGTACTATACTTGTCATAAATGGCAGTTCTGCGTAGCGAACAAAAAAAATAGCTCTTTTAGACATTAAACTTGACATTTTTGTCTTCCTTTAAGTATTCTGACCATTTTACCCTTCCAAACAACGACATCAAACTTGATCCTCCCGGTGCAAACAACAACACCAATGTTTTGAATCAATCTTCGTTGTATCTTACTGAACGAAATGGAACGGCGCCAAACAGTTCATTTACTCTAAATGGACAGCTTTACAAACGTAATATTATCTTACGGATGGAATTTATCCTACGTATTCAACGTTTGTTAAAGCATATAAGTATCCCACGACTGAAGGAAAAGATTCAAGAACTACAAAAGAGTCGCAAGAAAGGATGTCAAACGAGCTTTTGGGCGTCTTAAGGCAAAATGGATGATTCTCATCGTCATCTCTGGCTATGTCGGTGAAAAGATTCGACTCTGTTTATCACGTGTATTATATTCAACAATATGATTTTAAAAGCGACGAGATGCAATATCACCGATTCATATAATGGATCAGCCGATTACGGCGCTAGTTTACGATGACAGTACCACGAGAATTAATCGACGAAGATATCCATAATCTCCGATATGATCTTCGGAGCATGTAGCGTCAAGACTTAGCATACCTCGATGGTAGTGTAATTTTCTTTTTATTTCAACGGTGATGTAATTTTCTTTTTTTTTCTAAGTTTTATGTAATTTTTTTTATTATTAATGAAATATTATGTTTTTATTAAATCTGTTTAATATAATTATGAATATAAAAAATAAAAGAATAAAATTGATTGAGGTATGAAATCATTGTTGTCACTAAAAAAGTATGATGAGGTATGAGATTAGGTGGAATGATATTATTGGTTGGTGGTGAGGTATGAGTGAGTTATGTGTGGCATGAATGCCACCACCCTTAATGGGTTAAAAAAAACCATTTTTCCTAAAACTTTTTTTTGACTAATGAATTAGTTATACTTTGATAGACGCGATGTAATGGTAAATCGTCAACGTCATTTTTTACTCAACCATCAGCATCACAATCAACATAGTGTGATTTTTTTTTTTTTTTTTTTTTTTTTTTGAAAGGCAATTTATTTCACAACCAAAACAAATACAAATAAAGGCATCCCCTATATTAACAAGATGCTAACATATAAAGGACCCAAAAAAACCAAACAAACAAATACATAATTGACTACAACAAAAGAAAACTAAGACAAACAAACACCACAAAAAAGGCACAACACACATACAAGACCAAATAACATAGTGTAATAAGTCAATTAACGTCACAATACTTACACACATACACCAAATAACACATCACCATCTTCTCTCCAAGTCGTCTTGCAGGCGACCAACATATCAAAAAAGCTGGGGGACAACGCGTTTGGGGGAGGGGGCTAACGTACATAGTCTTATATAGTCTAAAAAAACATCTGTTTTGTTAAACATTTGAAG
Source organism: Chrysanthemum makinoi (assembly GCA_910596185.1). Classification (NCBI taxonomy): domain Eukaryota; kingdom Viridiplantae; phylum Streptophyta; class Magnoliopsida; order Asterales; family Asteraceae; genus Chrysanthemum; species Chrysanthemum makinoi. The sequence goes on along the minus strand of OU343217.1, from coordinate 53,064,864 downwards.
ATTTTTCTAATGAACAAACAAAAAGCTATAGAGAAAATGAAAATTTTTGGTTGAAAATATTTTAAAGCAGGAATCCTTGTTGCTTTTTATTTTTTGTTCAATTAAATTCTTTGAAGGTGACTAACTTCTTTTCTATGCACGAAAAGTTTTTATTTTCATCTAAGTTAGGCATAATTGTTTCTGTAAATATTCTTCAAGCAACACTTATCATTTTATCTTTCAATTGTGAATAGAATAACGAATGGAAAGGATGTAAGTAGCGCCGTGATCTAGTGGTAGAATTCAAATCTCGTTGAGTGTACATTTTAGGATGAACGCAAAAAGTTTGTAAATGATCACAAAAGTATCGATTAGATCGAGTGCATTAGAAAGAAAAGACTGAGTTCCCCGAACAATCCTTGCTTCCCTGTAAAACTAAAAAGATAAGGTAAAGCTAGACGAGTATTCGCACATAGCGGCGATGATGTATAATTTCAATAAAATTTGGTTTTGTAGATATAGTGTGTGTGCTTTTCATAGGTGATGATAGAATTATGAATAATAGTTTTTAGTATAAGATAATGCTAATTTAATAAGGATGGGAAAAAAGATTGAAAATAAATGTTGTGTTTAAATTGTGTTATATGGAGAAAATTAACATTAATTTTTTTTGAATGGAGAATATTTTAGTAAAAGAAAAAACAAAAAAAATAGCAAATGAAAGGAGGGAGTATAATATTTTGAAAACACAATCTTAAACGTGATATCTATAACCAAAAAGTAAAAAGTAAAAAAAGAGTGAAAGAGACAAAGAGATGGGACATGACACCATCTTTGCAAACAACTGCCATGAAAACAGCCAAGAAAACAACCAAAATGTGGTGTTAGAAGGTGGTAGAAGAAGCGGGAGAAAAAAGCAAAAGGTTTGTAAGAGCAAAGAAGAAGAAGAAAGACAAAGAATGGATCACATTACTGTCGAGAAAAACCGCAGGAAAATGGTGAATGAACACCTCGGTGTATTGCATTCTCTCATGCCGGAATGTTACATCCAAAGGGTTTGTTCTTCTTTCTTGAATAGTTTAGATGGTCTTTTCGGGTTTACTTTGTTCCGGTCTATGTGTCGGCAGGCTTAAGCGCTAAGTAAAATTTGGAAACGAGTTTAAAGAAAAGACTTATATACTAAGTTAATTTATCCTTCTTATTTTTAAACAGATAAACGGATAAGGTTTTTCATGCGTAAATTGAGAGGACGAGTCTTTGACTCATATGTAGGCGGGTTATCATTTCTTACCCTTTCCCCACCCTCTAGATTTGTATCTAGTGAGTTCTTAATTTTAAAGTGCATATTTTTGGAAAATAAGCAGGTAGCATTAAGCAAATATTAAAGGATATATAAGATACTTTTATTCAAGGAACTATTTTAAGGATTATAAGTTACAAGTTTACTTTTAAAAATATGATAAACACTTTGGTTTTCAAACTCTCATTAGATACACATCTTGGGAGTGGCCAAGGAATGGGCCGGAAACAGTCACGGGATACCCCGGTTAGGCCAAATCCATTTGAGTGAAACACTCGCCCTTCTCTGGTTACCAGAACACGGATAACCTCCCCGTTTACCCTTTTTTATTTGTAAGTATGCACTTGTTATAAAGACAATCCTAATCACCTCCTTCAGTTTTTAAGAATATTATTCTCCACCATTTGTGCAATTAAGGATCGTTAGTTTTCTTTAACATTTTGGTGGAAAATCCATCCTTCAAAATGCCATTTTTAGTGCTTATTAGCTTAATGTTGTATCAAACCACAATAAGGTCAAGAAAAGTGTTCGGATAAAGCTTATGCTAAAAACTTATTAGCATTTGTTAGTAAAGAGATCAAATAACTTGAGATTATGAATTTTAAGTTTTAGCAAAAAGCATAAACTTAAGCTTATTTGAAGTTTTAAAAACCCTTTAGTAATTAAAAAGTTAGAAAATTCTTGTAAGTGTAATGATATTGACAGCATAGTGAAGTATGCTGTTTATGGAAAACTTGTATAGATATGTATTTTGTTTACTCAATACTAATTATGTGTATGTTGACCATATAAGTTGGACCATAGTCACATAAAACGCTCAAGCACCCGTTTCTGTGAATGCGAAGTGTCTGCGAAAGCAAGTCGCTAGCGTTCCAATCGTCGTGGCAATGAACCGACTGAGTGTGGCGGAACAAATAGCAAAATGAACGCGTCCCATTCCCACGGGTACGGCGAACGAAATCGAAAATGAAAACGACTCGACTGTAGTGGTACGACGAACCATTCCCGTTTTGACTTCCGAAACCAAACGTCAACTATTAATTATGTACTGTATTAAATAACGTTTAAGTTCCCGATATATTTTGTACTTATTAAATATGAATCTTGGTAAAAAAAAGTAACTTATTTCATATTAATTACAAAATCAAATTTACATGTATATCTTTCTTCTATATATACTAACCTTTACAGAGTTTTATATCACCAACAACTTCTAATCTTCTAACATATAAGTATACATAGTGTAGATGAAGTTGTTTTATTCCTACATAGTCACAAATTATAGTCACGTTTGTTTTGATTAGAAACTTTTTACCGGCTTAAATATTTTTCAAGTGTTATCAATAGTTGTTGAAATTATACCAAATAAAAATACATTTAAAGCTCATTCATTCATATATTTTTCAAATCGAGTGTTATATAATGACAAAATTACATATAATTGAGATTATGAAAAAAATCACAGAAAATTCGAAAAGCGTATATAATTTTGAGACAGAAATATATATAATATGTAAACTGTTTTGATATGTGGATTGATCTTAAAGTTGATACTCAACACGTGTATTTATAATCTGTTTTGTTTTTATTTATATAATCTATCTATTATCTATTATCTATATGTTGTACTATGGACAAAAAAAATGAGTATTAAAAGTTCCACTTGCCACATATGTAAAAAAAAAAAGCCACTTCTTTACTAGCCACTAATTTCTTTACTTTTTTGCCATTGACTTTTTTTTGCCATCTTTTTTCTTCCAACAGGTAAAAAGAATTAATAAGAGATGTATTTTTGTTTTAAAAACTGCTACCTAAGTTAGACGTATGGATTGGTGCTATATTATTTTTTTTATTACAATATATATGTTTTGTTTTTATATTTATGTTATGAAATTTATAAATTTTGTTTACTTATGTTTTGGTTTACCGTTATCGAATATATGTTACCTATACCGCTTAAATACCGAAATGAGTATATTACTCCGTACCGATTAATTATCAAGTGAATTAGTTTTATTTACAGCGTGCGTTTTATGTGACTATGAGTTGGACTCATAAGTAACATTACACTGAGAAAAGGAATAGACTATATGTGGCATTCATATGAGAATGGGTAATATAAGACTTATTAATTTTTTATACTGTAAATAATTACTAACAGATTTTTTTTTTTTTAGTCTGATCAAGCTTCAATAGTTGTTGGTGCAATAAGCTATGTGAAGGAGCTTGAACACCACTTGCAAGCTCTTGAAGCTAAAAAGTTTACCTTAACCCAACAACAAAAACAGGATGCAATCATTCATGACCCAAATGGTGATATAAACGGGTCTGAAATGCCCCAACTGCCCCTCTATTTTCGCAAACTTTTCTCTTTGCCGCAATACACATGGTCTCAATTTCCCTACGAGAACAACCTTTCAAAGAGCAACTCAACAATTGCTAATATTGAGGTGAATTTAGTCAATGAACATGCCAATCTTCGGATCCTAATGCGAAATAAGCTAACTCAACTCTCTAAACTTGTTGGTTTCTTGGAAACGATTTGCCTCACCATTCTCCACCTCAATGTCACCACCTTGGACCCGTTTGTGCTCTACTCCATTAGTCTTAAGGTATGTACATTACTTGGATGCAACGAATGAGTGCATAATCGTTCCTTCACTAGCTTTATTGATCTAGTATTTTCCATGTTTAGCCTTGCAATATAACTTAGGAATGCATTTAAGAATGAACTCTTTTACCAATAATTCTAACTCTGCATAAATCAGTCAGCTTCGGCTATGTTCTATTGTTTAATGGATAACAAAAAAAAGTGACCCGTTTTGACATGCCATATAGAAACATCTCTCTGGTTCATCCTTATTTTAACATGTTTCTTAAGTCATCCATTCTTTTCTATTGCTACAATTTGTACTAATGTACATTTTCTCGGCAGGTAGAAGAGGGATGCGGTCTTGATTCAGCAGATGAAATTGCAAATGCAGTTCACCGCATACTTGGACTTATTTAAGCAAAAGCTACCCCGTGTTTTGATTCCAATATATAAAGAAAGGATACATGTCACCTTGCATGGGGTAAATAACTAAATACTATGATGTCAATGCCATCTTCTCTAGGATTTTTTTTGTGATTTTATTGTCAGCATTAGTTGCATTAAGTTGTTTTCATGCTGCCCGTATTTTGTAGTTACAGAACCGCAGAACCTTTTAGTTGAGGTAAAGTGCCATATATATTAGTTGATCTGACATGTAAACCTGGGGCCACGCCGCAAACATATGAAACCGGCCAGACCACATATCCAAAAATCAAGGATGGGTAGCCAGAAGTAACTAAAACTTACATGGATAAAATGATAAATCCTTTTACAGTATGTTATTGCATTAAGTACATCAAAGACATGGCTATAAACATGTTCAACCATCCTAAAATTGACAATTGCAAACAAAAACCCTGTTATATAGATTATAGTTTTATACACAATCTCTAGTAAACGAATATCTACCACTTGAAAATGATCTTTTCACACCAAAATGACTAACATTAACAATGTTTAAACCTATGTTGTTTCCCTTTGAAACATTTCTGGAAGATCCAGCATCGGCCTGAAATCCGACTTCTTGTACCATTTCTTTTGCTTGATCAAAGAACATAACTTGAGATGTTGAAACCCGAGTTTGGCACAAATAGTGATCCATAGATTTAGATCTTGTGATTTTCCTTTCACTCTCATCTCTTAACTCAAGTGTCACGTCTCTTCTTGACGACGACTCATTTGTCATTGGTGGCGGCGGTGGTGGAGGAGGTGTTAATGTTGAGGGTGAAATAAGCGACGAGTCGTTAACTTCAAAGCACACATTAGCTCTACATAACGGGCAATTCGAGTGAGTCTTAAACCAAGTATCAATACAAGAGACATGGAAAGCATGGCAGCAATTTGGTAAAAGCCTAAGACTCTCATGTTCTTGAAACTCCCCTAAACAAACCGAACAATCCGTACAAGAAACCAAACCATCTCCTCTCTTATACTTACATATAGTAATCGACTTGATCAAAGACTCATCCAAACCCTTACCTAAAACTAGCCAAGGTACGTAAATTGCATGATCATCTACATGATCATGACCATGCACTCCCACAGCTTCATGATCATGTGTTTCTTGATTCTCAACCACTACTCTTCTTTCAACCATAGATGATCCATTGTTCCTTGAGCAATATCTCGATATTATAACGTAGTAACCTATCAATATTAGCAAGGTTCCGATAAGAGCAACTATTACTATCACTACGGGCGACACGAAGGTACCACCTAAACCATCCTTAACTAATGGTGGTGGTGGAGGTCGAGGTGGAGGTGAAGGTAGGATGACAAATTTACACCACTTTGTGCAATATATGTTGCACACCTTCTTGGAACAATCTTTAGGGTTTATATGAGGAATCCATGTTTTGGGATCCTTTAAAGACCCCATAAGACAAGAATTTGTACACAAAAAGCCTTGTGTATAGGTAACATATACATTAAAGAAAGTGGATATTATCAAATTTCAAAAATATAAACACTAACCATATGTATTTAAAGCTTCAAGAAACTTGGAATTATTGCATCAATAAAGTTTTAGGAAACTTGAAAAGATGAACAAAATTTTTTCTTGTATATCTTTGTTGAATATTTTATTTTTTGTTGGTGATATTTGATAAGTGTTGGTTAGGAAGTCATGAAAGTAATCAATGTTCTTTTATTGTTTATAGAAGGCTAGTAGTGGTTGGAATTTAAATATGCTGTATCATTATTTTTTCGAAAAGGAAATGTATTGTTTGGCTCAACTTATGTCAGTTGAGAATTCGTTGAACTATGATCAAGTTACTAAAATGTTTGGTGAGAAAATTTACAAGTAAGATAATATAATCTTTTGGGTGTCTTATAAAGAGGTTTATATAAGTCTATGTAAACAATTTACTCACTCAGTCTGAAATACTTGTGACATGACAAAAAACATAGTATAATTTAAGAAAATCATAACAATCAGTTTTTTTTTTTTTAAGTTTGTTTAAAATTTGATCAAAAGCTTTTATTTATTTTTAAAAATAAATAATAAATTTAGAACAAATTAAAATCGACAAAATAGGTAAACAATTGAATTTGAGACACACGGAATATTATTACTTAAAGAGTTGTGTGTAACATGAAAATAAAGTATTTTCTTGATTACAAAAAAATACTATATAAATAGTAAATACAGTTGAACTTATTGGACTAAGTTTTTTTATTTTCTCCGTGTGAGCATTAAATAAGATTGAACGATTAATAATGACGTGTAGGCAACTAGTCACTTTGAATATAGCACGTAACGAGAAATCGTATATTGAGATTGGAAAAGGAAAAACAAAAAATGAATAGAATGTTAACCGAGATCAAGAACGGAACCATGACACAATTTGATCATGTGTAGTTACGAAAAATTATACAAGGAGGAACATAATTTATTTTGATCGGATACATTTAGAAAAAATAGAGATTTTTTACAAAAATTGACACTACATCACAAAATTTTATATATGTCTCGAGACCCACACTGGTTCTTTTCCTGACCAAGATATATGTAGCAACTATCGAGACTCGAAAATATAACAGAAAAACTACTGCTATAATAAAATAATGTCATTAACAAAACAACATTTAAGGCTATGTTTAACAAAATTTAAATTTAAAAATAATTATTCATGTTACATGTAACTATACTTATCTTTATCAATTTCTCTAAAATGATTATTTAGTTACTTTTGATTGATTATATTACATCCATGACCACCATTTGAATTTTGGGCTTACTTAAATTTATGAGACTAAAAGTTGACTCAAAAGACTCGATGAAGTATCAGTAGTAGCTTTCTTGGGCCCATTAGTTAGAGTGTATTGTAAGTTTGAACAATTCAAACTTGTAGCATTAACCAAAATTTAATTAATAGTTTCACAAAATAAATTTGTATGTCAATGTGAATTTGAATTTATTTATTGAGCTTCACAATTATAATGTCTCTTTGTTTCCAGTCATTTCAGTTCATAACTCGGCTTCATTTAGCACCCCTAGAAAGACCCGATGATCGACTAAGACAAATGGTTGATAACGCAAGAACAACGCCCGTGACTCTATGTACCCGACTGGCCTAATGTGGAAGAAACTACCATATTAAAACACTAATACCAAGTCAAATAATCATCAAACATGTTTAAAACGTACTAATAATCATGAAACCAAAGGGCGGCATGCGATATGTTTGGTGAATAAATGAAAGCAGTATTTAATCCATGATATTTTAAAAAGTATGATCATTATGATGATATATATAATTTCAACAAGAAATCATAGAGTCGTTTTCAACTTGCTGAAACTAATGCGTGTGTATTATCAAATATGCAAGTTAAGTAATTTAAAGCACAGAGATCTTGAAGTTAATATCAATTCTAAAATGGACACATTGTCATGAAACTAAGGGTTCAAGTCATCCAAATCTTGGCTTTCTTTAACAATGGTTTTCAATCTTTTAAGACTAATCTACAAAATTTGACCACAAAGTATAACATCTTTGTTATAAATTATACCAAACAAAATCAATTGAAAAAAGGATTGCTTCGAGTTCGCCGGAATTGCCTCGAGTTTGACGGAATTGTTCGTCTGTCGTGGTAATTGCTTCGAGTTCGTGACTGGTATCTATCTTGCAATGTTTTCAGTTGAATTTAGTGATATTAAATGTTTAATATGTGTTTAGATTAGTATGTGATTAGATGAAAACTAGTTGTAAGATATGCCTTGGGTATTCGAAAATGAACATTTAGTACTAAATATTGTGATTATTGTGATTTTTGTCAAATTAGTTTGTTCATTCTGATGAAAAGTGGGATGTTAATATGAATAGGTCATTAAGTTACGAAACCTAAAGCATTTTCCTATTCTTTTTATATTAGGCCTTTTACTCAAGAGATGTGTTTGATAAAATGCTCGATTGAAATGTTAAAGCAAAATGAATGTTTAATGCACTACTAAGCTTTATTCTAAGCTTTATTGAAAGACTTCAACTATAGGTTTTTGACAAATCACGTGTGATTTGTTCTGAATTACATGTGATTTTGTAGTATAAATCTGAGTAATCACTTAAAAATACATGCTACTAACTACATAAAGTGACGAGTATAAGAAGGTTTTAAAGAAATTCAGGGAGAAGATCATTAAAGGGTCTTTGGAAAGTGATTATTTAAGACATGCCCATGGTAGAACAATAGTTTTTGTCAAGTATGGTTTGTTTAAAACTTGTCCATGGTAGAACAATTGTTAACAAGTAGGTTTTGTTTTTTTTTGTCCAAGTAAACATGATAGGATTATGCATAAAACAGAATCGCACGAGATTTCATAAATTTGTTTTATAGAAAGAAAGAATAAGTTGATTTGATATTGAAGATCTGATATATTACTTTAAAAATCACATGCGACTTGTGAAATCACATGTAATTTTTTTTTTTTTTTTTTTTTTTTTGTAACTTGTATTTCTGACTCGACATTGTGAGCTGTCTAAAATCACATGTGATTTTTTGATGTGTGATTTATAAAATCACGCGTCACTTTTAAATAACAAATCACAAGTGAATTTTTACAAATCACGTTTAATTTTTCTGGGCGAAAATTTTGAAAAAAAGTTCGTCAAAAGTATATAAAAGTGCATATCTATATAAAGATGATTTAATTCTCGTCACGATAGTTTATTTTTCGTAGCTTGAAGATTTAGCATTTACAAGATATGTTATTTTAAAAAAATGTAAAAATTAAGTTTTTATATTAAATGAACTGGAATGACAATTTGACTTTGATTTGTTAATGTTTTGTTTGGTTTTTGCCGTTGGATGAAAGTATGATGAAGGGTTAGATTTTGTCTTTGCATTATTCTTTAGATAATTCTTGGTTGTTGCATATCTCACCTTAGAGTTGATATAACATCAAAATTAATCGAATGACATTTTGGTAGACAAATCGGAATAGATGGCATAAGTTGAAACCCAATTAGTTGACTAAGGTTACGCACCAACCTTTGCAGACTTATTGTTTCTTTTTATATAATATACTAGGTAGGCTTTTTTGGCCGTGCAAAGCATGTCCACGAAAGTTTACATTGGCGATGCTTGTGATATGTGAGGTATAAATGTCGAAGCTCTAAAAAGGAGTGCCGCAATCAATTTGGTGAGTGTAAATCACCTCCCTTGACTTGTTACTCAATCCACCAAAAAAAAATTATATTTCTTTTCATCATCACAAACCAACAACTATAAGCACACTTGTATTAATTTTGTATAACATAAAAAATATAACCACCACTATATCAAAACTGAAAACTCTATAAAAGCTTAAATAAGGATTTGAATATTTTTGTTTTCATTCATAAAATCAAACACTCAAACTTTATATATTAACAACACAACACTTTTACACTTTTACTCTAAACCTTGCAATGTTGTTCATTAATACTTCATCACACATCACTCTCTATCCCTTTTTAACATCATTTAATGCTAGTTTTAAGTCATGCTAGCGAAATAAAGCCACCGATTGAATCATGTATTTTAGTTGAATCATGTATTTTAGTTTATTATCTTTCATAAATTTGAGATATCAAAATTTCATAAGACATATTTTAATCCTTAACTAAGAAATTTATTTTGTCTTTTGGGTTTTAAAGCGATTCGTTATAACATGAACTGTTTGGCCCGTATTGTCGTTTGGCAGCTTCGTTGGCTCGAGCGTTTGGCCGTGCCGTTGTCGGTCGAGCCCGTTAATCTGCGTTAGTTCGGACTCGAGCGTTTATAGTTCTTGATTAGCTGAATATTTGTATAATGTTCTTTATTATTTGTATTAGTGATATTTAATGCAGGAATTGTGTTTAAGTTGGTTGTACAATATGCTTGATAATTTGTATTTACATGTAAAGGTGTTTAATAACTGCATTAATTGTATTTATTGACCACATTAATAGCATTAAAGTGATGTTTTTGTCTTTTTAATATGTGCATTAATATGTTGTATACTATACTTATTTGGTTGTAAGTCTGAAAATGATGTGCTTTCAAGTGTTGTACATCATGCTTAATTTGTTACAAGTCTGAAAGTCTGAAATTTTTTTAGGAGAGAGATGTATCCGTGTATTATAAGTAGTAGAGATATAGAATGATAAACAAAAGCCACTAACTAATTATAAGTACAATTAAATACATGTACATACAAAATTGTAAATTAATGAGCTAATAAACAAATAGTTGGGTTATTGGGACGGTGACTATTTTTTTAGATTGAACCCCCCATTTTTTTTTTTTTTTTATCAAAAAGCTATAAACCTGAAAATGCGGAACAGTAAATATAAAGTTTAATAAGTCAAACGCTTAAACTGAAATAGAAAATCAAAAAGCGTGTTATCTTTGAAAAAGTGGGAGACAAAGAGAATATTCCCTATGCTTTGACCCCATAGGGAGGGTTCATATAGTACAACCCTAAACAAATATCTAAAAAAATAAACGTAGTGAAACACATCAACAATTAATCCTTTAAATGATCTGTTAGGAAAACATCAGGTTGTCAGATTCCCCGTCTTGTTAAAGATCATCAATAAACTTCAATTGGCCTTGAGCAATGTCTTGTGTTTATTTTTATTTTTTATAGCTTTTACTCTTCACCTTATTTTTGAAGCATGAAGTTGACTCAATGTATCTTTTCTTTAACTTTCTTTTTTTATCAAAAATTTTCATAACCACATGTATTTTCTACTAACTTTTCCATGTCTTTTTCTTCATTTAATTTTTTGCACAAATACATTAGTACGGTCTTTTTCTTCATTTAATTTTCTGCACAAATACATTAGTACAGCATTTTCGACTGTGTATAGCAAGCTCCTCAAAATTTCATGCTCATTCCTTGTACTTACTTTATAGGTGCTATTTATATTTTTTACTTATTACTTAAATACACTCTGTTAGAAATCAGGAAGATGACAGCATGAAAAGTTGTATAATTTTCAACAAATCCATAGATAATTAAATAACTTTACCATGAGTCGCTGCCACCCAAATTAAAGAAATGATGAAAGATAACCATCTGCAAAAGATTAGATAAACATTCAAACTTTTTTACAATAAAAAGAACTGATCATTCTTAAAAATATACAAAAGTTCAATCAATAACAAAACACTTACATGAGCTTGGCTTTCTACAAGTTCTTTGAACCTCAATATTTAAATAAACCATCGCAAGTCGGGGGAAAAAAAGTCTACTTAAACAACAAACCACAGTAAATGGATTAAACACCAACTCAACTCTTACAAAAACAAAATCATGAATAGTTATCTTATACCGAGCATAACATAAAAATAGAACCTTTGTGCACTAATATTAGTGGACCCAAAATGGTGAGATCAAAATGATCCCAAATGCCTCGATAACTACAATATTTCTAGTTTGTGACCATACGGTACGGTAAAGACCACCATTTACTTGCATGGCGGTGGCGAGCTCATCAACTACGTTCTGGGGTGTGAATTTGGAAACATGGGAAATGATCGGTTGTCAAGTTTCAAGAGAGAGAAATAATGAAATCAACAAATAAAGTAGTTGATCCAAGTAAAGAAATACCTCGAAAGTCGAAACCATGGAGGTAGCTAATGGGAAATTCGGTAGAGGACCGTGATAGAATTTTCATAAGAAATGCTAGTGAGGAATGGGGGGAGATATATGGTGTAAAAGACATAAGGTCTACACTTTTCTTTTCTCTAGCTTGTAGAAATGGTGAAAAGGGTATGGAGGGTCACACAATAGTGTAACAGGGAGGGTTGAAAAAGACAAGGGGTGAATGTTGGTAGTTGATGACTATTTTTCAAGGCTTGCCAAATTTTTTGGTAAATAGATAGAAATTCAAAGATTGAACAATTAATGAAACTATTTAATCCTATGTGGCATCCTTTGGAGCTTAAAATCTTCTTTTATAATATAAGTATATATATATATATATATATATATATATATATATATATATATATATTATTGAATTTCTTTATAATATTTTGGTGATAAACTAAAAACAATCATGCTCACATTCTCTCACTTATTTCCTTTTTGTAGATGACAACTACTTTTTTCATTTTTCCTTTTTCTTTTTTAACTGACTTGTTAGTTGGTAGTGATTCAGGTCCATCAGTTACATTCAATTGGACAGTATGTTGACCTTAAGATCTGCATATTTCGCTTTTACCGCCTAAAAGGGTAAAATCCTGGGTGAGACTCGAACTTGAAACCTCTCATAGCCAAACATCCCCTCCCCAAAACACCTTAAAGAAACCTTGGTGGCAAACTGAGTTAGCCCAGTTGGTTAGATGACAACCACTTGATATACTCTTTTTGTGATACACAAGATTACCAAGCACCTGATACATATTTAAAGCATTGATACACGAATATTTTTTGATAGTATCGATACATGATTCTTTTATACGAAATAGAACAACCATTTACAACATTAACCATTGATACACTACATTTAGACATGATACACTCCACTAATAAGTTGACTAAAATTGATACGAAGTTATACACTTCAAATAAATAATTTCATGCATTCCTGAAAACTAACTTTTGATTGATACACTTATCTGGTTCAAGAGAAATTAATACATTGCACTTCAATTAGTTCAAGAAATATGAATACACTCAGAAAGGCTCATTGATACACATACTACAGACAGGCTCATTGATACACATACTACACTATTGATACACAGAACCCATTCGCCAGTTAGATATCATAATTCTTTTGATAATGTGTTGTTGGACTCTATGGATAGAGAGATATCGTGTTTCACATGGCAAGCCAAGGAGTAATCCTTTAAGTGTATGGCAAAAAGTTATTATGTTATCACAAGAATATAGTAATATAATGACACAAGATATTTCAACAAATAACATACGAACCATGTTGTACATGATCATTGACAACCTCTCACTCTATAAGTCATTAAATTTAATTATGATGCTGCACGAATGCCTAGTAATGATAAAACAGGGTTGGTTTTCTTAGGACGCAATCATGAGGGAACTGTACTCATTTCAGGTGTGAAAAATGTAAATTTTACCACTTATGTTTTACTTGCAGAAGCTCGGGCAATGCTTTGGGTCGTTCAGATTGCTCAAGATAAACACTTCTCAACGATTGAATTGGAAATGGACTTTCTAATTTTAAATCAATCACTTTGTACAAATAGGCCTCTCTTTCAAATTTTTAGTTATTGACACGATATTATTCATATAAGTCACCAATTTGACTTATGCAAGTGGATCTTCGTCATGCGCAATAAAAACAAAATGTTTCTGCTCATATTATAGCTAACTGGGCTTTAAATACTCATGTAAATTTTATTTTAGATGGACTTGTTTGTAATTTAGCAAGCTCTTCGGTGCTTGCGGATGTTCATGATAAATATTGCGAATCATGTATTTCAATAAAAATAACCCAAAGGTTGAAAGATAAAAACAGCAGGGCGTCTGTAACACCCATTTCCCGACTACAAATAGGCCCCACCCTAGATGGAATGGATCGGGGTTAGTAATGGTTGACTAAGGATATGTGGTAAAAGTTATAAGTGGTAGACTGGTATTGACCTGGATACGACGTATCCAAGATTATCAATACGGCGTATTGAGTTGTGTGGGAAATATAACATACTTGTTTTAGTACCAATACGACGTATTGGATATTGTTAATACGGCATATCGAGATTAGTATGGATATGGTGTATCTAGAAAGGGAATACGGAGTATATGGTGGAAATTAATGGATACGGCGTATCGACCAAAATGAGCAGAAATGACTATTTTGCCCTTTTAGCTAGAACCTTCCCTAATTATCTATAAATTTCTTCACAAATTTGTAAAGAAGTGTATGTGTGTATATATGTGTGTAGGATAAAAAGATAGAGAAAGGAAGAATGGAGCTTGATGATGAATTGGTGATGGTTTAAGTATCATTATTCAAGAGAAGTTTCTAGCTTGATTTCCCACATAATGTATGATGTTATTAGTGTTTGATTATATAATTTAATAGTTAGGGTTTATGAATCGTAACTTGGGAAAGATAGGTAAAAGGTGTTTTAAGTTAAAGAAAGAGGCTATAGTAATTATGAGAGGATTTTATAATGGGTTTAAATTAGTAAAGATGGGATTGATTATCATATAATCAATATATGATTATATGATGATTAGAGGTGAGTTAATGGTTATATGAACCATTGAGTATGGTTATTTGAGTATGTGTTAAGTGTTTATGATGATGATGATGAACTAGGATGATGATGATGATGATGGTGATAAGAATGATGATGATTATGATGAATTTATGAATGGTAGCTTAGCTTGGAATCAAGGTAAGTAAAGCGGTCATAAATTAATGTTATATGGATTTCAATGCATTATGTGTTATGTGTTGTTATGTTAAGTTTATTGAATGTTTTGATGTGTATGTGCTTATGTAAAAGTAGATGGTAAGGCTAGTTTGGCATAACTAGCAAGAGAATGATAGAATATGATGGAATTGGTTAGAGTATGAATGATGATGCTTAATGATGGCTTAAGGTATGTATTATGATTAATGTTGTTAAAGGAATGATGGTTATGATGTGTAATGTATGATTGATGTATGATGCTAAGTTATATTCGCTTTACTTACTAAGCTTTATGCTTATGGTTTAAGTTATCAATGTTTTGTAGGTTATGCATGAAGAAGGTAATGTATGGATTACGGCTTAGTAATGGAAGTATGTAAGTTATACGATTTGGTAAGAATGTCGGAGCTAGGTAGAATACCGAGCTCAATGTCGATGTTGTACCCCCGTGGGTCGTCAAATGATTTATGTGTCGTTGGTTAAGTGTCCAAGTTATGTCAAATGATTTATAGTACTTTGGTTGATAATGGGCATGAAATTAACGGTTTAAAGTGTATGAGTTATGATTTAAAAGGGTGTTTGGATTAATGCTTAATTGTACCCGTTTTGGGTTAAATTGGGTCAAGTAATGTTTAATGCGTTATAGTATGTTGGTCAAAGTGTATATGAGGAATGGACGATGATTGTAATGGTTATAATGTTGTAATGGTGTCAAAGCAGTTTGTGTTAAGTATGTTGTTCTGTGTTTGCAGATTCAATACGGCGTATCCAAGAGATTTGATAAGGCGTATTGAACATCATGAGTAATACGGCGTATCCGTATTCTTAGATACGGCATATCGTGTTTATGATCCAATACGACGTATCCATAATTATAGATACGGCATATTGGTATAAAAGAAGGGTTGTTTGGTATGTGTTATACTATTTGTGTGAAAGGTCTTGAAAGGTTTTCGAGTATACATCCTTGTAAAGTATTTTAAGGGTCAAATGTTATAGATTCTTGTCGTTTAATGAAGTGTTTAATGTGAGTCCGCTATAGTCAACGTTTTCGCGTCAAAAGTTTTAAATTTCTAGTCAAACCGGGCACGGGGTGTAATAGCGTCGCCGACAAATGACTAATTGTCCGAAAAGGATGAGACAGAAGGTTGCTAATTTGCTATCTTTGGAGAGAGAACTAAAATGAAGAAACGTTTTCTTTTTTAAGAACAAGAGAGAATGAACATTAGGGTTATCAAAGAGACATTAAAATACCTCAAATGCCTTGTTTATTAATTAAAAATATTCTTTTGTATTAAAGAACTAATTTACATAAGTGGCATTCATATTGCCTTTTTTTTCTTGGAAGATTTTCTCTTTTTCTGTTTGGGTTTTCCTATGTTCTGGGCCCTTGCTTGCTTGTTCTCTCTCCTCTCATCTTTCTTTCTCGAAGCTCACGTACCACTTGAATCGGCGAACAACCGACCCCTTGGGACCTTCTTCAACCCCAGGATGTGATGAGTCGACATCGAGGTGCCAAACGACTTCGTCGATAAGAGCTCTTAGGAGTCATCATCCTGTTATCCCAAGCGTACCTTTGATCCGTTAAGTGAGAGCCCTTCCACATAGGACTCCCGGATCACTATGGCCGACTTTCATCTCTGCCGATAGTAGTAGAAGCTCTAAGGCCGCTCTTCCTGACAAGGAATATAGTAAGGCCTTTACCGCAACATTTCATCCAAAGAATAGAAAATGGTTAACACATGCCGATTGGAGAACGTATTCCCTTCCCACCTATTAGTGAAATAAGGGACACCACTCTAATACGAATCGAAAGAATCACTATAGGTTTTGGTACCAACCAAGATTATCGTGGTTGAAATATCATCAATTTTGAATAGTTATTAGAGCTTCTAATTAAGTCCTTACACTATCTCATTTTAAAAACTATCTCACATGAACCTCGTTCTATCTCTAGTAATGTATATAGGTTTAATTAATCTTATGCCAAAGCAAGTCATAAAACGACTAAAACCAACGATTTTTCATTATGTATCGGAACACTCATTGTTGGCATAGTACAAATGGCGCTCAAGAGACAAAATGGTGCAAGTTCATCCCAAGAAAGTATGTATTTTTATTTGGCGTCTACAACAAAGATGATTACCGGTTTACACTTAACTCGAACATCTTGGTATTGATCTTAACTCAACTCTTTGTCCGTATTGTGGAAAATATTTGAAACGATGGATCATTGCTTCTTAGGGTGACTCTTTAAGTGGTGGAATATGGGTTCGTTTAATATTGGGTCACTTCAAGATATTATTGAACACAAAGGCAAAGAACGATTTGGCAAGCGGTTTGTTGGGTGATGTTATATATGATTTGGAACGCTAGAAAAAAGTGAGTCTTTGAAAATAGAGTTCCAAATATGTCGAGAATTTATGATGAGATACAAGTTCCCTTATTCCATTGGATCTCTAATAGAGCAAAGGAAACTATTTCATCGTGGATAAAGTGTTGTTCGGACTCGATCAAGGCTTGCAAATTCTAGTTTTCATAAATTGTTTACTCATGGTTGTCATATGGGTGTTTGGCATAGCAAACGAGCTGGCCTACTGATATGCAGGTTTCATAGGTGTTTAGCACAATGGCTCAACATTATGTCTGCATTTTTTATTTGTCTGTGCTTTCATGTTGACATTGCTCTTGATACTGGTTCTATTATCTAGTTTGTATTTAGTTTCTTGTGTACTTTTGCTTCTTTTTTTTATTTGGTCCACTATACTTAATCTCCTTGATTATATAGGGATGTCTAGGTTTGTATTTAGTTTTGGTTGGAATATATTGCCTCTAAAACCAAAGAGTACTCAGTAATGCTTTGGACAGCCATTTTGCAAGTCTCGTGTTAGGCGGCGTACATGTAACTGGAATACGATCTATATGAAAGTTACACTACATGACTTGCAAACTAATTGAATCAAATGTGTTACTATAATCATGAATAAATTCATGATTTATACGAAATGAAACTTTTCTTTAGTTACTACTCATTGGGTTCTTATTATCCAGCCCAATATAACATAGATGGCTTAAACGGAAGCCCAAAATTATCACAACAAATGAAAATTCTAAAAAGTTCTTCACAATCTTTTTATAAAAGAAAGTAACGAACAAGTTATATTATATTATATTCTAGCTAGGTTATTAATAGCGTGAGGCGCGACGCCTCGTCATGGTCAAGCCTCACGCCTTAGAAGCTATGACGAAGCAATAGCGTTTTTTAACGCGTGACTTAAAGCGACAAAAAATATGAAACTATGCTCCTCTTGGAAGAAATTGATAGTCTTTAAGATAAGAGGCTAGCTCACGTCTTAGTTGGGACATCACATTATAGATTTATAATATACTATAGATATACTGAGTTTATAAAATGTGTTATAGATAAGGAATTAATTTAAGAAACTATCATTTTATGTAATATTCTTCATTTAAAAAATGATAATAATAATAAATAAAAGTATTTTTCATCAGAGTTAAATTCAAAAAAAAAGGTCACGCCTCACGGTTTAAGCGTGTCTTATTACATCTTTTTATGTCTCATCTCGCGCCTCGCCCAGAGCCGGCACCTTAATCTCTTACGTAATGTGAAAGTCACGCCTCGCGTTTTAGCGATGCCTTTTTAAAACCCTGCTCTCCGGTCTTCGCATTTAGCTTATATGTGTTTGTGAGATTTTTTCTATACCTTTTTTTTTTTTTTTTTTTTTAGTGTTTCTTTAAGAAACCGTACCTAATTGATACTCCTATCTATATTTTTTTGAAAAAGACATATTGGCAAAAATATCACACATCATAATATTTCACACATTGGTCTCGCCTGGTTTATTAACACATAACTTTCGGACTCATTGCTTACAGCTAAGCTAAAGTACATTAATATTTATACGACATAATTTATACGGTCCATGTGTCTTGTAGTCGTAGAGATACGAGTTATGTAAAAACACAAACTATAAAAGAATAACAATCTTAATCAAACTTTAGTATCGTGAACTAGATATTTTCTTTTTCGTGATTCTTTTAGGTTAAACATTTGACATGTGGAAAAACGCAATTAAAAAGTTTACATTGTAATATAATTACTTTTTTAGTAAAGAGTGTTCTAACAACAATTGACTTGCTCACATTTCACCAAAATGTAAGCCGTCATTTTCAAATCTTTTCGACAAAAAGCAAATGAGATCAAATTCTTCGATAGTTTAATTCAACTTGATGACTTTTTGTCTTTTACATGCTATTTCCGGCAACTCATTTTTATCATTATAATGGTAAAATGCTAAAGCTTACATGATTTTTGAAAAAAAAATAGCAGTTGTTTTAAATATAAAACAAAAATTACTTTGTGGAGTTGACTCGATAACCAGTCGTTTCAATTTTTATAAATTTATTGTTCAGTTATTGTAAAGGGTCCGAACTAACCTAGTGTTATACCCGTGCATTGCCCATAGGGACGGAGCTAGGGGGTTATTGCGGGTGCCCGAGAACCACATGGATTTTTTTGTTGTAGTGTTAATTTTATAAAAAAACAACGATTTTTCCTAAATGCATCTTAAATGCACCCGGTCTTTTGAAATGTGTTTTCAGTATTACGGTTCAAAAGATTTTGAGCACCTGGTCATATTTGTTCCTGACTCCGTCCCTGAATTTGCCCAGCTGGACTACTTTTTAGTAACTGGTGAAATTTAAGAAAATACTTGTGGTTTACATCATTGTTTTCTATAAGAGCATATACAACAATAACACCATAACACCAATAACACCGTCCAGCGCCACATCAGCTTTAACATTTAACATTAACATCATCAAAAAACACCCACAACAATAACATCCCAATAACATCAATAACATTCCCAACAATTTACAAAAACAACACCTCATTTAGAGGCATAAATTTAAAAAAAAATCGTTGGGAATAGCGCCGCCATACTTTAACACCGCACGGCCTTCAACAATAACACCAAATAACGACAGCGAATGCTTGCTGGCAATAGATGCCTTGGTTTCGACGTTATTATTGTACATGCTCTAATAAGGAATAAATTGCATTGACATGAACATGTAATTTTAATACAGAGTTAAAAAAAATCTATATAAAAATAATCATAAACAGCATAGTTAACGAAAATATATACGTATATAACAAACTGAAGCTATATAGTGTTTAGAGAAAACTAATGGTAACTGAATCATTACAAAGGAAAATAAAAGATCAATAAATAAAAATTGGTAATTGATACTTACATTATAAAAATTGATGCACATATCATAATACTATATCACTAATGTATATGTTACAGTATGCTATATGCATAATTGTAATGTATGCATCAATGTATGTGATGTATCTCTCCCCATAAAAAAATACAAAGATGACTACCTAATACATATAGATAAAGGTTGTTGCTTGGAGTTAAGATGCATCTCTTCGGTGTGACCATTGAGCAAACCGTAGCGATGTCGGGAAAGGGATCCATATGAGCAATTATACCGGCCATGTGAGCAAATTTATCACTCAAACCGTTAATTGCATACATGACCACATTATCATTACTTAAGTGAGCCAAAAGCATTAAGCAAAGTAACAATGGACTCGATCTTTTAAAAACAAGGTTGCAAAAATCGCGAATCGGTTGTGAGGCGGTCGACCACCCTATAGCTTGTAATCGGCCGAGACGGGATTAACCGGTGATTAATCGGATTGGTATTTTCAGCAAGTTTTGGGTATTCCTGGGTAGTTTTGGGTATTCCCGAAAAGATTTTCCTTAAAAACATCTTGTAATAGATATAAACATCGACTATAAGTGATTATATTTGTTCAGGGTTGCAAAAATAGTGAATCGGTGATTAATTCTATTGGCATTTTTGGCAAGTTTTAAGTATTTACGGCAAGTGTTAGTATTTTTGGCAAGATTTTCCTTGAAAAACATCTTGTAATAGATATAAACACTGATTATAAGTGATTATAACTAATTTACGGTGAGTTTAGGGTATTTCTGGTAAGATTTCCATGTTTTCGGCAAGTTTGACCATCGTTAATTGTCGTTGACCAAGGTTGACCGTATTGTTTAAACGATTTATACAAATCGGAAAGGTCGGTGGCCCAGTAGCACCTAATCGGTGATTAATCAGCCTTGTAGACCTTATTTTGCAACACTATTTAAAAATATGCATCAATCGTACAATCACCTAGTTGTATGACACGTAGTTCACCTTTTAAAGTAATGGTATGTGTCCGTTTGTTATCGAGAAAGATACTTCCAAGAAGATCCAATGCATGCTTAGCATACTAGGGGTTAGCCATAACAAGCCTACCTTGAAGGTTTTCGGTAAGGTTAGAAAAATCCAAAATTTAACTATGAAGTCCGCTTTTAGTCATTTCACGGTTGGAGAAGTCGAACTAGTTGCACTAGAAGACGTGCCCATGATGTGTTTTAACACATCAAAATTTTCACAATGAGTCTTGTAGAAATAACACCACGCAATATAGTTTGCTTTGTCTACATCAAGTTTAATGAGAATTTAATAAGTGATTGAGTTAACGGCATATAGTTTATTGGTATGTGATAAGGTAGAGTAAGGAAAACATCATTTGTCATTAGGTAAGATGAGTTAAATTAACAATCGATTAAGAATAAAAAAAATGTAAACTAATATGAAAGTCGACTAAAAGGTAACCTTAAAAAGACTTGTTGTGTTGCGATAATTGTCAGCAACAGGTTAACTCTATTATCAGCAAGTAATAGGTGGCAAATGAAAAGGAATAATGTCGACTAACATAAATGTCAGCAATACGGCTTAGAACAATTGTCAGAAATAGTAACCTTAAAAAGTAATAATGTCGACTAAACAAAAACTTGTTGCAGTCGACTATTGTTAAAGTCGACGAAAAGATCGGAAAAATTGACTTTAGGTTTTAGGATTTTAAGCTCGATATCATGTTAATACAAGATATTTATATCAATGACTAAGTAATCCAAATGCAAATACAAGTCTAATCGTAATATATATAATACATAAAGCTTATCCCCCTTAATTTAATGTGCAAGGGGGGTTGTGCACAACCAAAAGTACGGTACATACATGTCTATGCATACCGAAATAACTACAACTCATTTCGTTTAAGGATGCTACAACATTCATGTATGATCATTAATCGGAGGTATATGAAGAGACATGAAGTTACTTGGAGGTATACAAAGAAACACTGCATTTAGTTGTTGCAACACTTCATATTCATCTTAAGAAGCCTATAAATAACACATGCATTTCTTAAATTTTTCACACCATGGAGAAGAAAAAGACGTTTAGATTTTTTGAACTTATAAAGGGCGGAAGAATTTTGCAAGTATGCTAAAGAATTTAGTAGATGTTGGAGTTGATTTATGGAACTCATTAGTGTTTATTTGATTTTTTTGTTGGTACTCATGTGGGAAAATATTATAATCGTATATCATAACATGAAAAGTTCAATTCATTACGGTTTATTTTGGTATATATTTGTATTTGCAATGAAATAATAGTCATCTTGATGGCATTGAAACTTTGTATAGCTATATTCGAAATGACCTTTTGTCATTATCGGTTTATTTTGGTATATATTTGTATTTGCAAGAACTACAAACACTCACATGTTAGTAAATTTGATTCCTCATATTGCTTGGTGACATTATATATCTTTATCTGACTCAGATCCTATAATTGTGCTCTTTTTAATGCATGGTGTTTAGTGAAGTATAAATTAATGTTTTGTTTGAACACATCTTTATTTTGTTCAAGTTAGTTCTTTGTGAACAAGAAGAAACAAACTAAGTGTAGCTAAACCCCGGTTTGTTCTACTATTGATTTCGTTGTTTTTTAATGTCTATTTATTGAATGATGTATATCTTACCTTTATTTTGTTCAAATTTTTACTTTATTTGAAAAAAATGTGCTTATTCTTGAATATCGAAGATCACTTCTGCGTTGGGTGTAATTGGAAGCTTTGAAAGATGGAGGATCTACACATGCAGAATACACTACATTTAAGTGAATTAGCGGCTGACCAAGAACTTTAGAGCAGATGCCTTTTGAATTGAAGGTTCGGAGAGTATACTAGCCATCAACGAACTTCATTTGCATAATTTTTAAAACCAAAACTCTAAACTGTTAGTGAATGACCACATAAATACACGATTATATATAGTTATATACTATCCCTTTCGGTATGAACATGCTGTATTTAGTTATTGGTTCCCTCAAGGCACCCACACCATAATTAAAGTAGCCTAAACAAGTATAGAGTATCCGAGCTTCGTTGCAGACTTACCAAAGCTTATATTATTCCACAATAAAAGTCAAAATTTTATATTTGTTTATTTTTTTTAGCTTATGTGCAAACTGTCAATGCATGATCACAATCCAAGAAATCAAATGTTTACTTGGAAAGATCTTCGCTTCAAGTTCTGTTTGTATGTTCATTCTTTATGATTCCTTCCCCGAAGTTCACGAAGGTATTTTCGGTTACCACGTGTGGTGTAGTCAAGAAGGGATCATTAACTTAGCATATTTGAAAGTTGCATAGATGATTATTGGTTAGAAAGAACCATCAAGACATTCTTGCTTAAATTGGTTTGTAAACATTTAAACGATGAATACAAGGAATAAAAGTCATTGTTGTTATTGAATAAGAGTGTAAACATTGAGTTCTCGAACCATTTTGGTCCGGTAAAACCTGCGTTCTTGAAATGAAAGTGACATAAGGATTGTTAGATGCTTAGATATTATATTGAGCAAATGAAATACAAACGTAGTTATCTAAGTTTGTGATACATTTAAATAACATATTGTAATTTGAAAGAAGTTGGAGATTTCTTGAAATATACATCTATCTATCTATTATCTATTATCTATCTATCTATTATATATAAAAAGTTGACCATTTTAAAGTCTGAAGGGTTTGTGCACAAAATCATGTAAGAACAACATATGCATTGCACACCAATAAATACAATTTTTATTAAATAGTTTAAAATGGGAGAGGATTTTTACTTGTCAAAGTCTGGTATAACAATGCATTGCACACCAATCTATCTATTTGGCCGAATTGATGCATGCACATGAGGTCTCCTTCATGGGCTACAAGACTATGGTTTTAATGGGAGGTATACAAAGAAACATGGAGTTATTATAACTTTTGGATGGCTCTTAATAATGCTCTCATTTAGTGTTAATTGTAAAACTTCATGTATAAATACCATGCATGTGGATATGCCATATAATTGGTTGTGTTCAATTGATGATGATGTTTCCACATGCATGGTTTTCGGAGGAAAAATCATGATATGGTTTACTTGGGAAGCTCAAAATGGTGATAATGCAGAGAGAAAGCGTGACAAGAGAATGTAATTCAATGAAACTCACAGTTCATCAAATGTGAGCTAAACCTTAGTTCATTTATTTTAACAAATGTAGTCATCTTTACAATGTAGGACATTGACCAAAATAAAAATTAGTCATCATTATTACGTAGTCATCTACCATTAGAAGTTGGGCTTACTTTGGAGATAATGAATAGTGGTGGTTAGCGGTAAACATTACGACAAGGTTACAACAACATTACATAACAAATTTCCTTGCACTTACGATATAATCTTATGATACCATATTTGATATCTTTATATGTAATTTGCATGCAATATTACGTAAAACGATATACATTCACCTTTACCAAATCGATTGTAGCGAAACATAATAAATACAATCAGAAACTTCAATAGATATCTAAATACGTAATATCTGGCATACGGATAAAAAGCATCACCCTGGAGGCCGGTCATCGCGGCAGTTAGAGGAAGCAACCTCAGTAACTATATAAGTCCACTAACATAATGTTTTGTCCATCTCATATTGTTTTTTCATTTATTTGAAAATCTTGTAACGAACGTAAGCTACAACTTAGGTTGTTGTCATCTTTGTTAACTAGTGTTAGAATCTGTGCGAGCATGAGGTTTTGACAGATAGTATAACGAGTGATAATATTTGAATAACTTTGTTTTGAAATTAAATATTGTGACAGTTCATAAATTTATGGTTTTCAAATTATTTTTGAAAAAATATGTGTCGTTATAATAATTACAACCTCATCTATTTATTTTCATCTCATAGTAGCACTTAAGGTCGTGCTTTCATTTTGATGTTTATATTATTGTTAATAATAATTTAAGTCATATTTAATTTTTAAACTCGTGTGCGGGTTAAACTTATAAGGAGGAATAATATATGTCGTTATTGAATGGAGATAGTTAATAAATTGTTATCCGGTTATTCTTACTTAATTTTAAAAAAAAAAATGAATAATATGAGTCGTTCGTATGTCCATAACCCGGTATATTCATTTACATGTTACAATAACTCGTGTCCATAGCTCGTGTTTTTATATTTATAATTTTTTGCAAATACATTAATTTACTATACTGATAATAATATTTATAAATAATAACATCATATAATGTAGTATTTATTTATAAATACAAAATTTTGGATATAAAGTTTTAGGGGATATTTATTAAATTTATAAAGTTAAAAAATATGAAAAATGATAAGTATTTTAAGTTCATATAAATTTTTAAAATTTCACAACTAAAGTTTTATTAGTTATCTTCATTTTTTATTTTATTTTATTTTTTTTTAAACAAAACTGACACATTTGTTTTTATAGATATTTATTTTGTTAGATAAAATATTTTGTAATGCTCAATTTTGTCGAATAAACAGAATGATGCACTCTCATTAGTATAGTTGAGTTTTTCAACTTTCTTTTGTTACTTTTTGTAAATCTCTCGTTATACAAAAGATTATAGACTTATAGACATGTAGTAATTAGCTAATTGCTCTTAACGTTTATTTTAACTATACTTTCTCCTTAGAAGACAAAAGAGAATCTGAAATGCAGTATTATAGATAAACATTGACTTAATCAAATCCGAATAATTGTTACTTGATTAAATATACATCAAGTTGTGTGGAAAATAAAAATAAAAAAATGAATTAAAGATGCTACTTTTTCTTCTAAAGTTTTGATGACATTTGGGTGCTTTCACTAATTGGGGTATTTGTTTTCTATACGTCTCATTAACGTTGTTTTATGGCAACTTTTGTGATGTTTGTGCCTCCACTAGTCTATTTCTTGAAGTGACATCCTTCATGCTTTTTCTTCCTACTTTTTAGTTAGTACTAGAAGTACATTGAATTCATAAAAGAAATAATAGGGTGTCGTATTGTCGTTGATTTTTGTAAATGATTTGTCTATGCTAAAGTCATTGGGCAAATGTGTCTTATAGAAAGATTATTTCATCAAACCCATCTATGATCGACTGCCATGATGCGCGATCCGCCATTACAACCTCTCCCTTTCCTTCGGCTCGCCACCCGTGAAAAGACTAAGGTGGTGCGTAATATCTGTGTAATATATCATCATCTCATCACTCGGTATGCGACCAATGTAATTCAGCTATCTGCATCACGCCACTAATACACCTAGTAGTTTTTTAGTGTCAATAGTCATTTCATAACACACTCATTTTTTATTTTTTTATTATTATTTTTTTTTTTAAATTCATAATTATATTAAACAATTAAATAAAGGGATAATTAGTATTTACCATTTAACGTGAAAATGTCAATATATCCCAAATAAGTTTTGAATGCATGATTTACAATGCAATTAAAGCATGTTTTGGGTAAATATATTTATCATATTTAAGTTGAGTAAATAAATTATCCAAATAAAAATATAATATTTCATTAATAAAAAAAATTAACATAATACTTAAAAAAAAATTACATAATACTAAAAAAAATTACGCATCTAAAAATCCGTCGGCCCTCCATATTTCTCCGGGTTACTCATTTGGGGATAGTAGGGAGATGGTTGTGATTCACTTTTCTTGGACCGACGGGTTGTGATCGAGCCAAATGTGACGCTTTGGATGAGGTGGAAACATTTTGTTTAACATCCATCTTTTTTAAAAGAATAATAGTTGGAAGAAGAAAATGAGAATAATGTGATTTGAAATGTTGATTTAAGGTGTATATTTATAGGGGAAATTTTATTTTATTATTATTATTATTATTATTATTATTATTATTATTATTATTATTATTATTATTATTATTATTATTATTATTATTATTATTATTATTATTTTTTGGCTTGAAAATAGCCCAACGGCTAGATTTTGTAGCGTTGCCCAACGTTCTCTTTTCATTTCCTTCCCACACCGAATCGGCATCAATGCCCGCTCCTAATACCACACCGCTCCATACCGCACGGGTGGCAACGGTGTTACCGTACGGCATGGAAGCAAACCGAAGGCAAACCGCATGCGTTGCCAGTACCCTAAAGAAGCCATGGGTTGGTAGTGCACATTTGGTCTGTGTAAAGGTGTATGTTGTGATATATGTTTGTGTTTAAGTGAGTAAGGGCTGATCACGGTTTGAAATCGGAACGGGCTGAAAACTGATTTAGAGCACTTCGAGACCGAGATGTTCGGTTCAAGTCCGGGTCGGTTCGATTCGGTGTGGTTTATCGTTCCGGTCCATGGTCCGGTCTAACAAAGGATAATGGTCGGGTTTAAGTAAGACTGAATCGGACCGAGGTCCGAATATTAGGAAAAAGGTAGACCGAGGATTGGACCGAAATATATTCGTTCCGGTTTTTTTATTCGATTTGGTCCGCGGTCTGTTATAATCATCCGATTTTATGTGTTTGATTTGGTGGTCATCACTACGTCTATTTGATAGCGGATTATATATTATGTTTAATGATGATGTGACGCTGACTGCTGACGTGTAGATAATGATTGGATAACCATTACATTTGGTCTATAGAAAAAAAAACTCTCTTTGCAACGCATGCTAACACGAGTAACAACATATATGTTATCAAACATAACATAAAACGTTTGTTCATCTACCTATAAACTTTAAACCTTTATTAACATATATGACTATATGAAGTACATTCAATATAAGTTAAAAGCTTCTAAGTTTTCTTAGCAATGAAGTTCAATATCCGTAGTTTGAAAGTTGAGACTTAGTTAAGACCATCAATGAAATAGTGGGTCGTCGTCCACTTTTGCTACAGTTGATCTGACTGTTGATTCTATAAATTATTCAGTGCATGTACTGTACCACTTTTTCATGAATTATTAAAAGGTTTTCATTAAAGAGTAATATGCATGTAAAAGTATAAGCTTGTCGTACCCTTTGAACTCAGGAGTCCTATGTTTGCAAACTGTGTTCCAAGCACGACAATAGACTGGGACACAGTTCGTAGTGTGAGGATGGTGCACAAGGGCCGTGTTGGTGTGCGAGGTCATGCACAAGGCCTTGCTCGCGAGTCGTGATAGGCCATAAGGCTGGACCGATACATAAAAAGAAAACTACATGCATGGTTGTGTTTGAGGGAGTGTTTCTTGAGAGTTTTTGAAATAAGCTAAGGTTATAAAATGTTGTTTGGCAACAAAAAAAATTAGAAGCTTTTATAATACACAATCTCTTATTTCAAAAGCTTCTTAAAGTAGTTTTTTAAAGAAGCTTGAACTTTTTAAATGGCTAATTAAAGCTATAATGTACTTTCTTTTGTCATTTCAGATTCATAATCTAAAGCTTCATCTATTTTGTCAAACATATCTAAAAATGCAAACTCAGACTTCGATTATCATATGCTTCGGCTCCTATAAACTCTAACTCCAACAACAGCTCCAGCTAACAACTAGTTGCGCCTGACATACTCAAAATCTTCAATACAAATAATAAACGGTTTTAAACAACGAAATCAAATATACGCCAAAAAAATTCCTTTGAACATTTGGAAAGGAAAAAAAAGACAAACTTTTGCCTGTCATACAAAGTGATTTAAAGAGTAGTTTTATTAACATAATGCATAAAAACTGATTGTAATAAATTGACACTAAATTCTGTAAAAAGCACTATTGGTGTAATACCTTGTTCATACCAAACATAGACATGTTTATCAGTTTACCTAATTATGTATGTTATCACCATTAAATTCTGTCTTAATCACTAATGCTGTTTCTTGTGTTATTTTACCTAATTTTATTTGTCCTTATACTACAAGAATCACCCAAAACGCATACCAAACATAGACATAGTTTATCGTCAATATTGATGTATATGCATTTTCAACCTTAACCATTTACATCTTATGATATAATCATTTTTAATGAAACAACATTAGAATGCTTTCCTTTTTCTTTGTTTTAACTTATGAAACATGGAATAAATCAGTGTTGCAAAACAAAGCCGATTAATCACCGCCTAGGCGTTATAAGGCCATTAACCTTTTTGATTTTTGTAAACCGGTCAAACAAATCGGTCAATGACGGTCAACGGTTGTCAAACTTGCCGGAAACCTTCAAATCTTGCCAGTAATAGCCAAACTCATTGTAAAATTGTTTTAATATTTTTTAGTCATTGGTTATATCTATTAGAAACTTTTTTTTTTAGAAAATTTTTGCCGAAAATATACTTAAAACTTGCAAAAAATACCTAAAATTTACCGAAAATACCGTAAAATTGTCTGAAATGTCAATCCGATTACAATCTACAGAAGGGTCGATCGCCCGACTACCGATTCGCGATTTTTTTAACCTTGAAATAAATACATAATTTAGAAACTAAAAAAATGAAATCATACAAATGAAAATTGCGAAGGAATAATGCATTACTAGTTGTAATTATAATTACATGCACGATACTTGAAACCCAAATGAACGAGGGTGTTTTCAAAGTTAATTGACGAGGGTGAATAATTTATACGTTGCCTGACAGGAGTGTCTAGTGATCGTTTGCAAACCAGACAACCCTTAAAATATGCATACAAAAGAAACAATCAAACCAGGTAATGGTTGAACACCCCACGCGTGGTTAGATGGGTTGGCACCACCACCACATGTCACCATTACATGGGTACTTTTAACTCGTGAAACTAAGGATCTGAGAAAGGTTTGGTCATCTACTTGACCTAAAAATATTTAAGTTATTTTATTTGTATAAGTGTACTATAAAATATGTTCGGGTTTAATTTGGGTATATTTGCGTGGTTTATTTGATGATCACCACAACATTTGTTGAATAAAGAGTATACCGATAGTGATTTTGATCACAATTACACTAGTCTAAGTACTCCGTATCAAATATCTTTTTAATGTAATCTTAACCAGCATAGTGATATAATATAATTATTAATAATTCAATATAAAAAATCACGCTAGTTGCACGTGTCGCCTAATGATGCTCCGTAAGCAAGCATTTATATCCACGTGTCAATTATTTATTGGCTTGATGCTATAGGATATTGGTGAGCTGCACTATATTGACCGCCCAAGTTGCATGACGTTGACTAATGACTACTTTCTTGCTATATATATTTCGCCTCAATTAAATACTGTAATACTAGTATCATTTTTTATTGGTTTTATTTATTTATTTATTTTTATTGAAAAGAAAAATATTAACTTCCATCATTTTTACAACATATAATATTTGAAGAAAAGAGCTTTTTCTTTGTGTGATAATTGATTATTATTGCTAATGACTCATTAGGGTAGTAGGTGCATTGAGTCATAGGTGTAAGTTTTAAATGTTGGTACGTCAATTTTTATTTTATAACATTTTATAAAACAACTTCAAAAAAATATCCTTTCTAATAATTTACATATGACACACCATAAAAAAAAATACTTGCTCATAAAAGTTTAAATAAACAAAAGCACAAAAAATAAAATAAAATCCATAACCTATGTTATCTCAATAGCGAAGCCTCCTATAACCAAAAAAGACGGTGCAACCATGGCACTTTATAGGCGTCATATATGCTCCTATAACATTGTTAGTGGCGGACACAAGATTAAAGGTCATCAAGTGCATTTCATAAGATTAAAGAAAATTCGTAACATAACTTTTTAAGATCAGGTTTATTTTCAAAAATTGAATGCTTTTAACAAATTTTTACATAACGCAGGATAAATTCATGAGGTTCTCACGCACTCCAAAAACCTCTGAGTCTGCCTCTAAACATTGTTATAACTTAGTGTACCGTGGCCTCTTAGTGTTAACTTGCATTTCCTCTATTTCTTTGTCACATTTTCACATTTTATCAATATTCATTACTTAATGCCAAATTTGACAAAAGAGAACCAAAAGAGGGAAGACATTTATACCCCTAGGAAAAAGAACATCACGTTTTAAATACCCTAGGATGTCGATAATTACTAGGACCAATCCACACGATCGGTAGAAAGTAATCCTATAAATAAAAAAGAAAAAGAAAACGTGTTACTTCAGAATAATTACTTTTAAGGAATCATATTTTAATGATAGTTATGTTTTGAACCAGTAATTTCCATATTTGAAAAACTTTATTTGTTTCACATGTTTTGTTCTAACAAAAGTATCTATATCATGGTTTTCACATTATGTATTTATGTGTCACAAATGCATTTTTGCTGATTTAGTTTTCATAAATCACGGATTTAACACCTTTATCACGGATTTTGATTATAGCATTTCGCGAATTCATCACCTTATTTCGGGGTTTACACAAAAAAGTTGGTAAAAACCCGTATTTGGTGGGCAAAAGCGAAAGATGCAAACACGAATATTTGCATTGATGCATTTTACACGACCCATGAGGATTTTGACGATG
This sequence comes from Chrysanthemum makinoi, assembly GCA_910596185.1. NCBI lineage: Eukaryota > Viridiplantae > Streptophyta > Magnoliopsida > Asterales > Asteraceae > Chrysanthemum > Chrysanthemum makinoi. The sequence continues at coordinate 53,033,373 of OU343217.1, read as the reverse complement.
TTGCTAAACTTTTCTATATATTATTGCAACACAAGGCAAAATAATCAATTGATCCTAATTATTTTTTCTTACATTTAGGGGGTGTTTGCTCAAGCTTATATTTCATAAGCTCACTTTTTTGTGGCTTATTTTCAAAAGAAATCGACTTACATAAGCTTATTATGACATGATAAGCTTATATAATCCGTAAAGTTTCAAAATATACCACAAAATATAAACTTTTGTGACATAAGCCAAAACCAAATAACCCATAAGCTCATTATATAAGCTTAAACAAACACCCCCTTAGTTTACCCTCACATAGGTACCATCAAGTCAAGTCAAGTCATGAAGGTTTACCAAGTCTTGCAAGGCATAGATGAATAACCCACAAAGCTAGCAAGGGTCATTCCCAAAAACTAGATATTTTAAACATCAAGTCAACTCTATCCTACATTCTACCTATCAAATAATAGCCACTTGTGCTAGACACAATTGACCCTTCACATATGATACCAACAAAACATCCAAAATATCATTCAATAATACTAATCAAGAAAATGTTATAAACCTTGATGATGACCAAAAATAAAAAGTACCATTAACCAAAAGAACATAGTACAATACTAATTTCATTTCATAAAAGGTAACACATATTTCATGCTTCACAAAAGTACATCACCACCATTCATCTACCACACACCACCATACTTACATGTTTTTTTTCTTATGAAAAAGATATCAAAAAACTGTATTAACCAACTCCAACTACTCATTTGGACTTTTTCACCCCTTACCAACCAACATCATAACTTAATTTTTTTTTCACCTTATTACCTTTTAGAGACAAGAAAACTAGTACTAATTCACTCTATCCTATAGCCTGCCTCTTTGTACAAACAAGGAAACTAAAGGGTAATAAGAAAGGGGTGCATTTGAATGCAATAAATATTATAGGGACTTGAGGGTATTATTAATAGGTGTTTACTCCCATTGGTGCTCTACAAGGAATCCCTTTTCTCCTCTTGGCAATCCTGATTACGGCCGGCGTCTCTGGTGGTGTTGACGGAGACAAGCCACGAACTCTGTTGTTACAGACCCGCGGGCCGAACCCATTGCTGGTGCAAGAGTCTTCGGAATCCGACATAGCAGTCATCAAATGCTTATTTCCAAAAGCACCCTTCATCTTTTGCCTAAAGTTCCCTGAGGTCCCTGCAATCTGCAAGCATTAGAAACACATCAGTAAACTATAAGCCACAGACCAAAGGGTTGAGAATGACACATACAAACAACAAAGGAAACTCAAAATAACAGACATTACAGTGGCCTAATAACACTTCTAAGACCCGAATCTAACGAAAACTCAAAATAACATCCATTCACTGTGAACGTCCATCCATTTATATTGAAGCTAATAACTCATAAGAATCCCATAGTCAAAAACAGTGTACTAACAATCAGTTTATAAAGGTTGAATTAATAAGGGCATTATGGTAATTACCTTGCATCCCAGTGAGCAAAACCGAACAGAATCAACAAGACCGCGATCACAAACTACACAGCTTTTTGTGACACCTTTTCCTGGTCGACTTTGAGGCCTTTCATTAAGGAAGACAACTTTTGCACTGTTGATCACGTATGTCTGAACTGAAGTGATGTCCAAATGTTTCTGAATTTCGGATACCCTGATCACATCGTGATATGATGACCTCCTAATCTGTATACAATCAACAACATTAGACAATTCAATTAATGGATTACTATATAACCATATAAGTTATTGCATCAAAATATAGCTTAATATTTAAAGTAAATTACAGAAGTCAGGCGTGGTTTAATGAAAGTAAAGAAAATCTTTCAGTCTCGATACTATTAACATACAATGGCCTTTTAATTGCGCAGTTGGCATTCATTTTGGTCTCCTACTTTTATAGAAACTAAATTGATTACATACTTAGGGACCATAAATTTACGCAAACAATGCAATTAGCAACTAGACACAATTTACGCAAATAGCATTGACAATGTATATGATTTCCGTCAATTTTACATGCTCACCAAATCACAACAACAACAAATACAATTCGATCTTATGTAACATAGTTATATTTTTGTAAAGCTCGCAATATCAGTTTGCACACCAAGGGGGTGTTTGGCTAAGGTTATAAAACAAACATACCCAAACACCCCCTAAAAAAGCATAAATTCATTGATAATGTGAATTTAAATGAACCGAACAAATGGCGAAAAGTGGAATAAGAACCTGAATAGCATCGTGGTCCTTGTGATGATTAAGACATAGAGAACAAAGAGGACCATTCACACAATCCAAACAATACATGTTACACTCAGATTTATGCGAATCTGCGTGTAACTTGCATTGACCAAAAAACTTTTCTCCAAGCAATGGCTTCAACCATGGTGGCCATCTGTTATCTTCTGGTCCTCCAGCACCCTACATTGCATAAAAACACAGTTTATCAAAAACCCAATTTTCACAAAATTACCAAAAGGCCCTCCTTGTGTTAAAAAGTTTGAATTCAAGGCCATAAGCAAACCATAAAAAAAAAACATAATCCAAACACCCCTTATTCTATATTTGACTCATCAACTCAAAATTCATCAAACCCCAACCAAAAATACCAAATTACCAAAATGCCCTTCATGTGTCAAAAAGTAAGAATTTATGGTCATTTCAAAATAAAGGTGTTTTGCAACTTTGCATATGATACTTCATATACTTTTTCATATGTCACATTTTAATTACTGTTTAATTTGTGTTTGGTATTGAGTTTAAAAAACATAAATAACCAAAAAAAAACAGTAAAAAAACATAATCCAAATAAAGATTAACATTTTTAAACAAAAATCAATTATAGAACACATTTTTTTTTTTAAATTAAAAAGTGACCCAGTTGGTTATACTTATTTTGTAACAATTTCATTAAACTTTTCAAAATAAATCTAACAATTTTATAAAAATTGTAAAAAGAAAAAGTTACATTGTAATTAAGACACAAAACCCATATGTTTCAAAAACATAATCCCAAACACCCCTTATTCCACATATATTTCATACAAACTTTTCACATTACATATATATACAACATTTATAAACAAACATTAACATTTATATACAAAAATCAATTTCAAAAACAAAAAGTGACCCAGTTGCTTATCATAAAACCCATAAAAACCATAACAAAAAAAGTGACTAACCATAACACGGCGGTTCATAGGCTTAACAACGTTGGACTCTTGTTGTTCAATAGCCATTGTTGGAGAGAATATGATGGCGGCTGGTTTTCTTTTTTAGTTATCTAGAAACACACAGAAAACACAAAAGTGAATTTGAATTGAAATAGTGTTTGTTTATTTGTGTTTTTATATTGGAAAGTGGATGTTATCCGAGCCTAAGGTTCGGTTTGGTTTGGTTTGGATCCGAACGTGAATACAACGTCGGGCGCAAGGAACCCACCTTTTTGTTTATTGCTTTTTTGAATATTTGGAAATTTGGTCTTTTTTTAGTAATGGGATTTATTTTTCTTCTTTTTTGGGAATATTTGCTGATGGAATAAATATGATTTTCTCAAGATTTTGTTGGGGATTTAATGTGTGCATTGATAAACTTTGGAGGTATTTTGACTATGGTAATTCAATGTTTGATTTGTTGTATGCATAATTTTTATGTTTTATACTCTGGCTGTCTTTGGTGCAGGGTTTTTTTGGGCGATAAACGGTGAGCAATTAGCTTTCTGATTTTTTTTGTTCGTTTGTCAATAAAGAAATGAGCTTTGCTATTTTTTAGGAATGCTCATTTTTCTAATTCATCTTTAAGAAGTTGTGACATGTTGCTACTACTCACTACAACTTTTACCAAACACAGTCTCTTTTAGTTTTAAAATTATAATCCATATTTTTCTTTTTGAATGTCTCAAAATAATTATTCACTTTTTAAAGCAATAAAAAGAGAATTTTGGTGATGAAATATTCTATTTGAATGGGTGAAAATTTTAGTGTTCTCACTTTTATTAAATTGCGTGAGTTTTGCCTCATAATAATAATTTTGCAAGGAAAAGAGTAATATGTGTGCAGTTTACTATTGTTGTTTGTCATGATAAAATGTTCATATTCAAGTTTTAACCAATCATAACATTTCTAAAATGTGTGCCTAGCTTTTTATTGCACGAGAATTGCATATTGTGTTCTTTTTAACCGTGTCTTATACCTTAATAGGACATTTAGTATGGGACGGAAGAGTATTGACAATTAAGGTGTACGGTATGATAAGTACGAAAATCAGTCTCAAAGTATTACTGAGCTCGTGCCTAGATTCATTGGTGATAAACTCAGACAAAGATCTTACTACCGTTTTAATTTATCTCATTTTTCAATTGTACAGCATGATAAGTACGGAAAATGATAATAGCAAGTTGTGAAATTTAAGCCCTAACTTATTGTTGATAAATAAGATACTGAATCTTACATGATTTTGATTTGTGAACGACTTTAAAAATTGTACGGTGCTATGATTACGGAAATTGATTGAAATGCAATGGCTAAACTTATTTATTGTTAATAACTGAGATGAAAATCTTACTTGTCGTTAATAAGCGGGATAAAAATCTACTTTCGCATTAAATTATAGAAAATTATTTTACATGTACGGCATGACAATTACAGAAACGCAATTTCAGCTTTTTTTTCTCTTTTTTGAAATAGATCTAAGAAATTTTCCGTTATAAATGAGATATTAAGCCGTCTTTCAACACAAATAATTGGTCGGGGTTTAGTTAAGGTGGTTTTATACCGCTTTAAAAATCACATTTTTGTTCCCTTAGTTAATTTTGGTATTAAGAAATAAAAAACACGTTTGATATATTACATGTGATAGTATTTTATGAAATTTTACAAATTATAAAAAAGCAGAGTTATATAATTTATGAGTCAATCTCAAGAACCATGCAAATACATAATTAGTTTAGGAGTATGATATTTAGTAAACATTATATTTGTTATTGTAACACCCAAACCTGACAACGGTCAAAATGTCACATTATAGTGTCATACAAAGTATATGAACGCAAGCGGAAGTCATATTAAATAAAGTACCAAGTCATAAAAACCAAATGACTTCAAAAGGAAAAACATAATCTAACATGTCTAAAGAAAGGAAAAATTTTAAGCAAATGTTCTCCAAACTAAGTCCAGAATGATAAGAAACTAAAGTAAGGTTAGTCCACTCAAAAGCTCATACTCGCAACCCATCATAGCCCAGCATCCCGCTTATTACCTGCCCCAGAGAAAAGAAACGCGGCTGAGCTTAAAAAGCCCAGTGAACGGATATAACGAAACAATTAACTAAATCAAATGAATATACCAAACGGAATCAAAGGGACTTGTAGAAAACTAGAAGGGGGGTTGAATAGTTTACCGATTAAAATCTTTGTTTTGAAACTTATTGAAAGATCAATTGATATTGATCTTAAGTATGTTAATGAAATATGCAAGCAATATGTAATAAGTAAATAAGGAAAGAAATGATCAAACCACAACAAGTTGTTTATAGTGGTTCGCACCTACAAGGACTCTTTTTCCTTGCCCTACTCCACTCCCCGAGTCTCACACTCGAGTGTTTAACTTCACTAGTCAACAAGCTCCTTTCACCGCTAGAAAACCTTTACACTTCGCTACACTATTTCCACACTAAGCTAGATGTAGAGTTCTTTCCAAGGGTACAACTACTCCCACACACAATGTATTTTGAGGACTAAAATACTAACCACTCACACTCACAAGATTATGATGGTTTGATACAACAATGAAGTATGGATCAACACTAGATCATACAACACTAAACAAACAAGACTTTCAACTTCTCGTTGAAGCTTGAATATGACTTGATCTTCTTTGCTACAAAAGAGATCACTAATATGATATGAACTGAGTTAGAAAGGTTAGAGAGAAGATATGTATGAGAGTATGTTAGAAAGGGATGAGAAACTACTTGGCTTGGCATTGCTATTTATAGCCAAATTGGACGGAGGAGCCCACGGACCGCGGACCCCTTAAAAGGGTTCCTACCCGTGTACCAAATGGTACCGCCGATCAAAGATATCAAATCTTGACTAAAGTCAACTCTATCTAAGTAAGATTGTGCAAGATATGAAGAGTACAAATCTTCACAAAATATCTAATGGAATCTTCAATGATTTCCATGATGTAATACATGATGTCAAATGTTGTATTACTATTAATAGAAATATGCAAATGCTTAAGTAGTGTTTGGTTTAAGAACCTAACACATTCTACAAACTACTATCATACATAATGATTAGAGTCATATCAAGATGTTACTAATCATAAATGTAAATGCTTGAATGATGAATATATTGTTTGAAAGAGCTTGTTTTAATATCTATTAAACTTGACAAGCTTTAAGCTTTTATAAATTAAATTTACTTTTGTCGTTAACAAAACTTAGGCAAAGATCAAAAATATAAATAACGTTTAATGACGATATTTGTATTAACAATCTCCCCTTTTGTTGAGGACAAAACATAAATTTTATTTTTATAAAAGAGACAAAGTTTGTACAAGAGTTATAAAAATATTAGTTTTAGAACTTGAAAAGAAAATGATAATGCAAGTGTATGAAATTTGACTTTTTATGAAAGTCAAAGAATTCACTAGTTGATGCATGATGTTGACTTTTTCATAAAGTCAAAGTATGCAGTTTGACCTTTTTCAGAAAAGTCATATAAGAATAATTTCCAAGTTCTATATTTTCTCCCCCTTTTGTCTCAACAAAAAGAAGAGGCTATGCGGAATGTAATGAGCCCGAGCTATTATCTCCCCCTTGTTCAAAGCTCCCCCTAAATTGGGTGCTTTTATGGGAAGATACATGGATTGTGAAAATAAAGCTAAAAAAAATGTTAGTAATAATGATCATTCACAAGCATTTCCAAGCACTATGTAATGACACCAACAATATGATAAACAACATTCATTAGTTAAAATTTTTCATGAATCAAGATCATGAAAAGAGAACACAATGATGTGTTTTTAGTACAAGAAAATGAAAATTATCCTAAAAAAATAAAAGACTATTCTAAAAACCATCCTAAAGTGATGGTGGATGGGAAAAGCGTTGAGACGCTCAAGAATGTGGTTGAGGATGAACCTCATTTCTTCGTGGAAGTCATGGACCATAATCTGGGTCCGTTCCACGGTTTGACCCGTTTGCTCACAAGTTGAGCAACCATGCCTTGGAGGGTAGAAAGTTTGGAGGAGGTTGTGGTGGTGGCATGGTGGATGTGTTGGTGGTGTTGGGGATGTTTGGAGTGGTCATGATGGATGCAAGCAAAGCACTTTGCATTTGCATTGTCTCACTTAAGTGAGAATCCACCATGCCTTTGAATTGGTGGAGGTTGTGGAGTTCGGCTTGAATCTCCTCTCTAGTGGGATTGTCATCCCACATGCTCTCCGAATGTCCTCATATGAGGGACATTGATGATGGAAGTGGATGATTCCCGTATAAAGGACCATGAATGTCCTTGTGAATGGGGTGGAAAAGGAGAGGTCTTGGCCCTAATGGGGCGTTTGGGTCAATTGATGACCGAGGTGATTCATGAGCGATTTGCTCAATGGTGCCAAAGGATGGCAATGGTGGTGGATGACTTGGCCTAGGAGGCAAGTCTTCCAAGTCCTCTAGGAAAGGATTTGGTGATGTTGGTGGAGTTGAAAATAACTCCATGGGAGTGAGAGTGGGAGACCTTGGTGAAGGTGGTGAGGATGTTTTGGATGTTTGGATGGGTGCCGGTGGAGGTGAAGTAGGTGTTTTTGTTGGTGGTGGAGTGGTGATCACAATGTGTGATGAAGTGGGTGTAGCTAGGGTAAGATGTGTATCATCTCTAATGGGAGATGAGATGGTGAGTGGTGAAGATTCGGATGATGAGCTAAGATGAACAAAACAACAAGGCCTTACGCCCATTCTAGCGGTTTTCTTGCAAGGTTTTGGTGATGATTTAGTCATTTTTTAACTTGGGTTTGATTTGCTAGATAGTAGTGAGAATGAAGAAGGTGTGAGGATGATCATGGTAAAACCTTTCAATTTATAGAGATAAGAAATTGTTGAGAAATGGTTTGATTTGATGTTGAGCCATTGAAGAGATGAGGTTCCTAATGATTTGGAAGTGGGTTGAATGCTAGTCATATCACCCAAGTCAATCCATACAAAGAAGATGGAATAAGAAAAGATATGCAATAAATGTGTTCTAGTGAGTGGAATTTCCTAATATTCAGATTACCCACGGATTTGAAGGTACCAAAATTTTGGTTCCTTCCTTTATGCCAAGGGGCTCCTTGGGTGGATTTTTCAAATTTTTGAATTTTGGTGGGAAATGGATTTCTTATACACCTTAGTACATAATACTAGTTCTAATACCAGTATAAACTAGTTAAGATTGATTTATAAGTGATGGAAGATAATTTGGAATCACGAAAGAGTCGAAATTGAGAAAATTACCGGAGGATCCACGGCACCAAAAACATACACGGACGTACCCTAAAAAGGGTCTGGTATGGTCCGCCTGTCTGCATGGCGGTACCAAATCTATATAAAGGACGGTACCAAAATTATGGTGCCGTCGGATCCGTGGAGTGCTAAAAATTGGTCAGAGTTCATTTTTAGGTGTCGGGCAAATTCCGAAACACGAAATTTTCTCAAAACTGTTATACTAAACATGTCTAGTTAGGAAAAGTAAATAACACATATGTAAACATAGTGGAGCATAGATTTTGAGCAAGGCTTATTGATTTTCACAATATAGTGAAAATGGGTAAAATTTGATAGCATATTTGTGCTATCCCCCTGCATGAGATTGTTAGCATACACCATTGTTTCAAGTTATATTATCATCCTACATAATAAAAACAACTAAATAGTATCAAAGATTAACGATAATGCATTGTTCCAAACACTCCTTAAAGTACCCTTATTTGTCTAACTTCTTGTAAATCTTGTTCATCATCCTACCAAGGCACTTGAACATTCCCTTAGTTTGCTTGAATTCTGCTGATTCATTCTCAATCTCGGGAAGAGATTCGTAATACTCATGAGGTGGAAGATGAGAGCTTGGAAGACCATCCTCGGAGCTATTTGATGATGATGATGAAGGAGTTGGAGGTTTAGCTCTCTTGCCTTTAGTCTTAGCAACTCGAGCATCACTCAAAGGTACAAAGATGTGAGGGATGAGATCATAGTGAAGGTGCATCCCTTTTGGGGTTGGTGGAATTGGGGCGAAGTTTCTATAGAGACGGGTGAGAAGCATCCCGTATGGAAGAGCAACGGATCCTTGAGTTGGAATATCAATCATTCTCCTAGCTATGTAGTAGGCTAAGTTGAATGGTTGTCGGGTGGACAAGTTGTAGAGCATATGGCAAAGACAAGCGTTTATGTGATCCCTATTCCTTATGGTGCTAATGACGTTTGCTCTAAGTAACTCCTCCCATTTCTTAAATTCGGGCTTAAGTTCATTTAGCTCCATTCCATATGGATCTCGGTTTACCTCTTTTCCCTTTCGGGTAACTCGGGTTGTATCGGTTTTTGGGTTAAAAAGGTGTTCACGGATGACATCCTTATCGGCCAAACGGGTTATGTAGGGAAGAGAGCGGTCATTGATTGCATCAAGAGCCATGAGTGACCACTTATCCGTGTAGACACAAGTTCCTCGGTTGGGAATTCCTAACACTTGAGCAAAGTTGCTTAAGGTGATGGTGTAGTCATTTTGGTTGATTCTAAACCTAAGACATAATTCATCATCGTCTTCATCACTAAAGCCGGTCACACTAGCATAGAATTCTAACACAAACCTAGGACAAATTGGTTCATCGATGTCAAGAAGACAATCGAATTGAATGGCGCCTAGTTCTTCACGGAGATTGGTATTTTCAAGGAAGGATGAGTGAATGGTTCTACCCTCATGGAAATACCTTGATTCTAGACTCTTAAATATTTCTACTTGTTCCTTGGTAAGTCCTTTGGTTTTGTGGTGTTTGGGAATGTAGTTAAGGGTGTCTTTGTGATCATAGAATCTTGCGGCTACCATGGTTATTCCTAGGGACAAGAATTAATATGTTAAAAATATGAATTTTTAACGTTTTTGGTCTAGTGTGTGCCTATATGAAAACAATTTGGAGTTGCGGTTATCTCGACTCATTTTATGCACAAAATGGTTTTAGTGGGGTGTTTGGTAAATACCATGAGATAACCCAAATGCTCCTAATTCAATGTGGCTACATTTGAATATACCCGGAGTGCATATTTGTTATGTAATACCTTTAGTATTCAAGAGCATGCAAGTGATGAAAATTCTAACGTTTCTATTTGTATTAGCAATGAAAAATGTTTTCCTACAAGTGAGAAGCTTTTCAAAACTTTTGACATGGGGTGTTTGGTTGTTTGAATGAGGCCTTATATTTATTATCTATCAATTAGTGGGAAACATGATTTGTTTATGCAATATGATAATGTAGTACCTAATTTGAATGACTAGTTATGCAATTTGCCAATTGAATTCATATTTGGTATAAAAGCATACATAAAACCCCATGTAATGATTTGTGATAGTTTTGTGCATAAATAAGAATCCTAGACTCGGAATTAAGAGATGAAATGTAGTTAGGATACTTACAATGATGTTATCTTCGATGATTAATGAGTGGGAAGATGACAATAATGAGCTTGGTTTAAGTTTTACACGTTTTGGTAAAGTGGGTTGTGAGGAAGAGGATGTTATGTATATAGATGTTTGCTTATGTAGACATCACGGACGGCGGCACCAAATAATTGGTTCCGTCCGTGTTGTCGTTTGGTGCCGTGGCTACTGATAGAGATATAAGGCATAATGTTTTGGTTTGACTATTCTAATTTTTAGGCTATGTTTATCCTACATGTTTGGTTCCATTAACCCTAAACCAAGTCTAAGAAGATTAAAAGGTTCTCGTTTAAGAGGTTTAGTTAAGATGTCGGCAATGTTGTCTTGGGAGGATACTTTCTCGATTGAAATGTTTCCTTTTTGAACATTGTCGCGAAGAAAGTGATGACGGATTTCAATGTGCTTGTGCGAGCATGTTGAGCGGGATTTTCTTTGAGATCGATGGCTCCTTGTTGTCAAAGTATCACAATGTAGTTGAGATGAATTCCGTAGTCTACGAGAGCTTGCTTCATCCAAAGAGCTTGTTGACATGCTTTTCCGGGCGAGATATTCGGCCAGTAGTAGAGATGGCAAAAGCCGTTTGCTTCTTTGCAAACCATGAGGTGAGACAATGTCCAACAAAAGTGCAAATACCACTTGTACTTTTTCTATCGACATAATCACCGGCATGATCCGAGTCGGCATACACTATGGTTTCTACACCCGTTCCTTTGGGATACCATAATCCTAAACATGTTGTTCCCTTAATATATCTAAAAATCCTTTTTAATGCTTCTAAGTGTGATGCCTTTGGGTTTTCTTGAAAGCGAGCACATAGACAAACACTAAACATAATGTCGGGTCTACTAGCCGTAAGATAGAGTAGGCTACCAATCATTCCTCTATATTTAGTGTTATCTACGGATTCACCTTCTTCGTCCTTGGTGAGTTTAGTGTCCGAGAACATGGGTGTTTTAGTTGGTTTGGAATCTTCAAGACCAAATTTCTTAAGCATGTCTTTTATATATTTAGATTGGTTAAAGAAAATACCATCTTCTAGTTGTTTAATTTGAAGTCCTAGAAAGAAGTTTAACTCACCCATCATACTCATTTCAAACTCGTCATGCATGATTTTAGAAAAATCATTACATAGTTCTTGACAAGTTGATCCGAATATAATGTCATCAACGTATATTTGAACAATAATAATTTGCGATTCCTTTTTCTTAGTAAAAAGAGTATTATCTACTAATCCCATAGTATATTTGTTATCAACAAGAAAAGTCTTAAGACGGTCGTACCAAGCTTTAGGTGCTTGTTTAAGGCCATATAATGCTTTCTTGAGTTTGAAGACATGATGTGGTTTCTCAAAGTCGGTAAAACCGGGAGGTTGAGCAACATACACTTCTTCGTTAATAAACCCATTAAGGAAAGCACTTTTAACATCCATTTGAAATAATTTAAAGTCATAAGCGCATGCATAAGCAAGTAATATTCTAATAGATTCAAGTCTAGCTACCGGTGCATAAGTTTCATCATAGTCAATTCCTTCTTGTTGATTATAACCTTGTGCAACAAGCCTAGCTTTGTTTCTAGATACTACACCATTTTCGTCCATTTTGTTTCGAAAGACCCATTTTGTTCCAATTATAGTTTGATCTTTGGGTTTTGGAACTAGTTTCCAAACATCATTTCTAACGAATTGATTTAATTCTTCTTGCATGGCAATTACCCATGATTCATCTTTTATTGCTTCATTTATGGTTTTTGGTTCAATGGTGGATACAAAACAAAAATGATTACTTTGATTTTGAGCTTGTGACCTTAAGGTTCTTTGATTAAGTTGTCCTATGACCTTTTCTAATGGATGACTTTTAGACTCTTTGATGTTGACAATTTCCTTATTTGATGGTTCATCTTCCTTGTTATTATTAATTTGACTTTCTATTATTTGACTTTCAACTAAGTCATCATCTACCAAAGGTGATGTCTTAGAGGGAGGTGGACTTTCGTCAAATGTTATGTTCAACGATTCCTCGACTATCATTGTTTCTTTATTAAGGATAATGTAAGCTTTACTAGTTTGAGAGTAACCAAGAAATACACCTTCATAAGACTTTGGGTCAAACTTGGTGAGATAATCCTTAGTATTAAGAATAAAACATTTACAACAAAAGACTTTAAAATATCCTAATGTTGGCTTTTTACCTTTATAAAGTTCATATGGTGTTTTGTTTAGGAAAGGACGTATAACGACTCTATTTAAAATATATGTAGAAGTGTCAACGGCGTTACACCAAAACTTTTGAGGAATGTTTTGTTCATTAAGCATTGTTCTACTCATTTCTTGAATTGTTCTATTTTTACGTTCTACTACTCCATTTGATTGAGGGTTCGTGAGCGGAAAAGTTATGTGTTGTACCATTTGTATCACAAAATTTTCCAAATTGAGTTTCGTTGTCAAATTCAAGACCATGATCCGTTCGGATCGACACAATTTTGACACCTAGAAGATTTTGAATTTTCTTGCTAAGTATTTCAAATTTATCAAAAGCTTCATTTTTGGTTTTCAAAAATAACATCCAAGTAAACCTTGAGTAATCATCTACTATGACCAAAGTGTATAAGTTGCCTCCATAGCTTCTTATAGCGGATGGTCCAAACAAGTCCATATGTAATAATTCTAGACATTTAGATGTGGACACCATATTTTTAGATTTGTGACTACTATGTGTTTGTTTACCAATTTTGCAAGCGTCACAAAAGTGTTGGTCATATTTTAGTTTTGGTAAATTTCTAACCAACTCTTTTGAAGATAGGTTTTGTATAAGTCTCATATTAGCGTGACCTAAGCGTCTATGCCAAAGAGATGAGCTATCGTCTAATGTTGTTAGGCAAAGTTTGTCATTATATGTTTTATCTATTTTCATGACGTATATGTTATTTTTCCTAACTCCTTTAGCTATGGTGATACCATCTTTTAGTATTTTACTACCATTTTCATCAAATAGTACTTTATACTTTTTATCGCATAGTTGGCTAATACTAAGTAGATTAAATCCTAACCTATCCACATGAGCAACATTTTCAATAGTTAGAGAGTTATGAGCAATCGTACCTTTGCCAATGATTTTGCTTTTGAGATTGCTACCGAAAGTGACATTACCTCCGTCATACTCTTGGTATGATGAGAAGAGATTTTTGTTGCCCGTCATGTGTCGTGAGCATCCACTATCTTTAATCCATTCATCAGGTTCCAATCCAACTTTCAAGCATACCTAAGAAGCGAATAACTCAAACATTTGGTCCCCAATATCTCATGGGTCCGTTTGGGTTAAACATACCATTTATTTGATTCATGTATGGAAATGATGGGTAAGGGTTCCATGGCATGTAATCTGGAGTTTGATATGGTCTAGGAAAGTTTTGATTCCAACCGTTGTGTTGGTAGTTAGGTTGAACGTTGTGGTTGCTCTTAGGAAAGGGGCGTTTGGCAAAAGAAGTTTTATATCGTTGTTGAGTAGTTTTAGATCTAAATTCATTTTTAACAAGTCCTACTCCAGATATAATGGCTGGTTTTAGTTTAACATTATCATTGGTTTTCTTTGTTACTTTAACAAATTTAGTACGGTCCGTATTGCGAACATTCTTCTCTTTGAAGTACCAGCGTACCATTTTGCACAAGGACGGAACCCTTATTTTGGTTCCGTCAGTGCGTCTTTGTCTGTGCAGCAATGAGAGAATGTTCGTTCTTTTCGGCCGTTTTGTTTTGACTCTTTGGAATTAATACTTCATTAAAACCTAGCCCATTCATGTCTCGGTGTTTTATGGATTTTAACTATTTCATCGGCAATAGCGATGTTTTTGTTAAACCTTTTAAACTTAGAATTATTTTCTATTAAAACTTCTTGTGTGAGCTTTAGTTTTTCTATTTCAAGATTAAGCTCTTGACATGATTTACAATCATCGTCATTTGCTTTTCCTTTTCTAGTCGTTTTGCTTTTTCTTTTAACTCATATACCTCATTTTCCAAAACCTCCTTTTTAGTTTTTAGAAATTTATTTTTAGTTATGATTTTTAGACTTAGCTCACACAATTGATTATATTGTTTTTGCAAGGTGTCATCATCTATAGAAGAATAAGAAGAGTCGGAAAGTACCTCATTTGACTCATGTGCCATTAGAGCGATCTCTTCCTTGCTTGATTCTTCATCGTCTTCACTATCACTCCAAGCACCACTTACAAAAGCTCGTTGAGTTTTGCTTTTAGGTGGCTTGGGACATTCTCCTATGAGATGACTTGCATCACCACATCTAAAACACTTTCTTTCACCTTTACTCTTCTTATCATCCCGATCTTTTCGGAATGGCTTCTTTTCTTTTCGAGGTTGTCTTACAAACTTTCCTCTTCTTCTAAAGAACTTCTTGAAATCTCTAACGGCCATGGCATACTCCTCATCTTCACTATCGGAACAAGATTCACCATCATCGCTTGATTCGGCCTTTGCTTTAAGAGCAACGGATTTGATCTTCTCCTTTCTTCCTTTGATGATCTCCGAATCTTTCTCCATTACCATTTCGTGAACTTTGAGGTTGCCAATTAGCTCGTCTAGTGACATTATTGAGAGATCTTTTGATTCTTCAATAGCGGTCACTTTAGCTCTCCATTTTGGGTGGAGTGCTCTAAGAAATTTCTGACAAAGTTCTTACTACGAAAAGATTCATCAAGTGCTTTAAGTGATGTAATGATAGTGTTAAAGCGAGCAAAGCCACAATCAATGGTTTCATCTTTGGGGATAACAAATTGTTCATATTGTTGAACAAGAAGATCAATTTTGTTATCCTTGACTTTTGAATTACCTTGATGTGTAACAATTAAAGATTCCCAAATATCTTTGGCGGTTTCACACATAAAATTCTTTCATATTCTTTTCTAGGTAAAGCATTATAAAGCATCATTTTAGCTTCATTATTTTTAGCAACTAATTTCTTTTGTTCATCAACGGAAATATCCTTTGTTGTAGAACTAAAATCTCCTTTAACAATAATTAACCAAAGATCTATATCTTTTGATTTTACATATGTTTCAAAGCGGTTTTTCCAATAGATAAATCCATTGGTTTCAAAGAGTGGTGGTCTTTGCATAGATTGCCCTTCTTTAAAGTTTTCAGAATCCATGGATCGTTTCAAGTTTATAAAATACAAGTTATTTTAGAAATTCTTGAGCAACGAGGCTCGGGTACCAATTGTAGAAAACTAGAAGGGGGTTGAATAGTTTACCGATTAAAATCTTTGTTTTGAAACTTATTGAAAGATCAATTGATATTGATCTTAAATATGTTAATGAAATATGCAAGCAATATGTAATAAGTAAATAAGGAAAGAAATGATCAAACCACAACAAGTTGTTTATAGTGGTTCGCTCTACAAGGACTCTTTTTCCTTGCCCTACTCCACTCCCGAGTCTCACACTCGAGAGTTTAACTTCACTAGTCAACAAGCTCCTTTCACCGGCGGAGAAAACCTTTACACTTCGCTTACACTATTACCGACACTAAGCTAGATGTCGAGTTCTTTCCAAGGGTACAACTACTCCCACACACAATGTATTTTGAGGACTAAAATACTAACCACTCACACTCACAAGATTATGATGGTTTGATACAACAATGAAGTATGGATCAACACTAGATCATACAACACTAAACAAACAAGACTTCCAACTTCTCGTTGAAGCTTGAATATGACTTGATCTTCTTTGCTACAAAGAGATCACTAATATGATCTGAAACCGAGTTAGAAAGGTTAGAGAGAAGATATGTATGAGAGTATGTTAGAAAGGGATGAGAAACTACTTGGCTTGGCATTGCTATTTATAGCCAAATTGGACGAGGCGTCCACGGACCGCGGACCCCTTAAAAGGGTTCCGCGTGTACCAAAATGGTACCGCCTTGATCGAGTCAAGATATCAAATCTTGTCTAAAGTCAACTCTATCTAAGTAAGATTGTGCAAGATATGAAGAGTACAAATCTTCACAAAATATCTAATGGAATCTTCAAATGATCTCCATGATGTAATACATGATGTCAAATGTTGTATTACTATTAATAGAAATATGCAAATGCTTAAGTAGTGTTTGGTTTTAAGAACCTAACACATTCTACAAACTACTATCATACATAATGATTAGAGTCATATCAAGATGTTACTAATCATAAATGTAAATGCTTGAATGATGAATATATTGTTTGAGAAAGCTTGTTTTAATATCTAATAAACTTGACAAGCTTTAAGCTTTTATAAATTAAATTTACTTTTGTCGTTAACAAAACTTAGGCAAAGATCAAAAATATAAATAACGTTTAATGACGATATTTGTATTAACAGGACTGTTGAACAAAGTATCATATAATCAAAAGGAGCAAAGCATAGTGAACCATATGAAGATCATAATGAAGTCAAAGAAGTCAAAAAGAGAATCATAATCATAATATCAAAAGCGAAGTGCCCACGAGCTCGGAAAGCATGCCACATACTTAGTCACATAATCCTGTCATAGCATAAGTGTACAAGGAGGGGAGACCTTTCAGGTACTAGAAGTGAAATGGGATTCACGACACACACAAATCAATCACTAAGTCATATCATATCAAAACAAAATATATACCTAGGATGCATCCTTGCACTCCATGCAAAACATAATACATATGCAAGTACGAGACTATGCATATATATAACAAAATGGCCATGTGCACAAATAATCATATAACAGAACAGAAGGGAACGTCATTGATCAATCACACCTCCACAGAAAGTGTTATGCCATTGGTGCCTCAATGACATGGTCATGATACCTCCATGACCAGTTAGCTGGGGCAACAGAACAATCACAGCATAATCAACAAAGCATATCAAACTGAATAGAATCTCATATCAATTGAGATAGCAAACGGATGTCATAGAAAATGGAATAATTTCAAATGAATCATATCAAAAGGGATCATAACTTAGCAAATGAATCAAATTCAAGGATTGAGAAGTCATGAGAACAAAACCCTTACTAAGAAAGGGTAGAATATATGTACCTCAACAAAGCAAATGCAAATAACCAGAAAAGCACACGGAAACAGAAGTTACTCCCTCCTCGGAGAATCTACACGAATTAATGATCACATATAACTTATAGGCTCATTTTATAAGTTTAGTGCTTTTAGTTATATGGATTACGTAATGAGGGTTTCTTTTTATTATTGGAAACTTTCCATATTTAGTAACTTTTCATATTTAGTAACTTTGAGTTACAATTCATAATTAATCAACTTAGGGTTTCGCTATCGAAATTAGGTTAAGATATGACCAAATATATCCTTATTATCATTTAAGTACATTTTAAAGTCCAAACACATTAAATGATATGAAATCACAAAATGTTTAGCTTCTTAACAAATTTATGATTTTAGTATGTTTCAGCCTTCACTTTACGAATTTTTAAACCACACTTAGACTCTTATTCAGAAGCCACCATATTTTACACATGTACCTATATGTCTTATGAGCTTACATGAATTTTTAAAGATTTTATTATTAAATGCAAACACCATTCTAAAAATCATTTATCAAAACATGTCCAGAAAGTTAACAGCAAGTACACCCCGAAAGTTTATATTTATTTAACCTATTTAGACTATTCAGTAAAATCTACGAAAATTCCAAAAAATCTCACATAACTTAAACACCACCTCTGTAAAACTAGAGCTCTTAACTCCTTATAGATTTGAAATCATAAATCATGAAACCATAAATATGTGTGTCGTATGGTATTTAATTTGTTTGATCTATGTTGGTTGGCATGAGGTGTATTCGTGTGTGTGTTTAATGAATTAAATCAGTCTAAAACATATATAATTGATCATATATTAATCAGGTTAAAAGATATAAAGGAATTAGGGTTTAGGTGTTGTCGTTTTGAACGGGATAACTTTGTAAGTCGAATATGTGTGCGTTATAAATTGAGTTTCATAAATGTTTGATTCTGGATTTTTGCATGTAAACCCAATTTAATATCTTATTTAAGTTTTCCAATTGGTTTTGAGGGAATTGGAGTTGTATTGATTATGTTTTGAATTTTATAAGATCATATGTCAAATATGAGTTTTGAGATATAAAAGTCAGTCTTTTCTACTATGTTACTTTAGGATATGAGTAAAATACACCGTTCGCCCCTAATCTTGTACACACGCATCACTCTTGGACAAACCTTGCCTTTTTCATCGTGGGGAGTCCAAAACAAGGTTTTTATAGTGTAAATCAGTCCCTTGAGCCATTTTATGTTAGTCAGCCGTCTGTTATCTTCTCCTATGTGCCTTGCACATGAGGGCAAAATGGTCATTTTATCGTTTTGGTTGATTATTTTGGTGGTACAACCTTAGGGACGAACGGTGCACTTAATAAAAAAGTTATACCATCACTACCACCACACTCATGTTATCTCTTTTCCTGCTTCTCTCTCTAAATTTTTGCTTCTCTCTCTAAAATTAACATCAAAACCATTCTCAAATCTCATCCATACACTCCAAAAAAAAGGAAAAAAAAAACTAAATCAAACACCAATTGGACATTTTGTCACATAAAAAAAAGTAACTTCTTGGAACCATTCTGGAACAGAATCGTTTTTAGCACATATGAAAAACAGCTCCATAAACATCAAGACAACAAGGAGATAAGCGCGACATATGATGAGTTGAATATCTGTTAATTATCTAAAAGGGGCAACAGTAACATGCAATGTCCCTTGGCTTACAAAGATTTTGAGTACTACTGCGTTTGAATTAACATCGAAATAAACACAGGCCACTATGCTCTATTTTGTACAATGTTCTGGATCTCCTCTACCGAATTTGTTAATTTCTAAAGCTTTTGCTAGGCATAAGAGATCCATCGCTGATGAGTGAAGAGTCCTATTTGGGTGTGGATCACTTTCCCTAAAACTAGGAAGATCATAACTGACCAATCGAACACCAAATTCTTCCAACAGTGGTAATTTAATGCCTGGTATTCCTGCAAAATGAAAGTTACCTTTAGAATGCACATAAGGAATGGTTTGTGTTACTGTAACTCTATATGAAATAGTTTTTTGTGACCATTTTTACCTGCAAGCCTAGAAGACAGAAAGTTATACCGGTTCACGGTTGAACCCGTTAGTCTGGTCCGATTTTCAAAGCTATATGTACCATCAACTGTTAGCTTGTATGAAGCTTTGTGTGTTTTATTAATTTGTATGTGTATAATAACATGTACTTTTCATTTTAAGGGGTTTTAAAAATAACATTAATTAGTGTGTTTAATTATTTTATAATTTGGATTATGTTGTAGCTTGTTTAAATTGTAAATTGTGAAAATTTATTGTATGTTTTAGTAAGGAGTGCTTTAATTAATTGTTTTTAAATTGTTATATATGCTTCTAATTAGTTGTACATGTGAATAAATTATTTTACTTTTAAGTAATGTTTTGTTTTAATAAGAGTATTAATTACATCATACATTTCTATCACCTTTAACTTTTAACATAACTTTTTAAGGTTTGACCGTTTTTGTTTTATATGTAGTATATACAAAAAAATTGATTAAATCAACAAATGACACATGCCTTATCAAGGTCATCTTACTCTTCTCACACACGGGCGCATCACAAATTATACGGAGTAATTGGTTTAAACTGTTAGAGTGTGCGGTATAATAACGTGGAAGGGGAGGTTAAGCCTCTACGAATCACAAGCTATTATATGCGTAACTACACCTTGCGTTAATGGAAGGTTAAAGATAGGGCGTTAGTGGCTTAACGTCACGTTAAGGCTGCTTCATTAAAAATAAATAAATAAATAAATAAATAATTTTCATTTCACCCCCTAAACTATTTAAAATAAATTTTCACTTACACTCTCTCAACCTATTCAAATTCAAATTTAAATTTAAATGGTTAGTTCTGAGCGGGATAAATGAAGTTCAAATTTGAAATTTAAAAATCAAATATGAGCGGGATTTTTCAAATTCAAAATCAAAATCAAATCTGCCTATATACATAACTCTACCAGAGTTGTTTAGCACACACAACTCAGACACACAAATATGTAAATATAAAGTACTTTGAATATTAAAGCATAAATATGTAAATATTATGTGATGTTGAAATTTAAATATAACAAAGATGCTTCCAGAATTGGTCATTAGCCAATCCTCGTGACAATCCCTAGCTTATGGCCGATTGCCTGGTCATAAACGGTTCTAATCAATGATAATTGCTTTATGGCATTTTAGGAATATTATTATGTAATCAGACATTTTATTTTACAAAATAGGTTAATGTTATTATGGTATAATAAATAGATGTTTTGTATCTAGCCTGTTTATTAAATCACTGTCTTGAGACAAATGAATTAATGGTAGATTATAAAGTTATTTAGATAAGCATTCCATAAATTATTAGTGCCAAAAGTTGAGGTGGCACGTTATTCTTTTTTATTTTTTAAGAATTTTTAAAACTTATTCGCTTTCATGGTATTGATGCTTGTAAAGCCTTCTTTTTGGCATGCTATTATTAGTTTATTGGAAACAATCATAATTTTGATTATTATATAGTTGTATTATGATCTTAGACCTCATTTTTCTTGTTTGTTTCTTGGCTATATTGCTTAAAGTTGCCCCAAATTATGGACTTCTTCTTTGGAAAGCAAACTTCTTTTTTGTCCAAATGTACCATAAAACTAGCACTTTTTAGACCATATCTCAAAAGAAAAAGGATCCTCTAGCTGTATATCGCATTATGTTTGTGACAAGTTAACAAATACGTCGTAATAATGTTGAATGTACATGAATTTAAATTTCGAAACTTTAGGAAATGTGTCTTTTTGGAATTTAATCAAGATAACGATATAAATTTAATTTTGCGTCAAATAACAATATATATATTTATCTCTACCACTTTATTTTCAACTACTAATAAATCCATGTTACTAGGGACAAATCCCCATCAATCTAGTTTGATCTAAATGGGATTAAACTAAGATTTAGTAGATAAACCTAAGTCCATGTTTTGTTTCTTATTTTTATTTTTTTTTAATTCGTGTTTTTTTCTTCGATTTCATACGTTTTAGTCATACGTTTTCATACGTTCTCTCGTTTTTAGATGTTTACGTTTTCATACGTTTTCGCCCGTTTTCATCAATTTTCTTTCATTTTCGTCCATTTTTCATACGTTTT
The DNA here is from genome assembly GCA_910596185.1 of Chrysanthemum makinoi. NCBI lineage: Eukaryota > Viridiplantae > Streptophyta > Magnoliopsida > Asterales > Asteraceae > Chrysanthemum > Chrysanthemum makinoi. The sequence goes on along the minus strand of OU343217.1, from coordinate 53,011,441 downwards.
CATACGTTTTCAGAAGTGTTTTTACTCTTTCATACGTTAGCCGTTATTTCGTTTTCATCCGCCGTTTTCTTACGTTTTGTCCATTTTCTTATGTTTTGTTGGTTTTCATATGTTTCTCGACTATCACAGTGATTTCGTGATATTGATATCACTTTTAGTGATTATATGAATATCACTTTTGATATTTTGTGAAGTTTATCGAAGTGATATTCAGAAAAACACAAGTGATATTTTGTTAATATCACTTTGTGATTTTCTGAATATCACTTTGTGATATTCTGAATATCACTTGTGATTATTTGAATATCACTTGTGATATTATGAATATCACTTGTGATTTTCTAGATATCACTGTGTGATATTTTGAATATCACGTGTAATTTTCATGTTACAAAACATTAGTTGAAAATCACTTGTGATATTCAAAAAATCACTTGTGGTATTCAGAATATCACTTGCGATATTCACAGTATCATTTGTGATATTCAGAATATCACTTGTGCTATTATAAATATCACAGAATATCACTTTTGCTATTCAGATATCACTTGTGATATTGAAACGCATATGAAAATGTTTAAAAGCACAAAAACATTTAATAACGGACTAAAGCGTATGAAAAGCGACGGCAAAACGTAAGAAAAAGCATCAATATGTATGAAAGCGTTAAACACGATGAAAAGGCGAGCAAAAACGTTGATGAATAATGGATGAAAATGTAAGAAAACGGGCGAAAACGTATGAAAACGGACAAAAACGTATGAAAATGGAAAAAAGCTTATGAAAACAAGCGAAAACATATGAAAACGGATGAAAAATAAATGAAAACGTATGAAAACAGACAAAAACGTATGAAAACAGACGAAAACGTATGAAAAGGATGAAAAAACACGAATTAAAAAAAACGTAAATAACGTGAATTAAAAAAAACAAACAAAAGAAAACGTAAATATTGAAAAATGTGAATTTTAAAAAAAAAAAAAGTGAATATTAAAAAAAAAGGTTTATTAAAAAAAAGTGATTATAAACCAAAAAACGTGAATTAAAAAAAAAGAAAAAACAAACAAAAAAAGAAAGAAAGAAAGACAAAAAAAAATGTAAATAAAAAAAAGAAGCAAAAAGACAAGAAAAAAACATAGACTTAGGTTTATATACTAAATCTTAGGTTAATCCCTACCATTAAATCAAATTAAATGGATGGTGGGGATTAATCCCTTGGTAAGCATCAAAATAAATGAAACGATGGTCCTCAACTAAATAAGAGTTGAAGTATTTGTTGTTTAACATAAAATAACTTATAAGTGGTTTGTGTCGTAATGATACCTCATTTTGTATGAGAAACCTTTTAATTAAATATTTGTGGGTTCAAATATTGTATATGATGTAAGTACAAATTATGAGACAATTAGTTGCGGTTATTCATTTGTTTAAAGTATAAGTGATATAAGCAAACTCTTGGTTATAAAGTAGAGTGACTGATATTGCCATTTATTTCTAATTTATAACTTTTTGCTTGTTTTGTATTGTTTCTTTCTACAGGGTCTAAAGTGAAAATATGTGAGATATATAGCCCTTTTATTCCCAAGTCTAGGGTTCATCATCACAGTTTTTCTTGTGTGTGTTTTCTCTCGATTCTTTCACATCATTCAGTCTGGTTATTATAACTTCTTTGATCATCTTGATCATTGTAGTCTTTACTTACTTAGTTTGAGAGGTGTAGTAAGGCTGATTTTTGTGAGTTGTTTGTATTCTTCGATCGCATTCGTTTGGGGACAATCGTTTGGTTTGTATGTTGATTGCATCCGTTTAGGGACATTTGCTATAATTTAGATTTGTTAAGAATAATGAGCATGCGGGGAGGTTGGTTGAGTGTAAGATTGGTGTTGTTTTGTTTGATACCTTTGTAGAAGAAGTATATATGTTTTCACCCTTTTGATAATTTTCTCTTAACATTATTCTATCTTGTTATGTGAATGAAAATGAAAATATGACATGTTATAAAGACGTTGATCCGAAAAATACTTAGCTTACATACCATAATGGTAGCACGCATTTTTCCTACCTCTAATCAACCACTACACTTTTACCACTCATCCTTATTGCATTAATCTTAATGTACACAAAACATTAGCCACTTTTTAGCTTTAAAACCAATAATTTATTAGCACCTAATTTTTGCTTGCCACAAGCCCACAGCCATAACATTCTATTGAAATAAATAAAATATAAAAATAATGCTCATCAAAATGGAGTATCGTTTTGGTTAACCACTTCTTCTACCCCCCTTAAACAACACTATAAAATTGACTAATCACTAATCCACGAAAATGACTTGACGTGTGTCTAATTAATGGTTAAAATGATAAAATATGAAAAATCAAGCCAAATGAAATGAAACCCGGTTTTTGTTATTAGTTATCGGATTAATTTGATTTAAATGAAAATTAAATCTTTATAACGTTATTAGTCTCAGTTTCCTAAGCAAAGCTAAGCCAATGTTTTCGTGATTGTAGCGTTATGTTGGGGATTTGTAGCTTAACATAGAAGTTTCGCGTTTAGTTTCCATTCTCATTTTCTTTTAATCATTATGTTACGCGATCTACTCCTCACTTGTTAGTCTTGACACGTAAAACCGATCAGTATGAGACTGCTACTAAATCGAACTTTCATTATCAGGTGAAGCAGATTAGAAAACAACTTTGTTATCACATACCTTATTACAACTTATTTCAATTTTTGTCTCCCTATTTTGAATCTAAACTCAAAGCAAAAAAACTAAAGTGTGAAAGTTATATATTAGCTCTATTGGGCCTAGCAACGTGCAATTTAAACATACCCATAGAAATTATATACGTACGAATTACAATGTTTTGACTTTTGAGTATGATGCTAAATGATTTAGCATGTATTAGTTACTTTATAAATGTCATATAAAAAATTGTTTAGACCCACTTTAGTAAGGTTATTTAATCATGAAAAGTTATCTTTATTTCTAGCCATTCACTTCATGCAAAAAAGAAGAATTATATATGAAAGTGGCATCTCATGCTCTCTATAAGCCATTATCATATCTTTTTGTAAATTGTTAGGCACACATCAACCTATCAATGCTTCATATCAAGGTTCAATAATTTGGGTAGGAATATGTCACATATTTGGTGTTTATTTATACCTAGTTTAAGTTGACTTCATTTACAAATTTCTTAATATCATGTGAATTGTCAACATGTTATCAATAATGCTGATAGAAAAATAAGTTTCACGAAACACATGTAACTTAAAAAAATTTGGCCACAACTCACAAATCTACGTAAGTGAGACATACCATCGACCACATACACGAAATCGGGAGTTTGTTACATCAAGCTAGCGAGATAGTGTTGTATATTTGTATCTTATGTTCCAGTATAGAGACGTGGTATGAGTATACACTACGATGTCATAAGAGGATCTTCGCATTTGCCGCTTAGGGTAGTATGGTAATGTACTAGTTTGATGATTTGCATTTGGAGAAATGTCCTAATGTGATAACATTGTGACCTAATTACCCTTTCCAAGTATAGTATACTAGCGTGTGCCATTTGAATGAATTTTGTGTGCTTGTGTAAGTTGTGTGTCACTTGCTTTTTGTTAGATTGATAATTCTTGCAATGAAAATTGCTAATGTGAAAAGTGTGTTTTTGTATCTTAATTTTCGCAAAATTTCATTCAAGTGTACAAAAGCAACTTTCCAAATAAATAAAATGAGACTTCCAATCTTCCATCAATCTAGCAAATTTTCACAAAATTTCATTCAAGTGAAAATTGTGCAAGAATATTTGGAAAGTAGGTTCTTAAGATTTACTAAAGGACAATAACCTATAAATGTATCTTACGAGTACTTGTTATCATATCCTTTTATATGTATACTTTTTTCTCTATTCTATATATGTACTAAACTTGCATTTTAATTTGCGTCACTTGTGTTATTCTGTGATTTTTTTGCCCCTCCTGGGTAATAGCAATGTTAATAAATTGAAAAGGACAAAAGTCACAAAATACACACAAGTGACGCAAAATGCAAATTTATAACATAAAATTGCAAAAAATTAATTTGATACATATAAAATTATAAATTGACTTATACATTTATAAGTCATTATCCCATTTATAAAATATCAACCTATATCAATTATCAAGTCTTCCAAACACCTTTCAAAGTTGTCATTACTCACTAATTCGTAGCATCCTCTTCGGGTTGTACCTAGAGGTGACAATTTGTGCCCAAAATAAAAAAAGTGAACTAAATGGGCAATTTTTTTAAAGATTTGGGCAAAGATATTCTGCCCTCTCTTTTTGAAATGGGCATGAATTGCCCATTTAGAAGTTAAATGGGCATAATGGGCATATGTTTTTCTCGAACATGTTTTTAAAGAAAAACTTATATTTAATTTTTTAAATATGAATGAGGTGTTATGTTCGAGGAATTTATTTCGTCATTTTGGGCCTTTTTAAAACGATTAGGTATAACACGTGGCCGTTTGACCTGTCTTGTTTAAATTGCGTGCTTGTTTGGCTCATAGCCCTGTTTAGCCGTGGCTCGTATATTCACCGCACGCAACCCGCCGTTTTGCTTACCTCTAGGTTCGCCATGTACATGCCATATTCTTCATCTTAACCTTCAGCTTCGTGGAGCTCAGCTTATGACAAACAAGTCTAAAATCAGCACAACTTGTTTGCAAATTCCACATTAACATATGATTTTCATTCTTAGAAAGCCAAAGAGTACGAATCCAAAACTTTATAAAAAGTACACAGCTTTCTTGTATGATAAAAATGTCTCATGTAACCCACTTTCGAGAGATATTCTTAGACAAAAGATTAATAACAACATATATACCAAATACTCAAATTTACATAATTTACATCTCAATTGTACAAATTCAGCTACACTGCATGTTATAAATTGAAAAGACATCGGCTTCAATTATTGGAGCAAGTATCGTGGCGACATGGTCTAAAACATAATGTCTAGTGCCCAATACACGACTCGTAACTATTGCACATCGATGTAAGTTGACTCATAATGTTTACGGTTCGCTTCAAACGACCACTGAAACCATCAACAGAACACACAACTTGTTGTGTTGCATACTTGTATGCATCATCTCAACATGTGAAAATTTGAGATAAGTTGATGATGTTACTCTCCAGTTGTTTATTAGTACTTAATACTTTAAATATTGTTGAATTTTATGTCAGTTGATTTCTTCTAGAGGAAAAAAAAGAGAACCATAGAATTTAAAATGTTGTCTTGACCCCAACATGCACACGGCACACCCACTCGTAGCCATCTTCACACACACCCTTTGACTCCTTGCCCGTAACAACAACTTTTTTTAGGTTTTGGTACACTAACTTTTGGCCCCTACTCTTTCATTAATCTTAAAAGTCACTCAAACTTTCACTAAATAATCGATGAAAGAATATGATTTAGGGGTACGGTGATTGTAATAAGATATTAATTGAAAAAAATATTTTATGCTCTTTTGTTATACGTAAGTTGCATACTTGCATGTAATACGATACATAACCAAGATCAACAACAACAAACATACCCAATTTTGCCGGGGCGAGGTAAGGAGGAGGTAGAATGTAGACAGATTTTACCCCTACCCTCAGGAATAAACTCGAAATTATAAAGTAAGGAGACTACTTTCAGAAAGACATCCGACAAGTGTGTGCGGTGAGAGTGAACAAAAAGAGAAAGAACGAAAGAAAGCATATACAATTAACGCGCATAAATAAGGAAAAGCAAGCAAACGACTAAAGCATAGGCACAAGCAAACCAAGCAAAGCATAAAGGCATAAAAACAAGATACATAACCAAGATGAATATGCAAAAGCTAGCCATTATCTAACTTTTCATCTACCTCATGCCTCATGAGCGTGGTGAAAGCTGACTTTATAGTTTTCAATACATAGATAAAACCTTTACCAAAATTTTATATGTGTTTGAGACTTCACATACGTTTTATAATCAAGTTAATTGTTGTTGTTGCACTAATATTTAATTTCAATCAGCTTTAGTTTACAGGTGGCGGGTGCTATCGTCTACAAGAACCCGAGAGCAAAACTTTGGAAAGCAGTCAAGCTGATATGTTTCGGCATGAAGATAGTAATGTGATCCCTGACTAAAAGAAAGAAACTTTATCGAGCAGTTATATGTATCTTTCGATATTATATAATATATATAATATATATATGGAAGAATCATAATTGTCGAGTCTGATAAAAAGGTGCTTTCAGTGGATGCATTATTTATAGAGAAGTTGACGTGGTCCAGTTAGTCGGAGAATGAATCAGTAAAAGGGTGTATTTGTTTATGCTCAAATGAATGAGTATCAGGGTGTAGAGTAGGGATCCAGTGAGAAGTAAATTAAAATAAGAAGTAGTGAGAAGTGACCAAAACCACGCATTTGAGATGCAACGACTTGCATTAGATGCATTTCTATTCATATAGATGCAACATCTTGAATTTCGAAAGTTAATTTGATGTATAGATGGTGCAAATTGATTTTCATGATTTCGGCTCGTGCAGAGGAACAAAAAACATGAGAAATCATGAAATGCATCTAATATACGTATATGCATCTGATTAAAAGCTAGAAAACACAATATGGTGTGTTATAATGCATCTAATATTATAGAGATGCATCTAATTTAGGTCGGTGCATCTCGGATTTGCGGTTATAGTTATTCTTATTCTTTTTTATTTTAAGTAATCTTATTATTTGATCCAAACTCTATATATATGTTTATTAAAAAAAAAATGAAAATAAAATAAAATTAGTAGCTTCTTACCTCTTACCTAGTTCGATTAGATTTGGAATTGTTTGTTTTTTTCTTTTTGAGTGAGAGGCAGAGACGGTCAGACATACTATCTTTTACCCACTTTTTTTTTAACGGCAAATAAAAATATATATAAAACGCAAACTCTGGCAAAGAGCTAGAAAAAACTTACAAAGGCTTTCTTAACTAATCATTCCAACATGACACTTTAGAACCTCTAACTTTTAATCAAGAAAAAGAAAAAAGACGAATATTATCAAAATGTCACATCTCCTCATTGAATGAGAGTTAAATGTGATATTATTCCGAAACTTCCAAAGCGTCCACCACATAGTAGCTAGTAGCTATAATCACGAACATTCTTTCTTTGTTGCCATTTAGATTCCGCATATTATCGATCCAATATAAGCAATCCGCTACATTATACATCAAAGGAATGTGAATATCACACCATATCCGCACCAACCTCTACACCGAAGATGCTACTTCGCACGAGAAAAATAGATGGTCGTTGGATTCCATTCCGCCATTGCACACCGGGCACAAAATTGACTGAATGTCCATACCTCTTCGAGACAAATTCAAACGGTGAGGTAATCTGTCCAACAATAAACGCCAAATAAAAATGTTCAACTTCCTAGGCAAGGATTTACACCACCTTTTAGATACTTCAAAGGATGGAAGAATAAGATCATCTATATACTTTCTCGTATCCCCAACCATGAACAACCCATCTTTGCCGATATGCCAGTGCCATGAATCCGTGCCTGATAGGGTTGTTAAATGAGCTACTTGGGCCAATAACAATTCTAACACCGCGTTGGTCCGACCACCTGTAAACGGACGTCTGCAATGCTAAGACCAAACACTGTTACCTAGTCTCTCATTGAGCAAGCAATTCTCGTTCATATCCAAGCAAAACAACCTGTTATAACGAACACAAAAAGCAGCCTCTCCAAGCCAAGGGTCTTTCCAAAATCTCACATTTGATCCACACCCCACTTTACATCTCAACATCCCTTTTGGAATAATATCACTAGAATGTAAATGATTAATTGAACCAACGATCTTAGACCATAAACCGTGATTTTTACATCCTCTAGAGGCTAGACCCGCTTCCTCCCCATGATCCGCTTTAATTAATTTTATCCACAACATATTCGGATTAGTAACAATCCTCCACCTCCATTTTTGTAACAATGCAAGATTGAAGGCTTTCAAACTCCCAACTCCTAAACCCCATTTTTTTAGGAATGCCAAAATGTTCTCCTTTGATCCAAGCTACCCTTTTCACTATGTTGATCTCCACCCCAAAAGAACCTAGCCTTTAATCTTTCTAACAAATCAAGGATGGATTCCGACACTTTAAAAATTGACATATAATAAATACCAACACTTCCCAAAACCGCCTTTAACAACGTCAATCTTCCTCCTATGGATAAAAGATTAGCCTTCCAAGATGATAATCTGTTTCTGAACTTATCGACCATCACTTGCCAATTAGTCATATAAGTCATACTAGATCTGTTAGCCTTAATAATAATTAATAGAAGTGATGGTCATTCATGTTTAGGAACTTTGTAACGTGTGTTAGATATTGTACTAGAATAGTCGACGGGCTCGTAGATTGGGCTAAGCTAAATGGGTATTAGTTAAGTTAAGCTAGCCTTTTATAAGTTTATGTAATCCAAGCCCAATCCATATCCAAACGAAGCCCATGCCAAGCCCATTAGGGCGTTTTGTATGTGAGTATAAATACCCCTCAAATGTGTCATTTGAGGGGTGTGCTTGAGTGTGTAAGTGTGTGTTTTTCATATGATATAAAAAGTTCTTGTTTCATCTTTCTCTCTTGTTCATACGACACACATATCTCTTGTACCACCTTTCTTTGCTTCTTTTTTACGCATAAGTGTTTGTGTTTTACGTGTTATACTCGTGTGCTAAGCTAGGTAACGTGATAAGGTTGAGAAAAACAAGGTCCTACAATTGGTATCAATTGCCTAACAATGGTTTAAGAGTGTTTGTGTTACGTTATTTGTTGAAACTTTACACAAAAGTTGCGTTTTTTACATTAAAAACGTGTGCTTTTTGCATAAAGTTTTGATTTTGACGTGTTGTTTAAGCTAAAGTTGTAGTTTTTATTGATCTTTAAGTGTTTTGGAAGAAGTTTGTGCAAAAGAAATCATTTGGAATCATGTTTTTGGGTGAAAAATCGTGTTTTTGCAAAAATCTGGCAATTTACGTGTAAGGATTTCAAGTACAGAAAGTCAAAACCATAGTTTTACGCCTAAGGAAAAGTCAAAACCCTTTTCTTACGCTTAAGGTCTACGCGTAAGCAGTGAACTTTACGCCTAAGGTTTATGCTTAAGCATTTGGTGAAAAATCTTCGTGCAACAACGGTTACTCAGTGTTTTCCTTGCTTGGATAAGCCTGAAAAACACTTCGACTTGTGGATATCTCTCACACTTGGACAAGTGTGAAGGATTTTGGTTTATAACCTAATCTTATGCCAAAGCCTAAAAGCTTACAAGTAAGCACTTTACGCCTAAGTTAAATCTTACTGATAACATCAAATAGTCCTAAATATTTAGTGTCAATTTCCCCCGATAATGCTCGTATTTTATAGCATTTATATGGATTTACGCTTTTTTTCCTCTATATTTCACTTTTAGGTAAATTACGAGCATTGGAGCTAAAGAGATGCGGATTTGGAGATTTATTGAAGATATATCATAGTATGCTCATTTTGAAGCAGTTACGACGTAACTCCTCTCTCACATTACGCCGTAACTAAAGCGTGGCTCAGAAAACCAACTCAACAGAAGATTACGGCGTAACTCTCCCAAAGATTATGACGTAACCAACTAGGTCAAATGAGGTTCCGCGCCGCCGCAAGCTACGCCGTAACTATTGTATCAATTACGGCGTAACCAAGATTTCTTGAAGATACGGCGTAACTCCTTCCATAGTTACGTCGTAACCAGCATTTTTAGTGCAAAATACGAAGAATTGGATGTTACGGCGTAACTCCTATAATTAGTTACGCCGTAACCATATCTGGCCTATAAATACCCCACGATTTCCAACATTTCAAATCATCCCATTTCACACACAACACAAAGTGAACGTGAGTAGAAGTCGAAGGAAGATCTAAAGGAGCATACGGAGCTATCTCCAAGGGAGAAATCACTCCCCTACGATAAGCATTAGCTTTTTATCTTTTCTTTACATTTAATTCATGTATTTCGTAATGTTGAACATTGAATCAATTGTTTTAGTTATTATGATCGGCTAAGCACCTCTGGTGCTGGCCTAGTTATGATTCCTTAATTGTTTTCTTTGCGTTTACATTGCTTCCGTATAATTATTTCTAAGTGTATGCATGCATAGTTTGTTGGTAGCTACCCTTGTTTCGGTAGTTTTGAATGGCGGTAGTGGCTAGTTACTTAGGAGATATGACCAACTGACCCTAAGTAGGTAGACTGAGTGGGAAGGGTAAGATATGACCAACTGACGACCCTTTCTGCTTGTGCGATTTGACCAACTGATCACCTACCATTTGGATGAACTTAAGAAGTAGGGGGTGAGTGTTTAAGATGCTAGCGCCCGGGCACTCACTGTTATGAATCTAGTATGTAGTGGTACTTAAAGACTTGGCTTAGGGGACTAAGAACAACTGGACTTATGACGGGTCACCTGATTTCTCTAGTGGGACCCTTTGCTGATAGGTTAGGACGAACTGACCAAATGCTGTCCTAGCGACTTTGACCCCACCTGAAGTAATTGGAAGTAATTTGTTAGCCTTAATAGTTTTTATTAGAAGTGATGGTCATTCACATTTAGGAACTTTGTAACGTGTGTTAGATATCATGATAGAATAGTCAACGGGCTCGTGGATTGGACTAAGCTAAATGGGTACTAGTTATGATAAGCTTGCCAAATATCCAATCCAACCCATGTCTAAGCCCACGAAGCCCATAGAAAGCCTTTTAGGGCATCATGTTACTTGTACTATATAAACCCCTCAAAGTCTCATTTGAGGGGTGTGCTTGAGTATGTGTGTGTGTGTGTGTTTTCTTTGGAGCAATACAACATATTGTGTTCATCTTTCTCTCTTCACATACACGGTTTACATCTTAAGTCACCATCTTTCTCATCTTTATTTCTTTCATCTTCACGCATAGTTTGTGTTTGTGTTGAACGTGTTATACGCATAACGTGGTAGGTTTGTGATAAGGTTGATAGATTTAAGGTCCTACAATTGGTATCAATCGCCTATCAATGGTTTAGGAGTGTTTGTGTTTGTTTTGAAGTTTTGGTACCATACGCGTAAAGCTCTCGCTATACATCTTTGACACACTTAAAGCTTTGATTTTTACACTTAAAAATTCAAGATTCTTGTGGTTTAAGGTTTATTTGGTGTTAAACTTTCAGTTTTTTGCAAAAAGTTCGAAGCTTTACGTGTTTTTAATCATTTTTAAACTCGTACGAATTGGGTAGGTCATTTCTACGCATAAGCTATCTAAGCACTTTGGGTGAAAAAGGTCAACATTTTTGTGTTATTCGAGTGTTTTAAGGCTGTTTGTGCAAGAGAAATTGTTTGAATCACTGGAAATTTTTACGCGTAGGTCAAAACCCTAGTTCTACGCGTAAGAAAAGTCAACACCCTTTTTCTACGCATAAGCTATAACGGTGACTCAGTGCTTCCCTCACTTGGATAAGTTTGTGGAACACTTCGACTTTTGGATATCTTTTACACTGTGATAGTGTAAAGGATTTTTGGGCAAAACCCTAGATTTACGCATAAGCTAAATCTTACGCGTATAATTTCTTACGCATAAGTATTTTCTTATGCCTAAGCTTGTCTTACGCATAAGTAAATCCTACGCATAAGGATTCTACGTTTAAGTTTTTAGTCTACGCATAATTCTATTGTTACGCGTAACTTGGGTATTACGCGTAAGTTATCTCTACGCCTAAGCATCGTCTACTCGTAACTTCGTGTGTCTACGCCTACGCTCTTCATTTTTGGCGGGAAAATTTGAGTAAAATTTAAATTTTTGAGGAGACTAAACGTTCAATTTTTACGCGAAATTCAAAATTTGGTATAACTTGGAAAATTTTGGTCAAAAATTCAAATTTTTAGACCCAAATTCAAAAATTTTCGGTCAAATTTGGCGTCAAAATTGTCATAACTCAAAATTTTCATACGACCTTAGAATTTATTTTTATTGTGAATTTCAAATTTTGGGAGAAAAATTTTTACGCCTAAGAACCAAGTTCACGAGTACGACTTTCAGAAAAACTTCAAACGGCAATATCTTTTGAAACACAACTCCTTTATCGTTGAATCGATCCTACATCAACTTTATCATAACATACCTTCATCAATGGCAACTCAACAAGACATTCATGCAGCCGTGCCAAAACCGCCCTCCTATGTTGGAAAAAGGTGGTTATCTTCAATGGACAAGTCGTATGCTTCGTTACATAAAGACCAAACCTAATGGGAAACTAATGATTCAATCCATTCAGAATAGACCCTTCAAGCCTCGACAAGTCCAAGTCCCTCGAAATGCCGATGCAACACCTCCCATCCCACCATCCTCTCTCGCTTCAAACGAATCAATACACTGAAGAGGATCGTAAACAAGTCGCGTGCATGACATGGCAATTCATATTGTCCAACCGTTTACCAAGAGAAATCTTTGCTGTCAGGACAGTTGTGAAACCGCTTTCGATATGTGGGAACGTGTTAGAGGGTTTTGCCATGGAAACGTAAATTGGTCAACAAGACATGGAGAACAAGCCGCTAATGAATGGGAAAAGTTCACTTCAACCAGTGAGAATCCATTGAATCCTACTATGGAAGGTTTGTACTTTGATGAATGAGCTTATCGAAACAAGTTAGCACCCGAACTATCGTGCAAAATATCAAGTTCCTGAACAATCCTCCATAAGAATGGGGACGATATGTCACTATTGTCAACCAAACAAAAGACTTACATCAGTGAACTTTGATCAACTCAACGATTTTCTGAAACAAAACCAAAATGAAGTGAATGAAGTGAAAGAAAGATTGGCAAAGAATCATGATCCTTTGGCACTTATTGCAAGGACTCAACCTTCAGAAATACACAACAAGCTTCATCATCTTCCACCAACAAACAACTTAAAGAATACATTCACACAACCACGTCGCCTTCCTCAATAACAATTCTATCCACCAACAACAAGTCATTCAACAACAACAACATCACAATACCGGAACAAGGAATCACTGATCCTAAACTGAACAAGAAGCCTTGTTACGGCATTTTCTTTCTTGGTTAAAGCATTCAGAAGTCGCTATTCCACACCAACTAACAACAATCAAAGGATTTCATCAAACACTGAACAGGCAAACGGTAATACCGGTGTGAATATGGGTAATCAAGGTCAAATGGTTGGAGTTATTGGGAATCAACAAGGATATGCTACTGGATTTCGCATGGGTAATCGCGGTTCCGTATCGGGTAATCATTGGGTCAGAATGTTGGAAATCGATGGGACAAAATGTTGGGAATAGAGTGGGTAATCGAATGGGAATGTTGCGTACCGTTGGGAATTATGGAAATGTGAATCCGAGTAATCAGGTTAAGTGTTACAACTGTCAAGGAGTGGGTCACATGGCAAGGAATTGTCCTACTAAGCCTAAAAGAAAGATCTTTATGATCTTCGAAAGCTATCTTGTTGGTACAAAAGGAAAACGCAGGCCTTCAGTTGAGTGTGAGGAACATGAATTCATGGCTATTATGGATGATTTGGAAGACCTCGAGGAACTCAATGCAAACCGCATCTTCATGGCAAATCTTCAGGAGACTAAGTACGACACCGACTCACGCACCTCCCCGCCTATGACGCCAACGCAGTATCTGAGGTACCAATCATTGATCTATATATAACAATGTCATATTTGACGCGGTTTACTCATGACAAACAACATTATGTGACGCCAGACCTACTTATGATACATACCATGACAATCCGAGTTGTAGCAATACTAACTCTGAAACTCCAGATGTGGATCCTAGTGGAGGTTGTGTGGCACAAAATACGGACTCGATGAGGAAACACGTGCGTATTTTGAATCATTAATCAATCAATGTGGCATTGAAGTTGAGAAAGTTAGAACGGTCAATCGCTGGGTTAAGGCCGCGAATGCTAAATTGACCGCTGAGCTTGAGAGTTACAAAGAGAACGCAAGAGCCTTTGAATTTCATACAAACAAAGTATCGGAATTAGAAATTGGTTATCGAGATTCTGTTTTAAGAGAAAAACAATTGCAACTAAAGTATGACACACTTGATGTGAATTTGAACGTGAAAATAAAATCTTTAAACAAGGAAATTTCTGAACTAAATGACAAACTTTCTAAACAAAAAGCACTCGCTTTTCTAATCTTGAAAAAGCGAAGAAACAAATTGATTGTCGATTTTTCAAAACGAGAAGATACTCTTCTTGATGAAATTCTGGATAAAAATGAAACTATCAAAAAATTGGAAAATTTACTTTTTACAACGGGTCATTCCGCTAAAACAAACAAGATGCTTTCTAATCAAGTAAATCCGATTTTTCATATCAGGCATAAAATGGCTCTTGGTAACACACCTCCTTGTTTCCTCAAGAAAGCCTCAAAAAACGAATGTGTTGAACAATGAAAACCTTTGCATGCACCCATAATTGTACATGATTCTCTTGAAACGTTGGAACTATCTGAGGAGAGTAGATCAAAAATGAAACAAAAACATCCGGAAATTAAACCAATTGATTATAACAAATGGAACAAAATTAATGGTATTTCGTTTGTTTCTCATAAAGAACAATCAACGCTTTTCACACAAAGTGTTTCAAACAAAGTGTCAACACCAGCCAAAATCAGTTTCAAAACCAATTGTTGTCTACAAATCTTTTCAACATTGAACAAATGTCTTCAAGCAATCCTTTTAACACAAGTGATGCGAGAAGTATTTTAGAAAATGTGAAAACTAGAATTGCAGATCTTCAAGAGACTATTAAAACTAAAACCAATATTACAACAAACATCTGGTTCAATAGTTTTGATAATGAACGTAAAAAGTTTTTGAAACTCAAATTCCCCTCAGCTGAATAACATCAACTCAAGGGTAATTCATTTTGAACAAGCATTTTTGAAAGAAACAAATGACTTTGTCAAGGACCATAAATCCCTGGTAAAGCAAGCTAATGAAAGTGTTGAACACATCAAAGTTTTGGAAAATTTAAATGATTCTCTTCAAGATGTTCTGACTAATGATATTATGTCCATCATTCTGCAAACATATTCTCGTTGAAGATCATGAAAGACTCCAAGGAGACCTCCCAATTTTTTCAAAATATGAAAAAGCTCTTGAAAAACTTGAAAAGAAAATGTCTCATATTTTAAACAACTTGATCGAAAAACTGAGGAATGCAAGTATGAGAAACTGTCGTATGAGCGTGCCTACAATGACATGAAAGAGAAAAATGATCTTTTGAGGGCTCAGCTGGAATGTCAAAAAGGAAAGGCTATGGATACTAAGTTTGCAAAACCATTGACTGCGGAGAAAGCAAATGTTCCCAAACCAAAAATGTCTGTTTCTATGCCTCCTCCAAAAGTCAATGAGAAAAATGTTTCATCAAAACCAGTCACTCCACCTGCCCTACCTAAACAACATGTTGATAAAGGAAAAGCTGTTATCGAGAAACCAAAAGTTTTAGCACCTGGCCTTTTTAAGATGAGTACCACTAATGCGTCTGCTTCTACATCTAAAACATATGGAAAAAACGACATAAGTTTAGAAAAGCACTCTAAAGAGACTAGGATAGCTGAAACCACCTCCCTTGATAAAAATGTGAATCCTAATGCGTGTGCCTTACCTTCTACAGGAAAGAAAGCACCTCTAGGAGCAGCAGACTAAAGCCTAAGAGCAATACAAGGAACAATAGAGTCTCGCATGCCTCTAGGAGTAGTAACTTGAATAAAGAGAAGAAAGTAGAAGAACACCCTAGGAATTTACCGCTTTTGAATAAGAAAGACATTTCATCTGAATGTACTGAACCTATGAAACTTGCTAAGTCTAATGCATGTGTTGAATTTCTTTGTTTAACTTGCAAGAAATCTTTAATTAATGTTCAAGATGATTGTGTTTCTAAGAATGTGAATGATAAGCCCTTAAGAAGAACGCTCCAAAAGATCTTATGCTAAGCAAGTAGGAAGACTAGTTGCAAAACTTAGGCTTTTCACTACTGACAAGAACCATACTGTTTACTTTAGGGATGATATTTGGAAACCCACGTGTAGAACTTTCACACCCGTAATGGTAAAAGGAGTGATAAACTGTGAACCCTCAGCAAACCTCTTTGAGTATGATCAAGATTTTACCTCTAACCCAAAGGAACCAAAATCACAACGGTTTCCAAAATATTAGTTTTCTGTACATCGGCAGTGTTATCGAAATTTGTCTTTGGATCGTCGACTCGGGTTGCTCCAAGCACATGACCGGGAATCAACCGCCGATCAATTTCGTCTGGAAATTCATGGGAACCGTATGCTTTGGAAATGATCATGTAGCAGCTATCATGGGTTATGGAGATCTACCTTTTGGAAATTATTTGATCACTGGGTTTACTATGTCAAGGGTTGGGACACAATTTGTTTTGGTCGGGCGCTGCGGATGCAGATTTAGAGGTTGCTTTAGGAAAAATGCTTGCTTTGTTAGAAACTTGATGGCACCGATCTCTTAACTGGGAATCGTGATACAAACTTGTATGCTATCGACATCAATCAAATGGCCCCTCTTCATCACCAATATGTCTTATGACACGAGCATCTGGAACACAGTCCTGGTTGTGGCATAGAAGGCTATCCCATCTCAATTTCGACACCATCAACAATCTTGCCAAAGACAACATCGTCAACGGACTTCCACAGTTCAAATAAAACAAGGATCACTTATGTCCATCATACAAACAAGGAAAAAGCAAAAGAGCATCATATAAACCCAAATTCGTACATAGTTCGGAAGCAAAGTTGCATATGTTGCATGATGAGTGTCTAAATACTCATCATTTTTGTACCATTTAAACTGCAAAAACATCTGAAAACACTCAGAAATGCATCAAAATAATAAAAATATCACAAATTAGTGTTTTATGTGTTTTAAATGCAAAAATATCAAAATCAGATGAAAAATGAGCAAAGTTTGCATAATTGGCAGTTTCAGTCCCCCAAGTTTCTAAAATTGTCAAAAATAGTCCCTGAGTCAAAATTTCAAAAGAAAAATCACCAAAGGTCCTTTTAATATCATAACTTGTCAAAATTAGTCCTTTGGTGAAAAATATAAAAAGTTTTGAGAAAATTATAAATTGGTCCTTCAAGTTTAAGAATTAGCGTAAATGGTCCCTCGAAAATCGAAAATGGCAACTTTGGTCCTTGAACTATTAATACTTGTCACTTTTAGTCCCCTGAACAACTTTGCAGATTTTAAGGTGGAATGGTCCCTTGAATTTCAAAATTTACAACTTAAGTCCTTATGATATTAAACCTTTTAAAACCTTTTGGACTTGTCAATACCCAAATAGACCCCTGCCTAAACCCCTTTGTGACCCCTTGTCATATTCAGTATTTTTGACCCCCCTGGTCAAACCAAAGTCAAACACCCTCCTTTACCCGCCACCTCCTTCTTCTTTCTTTTTCCCCACTGCTTGGTTCTGCAACATCACCGCCCATCCCATCACCTTTTCCACCCCATCATCATCACTTCCCCACTCAGCCCCCCACAATAAATGCCACCCCCTAGTAAAGTAGTTTTCAGAACCCACAAGTCAAATTGCACTTCCCGCCAAAATGATAAAAACAGGTAACTCACTCAAAACACTCCCATTGGCCAAACAAAGTGGTGGGATCTCGCCAAGAGGACACGTGGAATATTATTAGAGTATAAAAGGAGGAAGAAAGACAGAGAAGAAACTAACTTTGGTTTTTACCATTGTTCATGTAGTGTAATTTTAAGAGCTTTCTTTAAATTAAATGTCATTTACTGTTTTAATGCTGTTTTATTTCTCAAATTAGTGTAATGGAATTTAATTTCCAGTTTAATTTCAGTCTATCTTTCAGTTTCATGTTTTGCTTAATTACTTTAATTTCAAGTTTTTTTATTCCATGTTAACTAGTTGCTTGGATTCTATAGCTCTCATAAGCTTCACAAAGCTCATTAAGCTTTTAGATTCATTAAAGAAGTTTCAGTCTTTAAATTAAGAAAAGTACTAAAAAAAAAACTAAAAAAGTCAATAGAAGTCAACTGTGGTCCAAATAAGCAGCTCGGGGAAATGGAAGCTGTCGATGGATTTCTGGTTTCTAGCTTATCGACGTAGCTAGGAGTAGTTTTTAACCTTGGTACTCGGGCTTTCAACTTGATCACTTGTGAGTTCTATTTTACCATTTTACAAGTTCACTGCTTTCATTACATTTCATGTTTTGATTTTCATGTTTACCTGTTCTCGTTATTGTTTAATGTTATTACAAGTTAATATAAGCAGTTTGTTCATTTAAACTCACTTGTGCTAAAAATTGAAAGTACTCAGCTAAAATGCATATTTGACAAGTCTGTTGTTCTTGATCATTATGCTCAAATGATCTTACTATGTTATAATATAATGTTTGGAATCTAGTTTAGACTCAAATTCAAGAAAAACCTTTGATGTTCATATGACAAGTGATAATCAAAGTGATGTTTGGATTTGCTGATAAAAAAGAGTTCCAGTATATGTCTGTTGTTATTTGTATTTGTTTCATGTCACTTTAGCATTATCTAGCTCAGGCCAAGTCATTAATTTCAAATTCCTAGTTTAGCAATAGTCAAAATTCCTTTTAATTCACTTATGCGCTTTTACTGTCAATATATTAGATTGTGAAATTCATAGAATTAGCTTAAAACTTGTTACCATAGATTAATATCACCTTATCATAGCTTATTACATCATATTCAGTCCATAGATTAAATCCTAAGTTCATTTTAGTCAAACTTTATGTTCTTGTAAAAAGTCAAATTTTCATATAGTCGTTTTTGAATAAAATGTATAATTTTGTGTAGGACTCAGTGTTAAGTTTTAGTCTTAATCCTTTTGGGATTTCAAAATATAGCTGCTTAATTAAAATATAAAAATACTAGTTTGTCATTTCTCAGCTTTTTAAGTACTTATTTCCTAGCTTATTTTAGCTAATTGCTTAAAAACATGCCCTGCACCACAGCTTTAGGTGTCAAGTTAATGAGCTTGCATAAGCTTCATTACTTGACCCTAGCTTGTGAACTTGGTTTCTTTGTGTAGCCACTCTATCCTATTGTTTATATTAATGTTTGTTTTACATTTTTAGCTTATTTGCATAGATTAATTACCCAAATCTTTTTGTCCCATCTCATCTACTACACAAGCAAACAGGTAGTAGAGTTGTTTTCCCAAGCTTCATAAATGCTCCTTACTAAGATTGAGCTTGTGAGCTTTAGCTTTTCACAAAGCTAAGCAACCATATTCTCTAGTTCAGTGTAGGTTGAGTATTAATGAGCTTATTGGATAAGTTTATAGGAGCTTATTGTTTGCTCATTCATAAATGTAGCTCACTGGTTAAAACCATGAACTTGCACCATTTCCAAAATGCTCCTAAAAAGCTCATTAGAGATCTATAGCTTAAGTGTTTTAGCTTATTATGTAGCTCATCCACAAAACTTATTGATCTTATGCTCAAATTTCACATTGCAGCTTATTAACAAGGGCTGCAATTGGCTTTAACTTATCACCATTTAGATAAGTACACCTAAATCAGTGTGCTCACAGCTACTTCATAAGTTCCTTATAAGCTCATCTGTGATCCTAACAGAGAGAGCTTTGGCTTTTTGGAATCCTAACCAACTCAGCTTGCTACTCTAATTCATATTTTGCCATTTTAAGCTTATATTCTAAGATTAATTTGTCATTAAATAAGTATGGAGGTCTGTTTGGTACTATAGTGTACTGAAAGAGCTTAATAGCTTATTTCAAGCTTATTTGGTGAAATCAGTACATTTGTTTGTTCATACCGCCAATAGTACTTGTATACATATTTCTTTCCTTTTATTTCCTGTGTGGAGCTTGTTATAGGTTCTTTGAAGCCTCCATTCCATCCAAGTCAAGCCAAAAGCTTGATTGTCTAAACCATAAGCTCACACCATTTCAGTCCATTATTCTTGTTTATACTAATCCATTGGACTTGTACTTACCTTATTTTATCTTTTTTTTCGCTTTAAAGCTCTTTTCAAGCTTATATTGAGTTGAGCTCAGCCAAGCCAAAAGCTTAACTGTTGGACTCATAAGCCTTTATATTGCTTTTATTTTCAAGTTTGTAAAGTTTTATTTTCATCAAATATGTATAATATCAGTATATGTTTAGTCCAGAAACAAAAACCAAAAAGCCTTTTTAAGCTAGTGATAGCTTTTCCTTAGAAGCTTATTTGCTTATTAGCTTATTTTTGTTAATAGCATATAGTTTTTATATTTTTCTTGGCTTCTTTTATTTATTTTAGAATTTTGTAAAAAGTTTCAGATTTTTCTTTAATCATTTATTATTTTTAATAAATCAATAATAGTTTTTAGTAATTAATAATAGTAAATAATTAATAATAAATAAATAAAAAGCATAAAAAATATATTTTCAGTTTTAAAATTAGTTTTATAATATTTTAGATTTTCCTAAGTTATAATTTCATTTTTCTGGGTTAAATTTGTATTTTCTTATATTTTAGTGCATTTTAAATACTTAATAAATAGTTTTTAATTAATAATAATTAATTAAATAGTTGTAAAAATAATTTTCTTTTTCTAATAATTTTCTTTTATTATTAGGATTGTAAAATGTCATTTTTATATTTGTAGGCCTTTTAAAACTTAAAACTCACGCTTTATTTTGTAATGCTACGTAATTTTATTTAAAACGTACGTTTTAAGTTTTAAACTAACATCATTGTAAAAATAGTGATAGCATTTATTTAATATATTTTATCTTTTTAATTTCTTTTAATTTGCATTTAAGTCGCTAAGACATGCAAATCCTTACTATAGTTATAATCGTTTTGTTTTTATACGTTTACGTTTTAGTTAAACGTACGTTTGTATATCTTTTAGATTTTTAGGTTTCTGATTGTATGTTTTAACAAACATAGCTGTGACCGAGCTATTACTATTCACATTCCTAGTGTTAGTCAATCGATTCCTGTTTTGTACATTCTATATCATTTCAAAGCATTCACAAGTCATTGTATGTGGATTGTCACCTCACCGGACATAAACGATCCAAGGAAATTTTTAACCTTGGTAAATTGCCATTCTTTCCGGGGTCTGTCGCCTTTTATCATCTGTTACGGTTGACCGTTCATAAGCGGTTGATAAATGTGACGGAGAAATAAAGGAAGGTAGTTCGGGAGGAATCAAATTTTGGCGCCGCTGCCGGGATGGACTTATGTGGCCCAATGAGAGTTGAAAGCATTAATGGGAAAAAGTATATTCTTGTTATCGTCGATGATTATTCGAGATATACATGGGTTAAGTTTCGGAGATCAAAAGACGAAGCACCAGGCATCATCACCTTCTAAAACGAATTCAAGTACTTCTTCAAACTCCAGTAGTGGTTGTAAGAAGCAGAAACGCACTGAATTCACTAATCATGAGTTAAGAACTTATTTTGAAGATGTTGGAATTACACATCAGACATCAGTTGTTAGAACTCCACAGCAGAATGGGGTAGTTGAAAGAAGAAATCGTACTTGTGGAAGCTCTTCGACAATGCTAATTTATTCCAGTGCACCGTTATTTCTATGGGCTGATGATGTTGCCACTGCTTGTTTCACTTAGAACCATCCTCATCCATCCAAGATTCAATAAAACCCATATGAGCTTGTGAACAAAGAAAACCGATATCTCTTACTTTCACGTGTTTGGCGCGTGCTATCCTAACGAATGACAGAGAAGATCTTGGAAACCTGAAAGCAAAAGGTGATATTGGAATCTTCATTGGATATTCAGATAACTCGAGGGCAGGGTGTATAATGAAGAACTAGGAGGATCATGGAGACGATGAATGTGAAGTTTGACGAACTTTCACATATGGCTTCGGAGAGACTCGCTCTAGAACCCGACTAAACCAGCGCAGACTCGACACATCGTTCAGACTCGTACCTCAAAGAGCTCAATCAATTCGTTTGACAATCCTAAAGAACAAGAATGGGAGAATTTCTTTGAGTTAATGTTCGATGAATACTATGGTGGAACTTCGACAAATGCATCAAACCATCATTCCACACGACTCAAAATCATCCTCCACCACCAACAGAAGATGCATCTACAACGGTGAAACCAATGCACCAACTCCATCAACATCATCTACATCTACTCCGCTTCTTGCACCCGTTCTACCGCCAGTTGATGAGCAAAACCAAAACTTAACTATGCAACGTTAGATGAAGACTTATTTGAAAACCCGCTTGCTACGAATCACCAATCATCTTCAGCTTACGAGAACCATCTAATTCGCATTCGTTTAACCAACGGTATCCTTCTACTCTGAAGTGGACAAAAGACCACCCAATTGAACAAGTTATTGGTGAACCGTCAAGGCCAATTCAGACGAGACGCCAACTTGCCACCGATTGCGACTTATGCATTTACCTTTGCTCAATTAGAAATATAGAGCCAAAGAACATTCGCGAGGCAATGGCAGAACCCGCATGGATAGAAGCAATGCAGAGAAACTTCTCCAATACCGTCTACATGAATCTTGGGATATGGTTCCAAGACCAATTGACTGGTCATTGATCTCAAATGGTTATGGAAGAACAAAAGGGATGAAGAGATGATCAACTGAACAAAGCTCGTCTTGTGGCTAAAGGATACAAGAGGAAGGAATAGATTTTGAAGAGTCATTCACGCCGGTAGCCAGACTAGAAGGCCAGATATTCTTAGCCTATGCAACCACAAAAACATCATGGTTTATCGATACATTAAGACCGCGTTTTGAATGGAACTCTCAAAGAAGAAGTATACGGTGAGTCAAGGCTTCATAGACTTGGAACATCCGCACTACGTCTACAAACTCATAAAGGCAATCTATGGATTGAAACAAGCTCCGAGAGCGTGGTATGAATAACCGCCCTCTTTCCTTATCCAATACAATTTCACCAAAGGAACAGTTGATCCTACCTTGTTTACACAAAAATGCAAAACGACATTTTGATTGTTCAGATTTATGCGGATCATCATCTTGGGTCCACTAATCCGCATCTTTCAAAACATTTTGAAAATCTCATGAAAAGCAAATTTGAAATGTCCATGATGGGGAACTAAAATTTTTTCTTGGTTTACAAATACATCAATCCCCTCGTGGAATTTTTATAAATCAAGCTAAATATACGATTGAGATTTTGAAAAATCATGGTATGGATAATTGTGATTCGGTCGGAACACCAATGGTAACTTCACCAAAAATTGGAGCCGATTTGTTTGGGAAACCTATTGATCCAAAGAAATATCGGAGCATGATTGGTTCTCTCATGTACCTCACTGCTAGTCGACCAGATATTCATTTTGCGGTTTGCTTATTAGCACGTTTCGGCAAAGCCTACCGAACTGCACCTCAAAGAGGTTAAAAGGATCTTTCGGCACCTGAAGACATCCATTCACATGGGACTTTGGTATCCGAAGGAATCCGGATTTGATCTAATTCTTTTCGCATGACCACGCAGGTGATCAAGTTACATCAAAAAGTACATCTGGAGGAGCACAATTTTTGGGTGAAAAGTTAGTAAGCTGGTCTTCAAAGAAACAAGATAATCAGACTTTCAACCGGCCGAGTATGTGTTCTCTATCTCGTGTTGTGCTCAAGTACTTTGGATGAGAACACAACTCACAGATTATGGCTTTACTTTCGATAAAATACCTATGTATTGTGACTCAAAAAGTGCCATAGCCATATCATGCAATCCTGTTCATCACTCAAAGACTAAGCACATCCGTGTCCGCTATCACTTCATCAAAGAGTACGCCGAAAATGGTACTGTTGAATTATTCTTCGTGAAGACAGATTACCAACTCGCCGATCTATTTACTAAAGCCCTTCCAAAAGAAAGGTTTGACGATTTAGTTCGATGACTTGGAATGCGAAGCCTAACCCCTGAGGAGTTAGAACGTCTTCTCGAATCTTCTTGAAAATGATTTTCCAACAAGCTTCGTTGTAAATATTTTTGAAAAACAAAATACAAAATTTGAAAAACCAACAAAAGAAAAATATAATAATATAAAAATTTTCAAAAATTCAAAAACAATATAAAATCAAAAATCCAAAAATATTCTTCTCACGACATGTCTCTCAGATAATCGATATTCTCAGACGCTAGAAATGTCATTCACCAATGATACGGGTATGTACAGATGCTTGAGCGAGAGTTATTTAATGTTTTTCAAAACATGTCGTTTCTCAAAACTTCTTAAACAATGGCTTTCGTATACTTCAGTACGAAACCCGGACCAAAATGATGACTTTTGATTATATTTCAAATCAAAACTCGCTTTTATATAGAAAAATCAAGTGAACGCTTCAGTGCACTACATTTAAAAATGGTGAGAAATCATCATCATCTTGAGCACCTTTTCAAGATTGTGCAAAAAGATTTTCAAAATCTTTCAAAATATATTTTATGCTCAAGATAATTCCCTCTAAAACCCTTTAATTGATTATGCATTATTAAAGGGGAGTATAAAACTAAAATGTTCCAAATTCATGCTTAAATCAAATCCGTTTGTCTCCCCAAAAGATTCTAAAATGTTGTTTAATCCGTTTATATCAAAAATATCACGAATATGCTATTTTTGAGGGGGAGGAGACGTGATTAAAATATGATCAAAAATGTTTAATGATCGATGTTTTAATCTCAAAATGAGCTCGACTCAGACGGAACCAACGAATTGACGGGAATCAAAGTCAGTAAATGTACCATCTCGAGAAACTTGTGATAGATATGCACCTTCATGGGTCTAACCTCCTTTTCAAGGAGTGTTTACAACTTCAAGTTAATTATTAGAGCTAGTTGTCACCTAAAAACTGACAATGGAACTCTTTAACTAGGCAACGTAACCGTGTCTCGTGGGAATTGTCTATCATGAGCCGATCAATTCAAAAAGTGCAAACTCTACCCTCGATGTGCAGATTTTTGTTAAAACTCTTAAGCACATGTGAAGGGGGAGTGTTTATGAAAATATAAAACTCTCGGAGTGTCTCAAACATGTTTTCTATCATAAACACTCGGAGAGATTTTCAAGAAAAATGGTTTTATGGCAACAATAGGACAGTCATGGAGTTATAAGGTGATTAAGGATAGGAAATTCGTCCTATGATCCGCCAGAGTCGGAGGGATCTACCCAAGGACATCACAAATAGTTAGTATTAGAAGTCCTTAGGAATGATTGAAAAAAGGAGTAATGTGAGAAAGGAGAAAGAAGGGGTTGAAGAATTAAAAGAAATGTAATGAAAAGGGTGAAAAGAAATAGCCCTCCATATTCAACCTTAGGCGTAAAACCGGGTTCAATTCATTCTACATCGTTGTCACTAGATGACACTGGTATTGAAGACCAAGACGTCATGGACCCAGTGACGCACTACACTAAACCTTCTAGCCACTCAATTCCTCTCAAAAGGGATTTGTTTCATTCTCACGGGGAACCCTACATAATCTATCGACTTTCTCTTAGAGATTGTTGAAGAAGGAGACCCTCTCCCTAGTCTCCGCTCAGGAAAACCAAAATGCACTAATCGAGTCTAGAGCCACGAGATTCATCAATAGATCTCATAGGAACACTTGACATGACATCGCTTGTTGTTCATCAATAAGGACACAAGTGATATATTCTAGAGTCCTGGGCAGATCTTAGCAATCTTCTAGAACATTTATGAGAAGTTTCACATCTGTGATCTTCAGTGATTGAATAGAAACTCCTGCCAGGGTCAACATCAAGCATCCCTGACAGCAGGTCACTTCGGTAACTCCCCGTGGATTACGCTTAGTGTGTCTCAAACGGTCTACAGTCGTGGGGTGATGCTTCAGTGTACCTCATGACTCATCGAACTGTAGATGTATTTCGGATATCGCGTTATCTCACTTGTGGGACTCCGTTCAGAACGGCCCTTGTGAGAATTAGAGACGCTTTCACACTATGTGTTAACACCCTCGAAATTCAAACTTGTAAGTTCCGGAATCCGCTTATTACTAACATGTTTTATGTTTTCTTCTTATCGAAGCTCCGGAGCGGATTGATCGTCAGTGATTATCCACATGCTCATACCAACCACATCACAAATGAAGTTCTCATCAAAATCAAAGGCTACACAAAGTTAAAGATGATTCTTCATCAATGTCAAAGAATCTACAAAGTTTAAAGACTAGAGAACTTCATCTCATCGAAACTTCAAAGTCAAATAGAAGTGTGAGCATGGTGGAGAATGACGTGGAGACACCTAACCAACGAAGTTAACAACGGCAGACAACCACATTAATTGATCACAAAGCATGAAGGAACAATGAATTAAGACTATTCTATATCTACACACAAAGTTCAAGCTCGAGAAAAGTAAAGACCTAATCAAGTGGAGCATCATTTGAATGACCACCCCTTAGGGGGAGATTGTTAGCCTTAATAGTTTTTATTAGAAGTGATGGTCATTCACATTTAGGAACTTTGTAACGTGTGTTAGATATCATGATAGAATAGTCAACGGGCTCGTAGATTGGACTAAGCAAAATGGGTACTAGTTATGATAAGCTTGCCAAATATCCAATCCAACCCATGTCTAAGCCCACGAAGCCCATAGAAAGCCTTTTAGGGCATCATGTTACTTGTACTATATAAACCCCTCAAAGTCTCATTTGAGGGGTGTGCTTGAGTGTGTGTGTGTGTGTGTGTTTTCTTTGGAGCAATACAACATATTGTGTTCATCTTTCTCTCTTCACATACACGGTTTACATCTTAAGTCACCATCTTTCTCATCTTTATTTCTTTCATATTCACGCATAGTTTGTGTTTGTGTTGAACGTGTTATACGCATAACGTGGTAGGTTTGTGATAAGGTTGATAGATTTAAGGTCCTACATAATTAGACGTAAACATTACTAATTAGGATGAATAATTAGGTTAGCACCCCTCTCCTCTATTGATCACAACCTTCGTCTTTATTTGCTTTAGTAGTTAATTATATCGAAATCATATTAAAATCTGTGACACCTAGACTTAGTTTAAATCCGCACACATAGCTCTTGGGACGACATCGGTTTTACCAAAATACTACACTACACACGACCGGGTACACTGCCTGTTAGTGCATTAGGGTAGACCATAGGTATAACGAGTAATTATAAATATTAAAACCTGGTCAGTAAAACCTGCATCAAGTTTTTGGCGCCGCTACCGGGGAGTAATTTTAGGGTTTTTATTAAGTCTATCTTTAACTTTCTTTCTTCTCTTAATGTCAGGATTCAAGACTAGAAGCTCAAGGCCATTTTTGGCCACCCCATTAGATGACCCGGAAAAACAATTTCGGACGAAAAAAAGTTTACTCTCTGGTTCCTATTCATAACATTTTTTCGTTTTACGAATCTGACCAATCTGATGCAGAACCTGAAGTCATTGATGAAAATAATATCGAAGAAATAACCATGGAGCAGTATTTGGAATGACCAAATGTGAACTGTAAACGAGCCTTCACGCAAGACTCTAGTGTGGAAAAATTCTCTATTCCGGACCAATTTATTCGGGAATTACACGAGCTTAATTTTTCAGGAGATGAAAATGAGGATGTTCAGAATCATGTGGAAGAAGTACTCTACCTATCATCTCTTTTTAGCATCCGGAGTATCCCTAGCTATTCGATTACAGCAAGAATTTTTCCTATGACTCTTGCAGGGACTGCGAAAAGATGGTACAATAAACTCCCTAAAGAATGCAAAGAAGCATGGGATAAATTAAGAAGAGAATTCGTTCAACAATTTTGCCCTCCTTCGAA
The DNA here is from genome assembly GCA_910596185.1 of Chrysanthemum makinoi. NCBI lineage: Eukaryota > Viridiplantae > Streptophyta > Magnoliopsida > Asterales > Asteraceae > Chrysanthemum > Chrysanthemum makinoi. The sequence continues at coordinate 52,983,498 of OU343217.1, read as the reverse complement.
GATGGCTAAACTTCTCAGTAAGATCCATCAATTCGTTCAAGAAGGTGAAGAAACACTTTATCAAGCGAGGGAAAGATTCAATGAGCTACTTTACCGATGTCCCACTCATGACTTGAACAAACATCAAATCGTCTATGTCTTCTACAGGGGAATTAATGCACTAATACATGAATTACTCGATTCTCCTAGACCTATTCCAAGCATGACCCCTGACCAAACTCTGGAGTGTATTCAACGGATTTCTGAACATTGCTATAAATGGCATATGGAGACAGGGTATGGACCAAGGGATAATTTTGATCATAAGGTAATGAAAACATTGACGAAGCAAGAATATAATTATGGTGAAATTTTTGAAAAGCGAAGACTGGAAAGGGCCAATGAAATTGAAGCCTGTAGGGTAGAGAAGGTTAAGAGTGTATTTGGGACCAAGACCGGAAACAACTTAGAAAAAAGGATCGTTGACAATATCAAGGAATCTAAGGAACGTGATGAGAGAATTGAAAAAATGATGAAAACATTCGTGGAAAACATAGTTTTTTCTCTCAAGACTCATGAAGACCGCATAAAGGGTTTGGAGAAGAGTGTGAACTCATGTCCGAAAGCCATAACGGATTACCTCGCTGCACGAGAAGAAGAAGTTGTCAACACAGTTGAAACAATCTTTGAAGAGCCCACTACCTTTTCGGAGAAGGTTAAACGAAGAACCATCAAGGAGAAACTTTTGCTTCTTAACGTTGGAACTCTCCCGGTAAACGTTCCTCTTGTTAATTCCATTAAGACTGATCCTAACAATATTTTGCAGGAATTAAGTGACGGTTCCGATGAGACGGTTCAACATAACGAGAGATGTTCAGCAGTTTTAAGGAATGAACTGCGGCAAAAGGAAAAAGATCCCGGTTGTTTCACTCTCTATTGCTTGATCGGGAGTCTCAATATGTGTAACGCCCTAGCTGATCTTGGAGCGAGCATAAGCATAAGGCCTCGTTCAATGTTCCTACGTATGGGAATCGGAGACCTTAAGCCAGCCAAAATGAAGATTGAAATGGCCGATCGATCCATACAGTCACCCTTGGGAATCATTGAGAATGTATTGGTAAAGATACAAATTTTTTTCTTCCCGGTTGATTTCGCGATTCTGGATATTCCCGAAGACAACCGAATACATATTATTTTAGGAAGACCAATGCTTGCTACTGCCCGTGCAAAAGTGGATGTCTTCGCCCAGAAATTAACTCTCGAAGCTAACGGGGAAATTGAAACATTTAGACCTAATGAACTTCTATCCACCCCTCAAAAGGTTTGTGCAATTGACCCTATTGGTGATTTTGGTGATGCATTGGAAGATTTTATTAGTGACTCCCCGAAAACTCCTACAAATCTTGGCGAGATAGCTTCAGGGAGAGATTTTGACGTGTTCGTAAGTTTTGAAGAAGAAGACTTAGGAGTCAGTGTCGATGATTTCTCTAGCGACATAAAAATGGTTCATTGGAACAACAACTCTGAAAAGACTTTTTCACAATCTGACCAACCCAAGTTTTATGAGATGGGAGCTCGAATCCATTATAGGAACCCTTATTATCTAAAAATTTCATGCAAAATTGGGTTCATTGATTTCCATCCATTCATCGACACCAATTACCCAGTTAACATCATTTCTAAGAAATACTACAACCAGGTTATGGAAAAAGAACTTGAATATAAAGGAAACAATTTCCTAGGGATTGCAACAAACATCCGTGTCTGATAACGCTACACGCGTCGTTCGGGGTCAAAGGAACTTCCTTTTCATCGAGCAAGTTTTTCAACACCCTAGGCAGTGAACCTAATCGTTGTAGTGTAGTATTAGGGTAAGCCACGGGAATTGATGTCGTTCTCTAGGGGAATAGGAATGCTAGTGAAAAGTTATTACGCTAAGGTTGGGGTTGAGGAAGATTATTTTTTATCTTTTTATGTTTTTTTAGGAAATGGGAAGGTACGAATCTCAGGGTTTGGATTTGGGGGTTGGTATTTCTACCGATTACTTCTACTATCTAATTAACTAAGGTGAGGGTAGTCTATGTCTAATTATTGTGTGCTCGTATGAGGATTTAAAGATGTGTTTACTTAGGTTTTATTACTCCTTAATTATCTCCTATTGATGGATGAATTGTCACGTCCTTATTCTTAATCGCGTTGTGTGTCTAAGGTCGTAGGGTATGCGTTTATCCCTAACTCTTTGAAACTACCAAAGGGTGTCGCCTACAAAATCTCAAGGATTTATAAACTCTAACTCTAAGGTACTCTTCGGATGGTTTTAGCCTACAATGACTCTAGGTATTATAAGCTAAGGTTCACAAAGATTAATCAAGCATTAACTACACAACGGATGACCTATCGCAATACTAGATCATTAACAATTAAGATAAGAGACAACCAATCAATATTCAATAATTAAGTTTCATATTCCCTAAGCAAACACACAAGTAAATTAGCCGGACATGGAAAACATGCAAGCATACACACAAGTAATTGAAGACATAATTGAATTAATGAAGTAAAACACTTATCTTGATGTAAGATAGGGTATGGAACCCTAAAATACTGTACAAGACAGCCTTGGATCGGTTTAGGTTTTTACTCCAAAAGACTACACACTGAAAACTAAAAAATTCAAATTCTATATATAAGATTACATATGCGACGGCGTCACCTTATGATTTGTGATGCCGTCGGGTCGCCGTCATTAGGGTTTCATCTTGGCCACGTTAGTATTGCGACGGCGTCACCTTATGCTTGTGACGCCGTCCCCTTCAGTCTCTGACGTCGTCTGGATCAAATCTAGGCCGTCTGAGTTGCGAAGACCTACTCTTTTAAAACCTGACACCGTCACTTGTAAATAAGCAATTTGGCTACTGAGCTGTCACAAAAGTGATGCGACGGCGTTGCAGATAACACCTGACGCCGTCCCCTTCAGTTCCAGCAGCCTGAGTGTCTCGGTTCTTGACTTTGGCCATTTTCTTCATATATTCGCGCCTTTTCGTCTGAATAAGTGTCATTCCAACATTTTGCCTTCAAGATACCTAAAAAGTGAAAATGAACGATATTAAGTAATAACGGATACAAAAGTGATCAAATAAGGGCTTAAATGACCCCTCAAAAAGGTACATTTTAAAACCTTATCAAATATCCCTACACTTGGTATTTGCTTGTCCTCAAGCAAATGTGCTTTTAGCCAATTAATTTATAAGTTAGGGGTCATGAAGCATTGGTTTAGAACAATCCACAATACATATAACCCCCGCAAAAGTCATAACAAGCACAGAAATTACATACTAGCACCTCACATGGGGTGTCTGGATACTCACATCTCTTGGGTGTATATGAAATATAACAAGTTGGAAATGGAAGGTAAACACTCATTAACCGGTCCTAGTACATAGATTACCATATGCTTGAGACTAGATCAAACCTCCATCGCTTTGGTGTAAGCACCTAGGAAAGACTATCAAAGAGGTCTTTTAAAGGGTTGTAATGTTAGGCTTACGGTAGGGAAACAAAGGGTTTGGTGGGATAGGCTATTTAGTGGTGGCAAGTCAAAAATCTTTATGTTACAAGCATACGAAGAATGGCGTTGCTAAGCCAAGACTCGACACTCTAGACTTTAGATAACTGAAATAAATTTAAAGATAGATGTAGGATGGTAGCCCTTTTTTTTTCCATACACTTTTACTCTACCATCCTCTACGATAACATAAAAATGATAGGGATTTATAGGCACATCACTACACTTGAGTTTTTATTATTCTAACACTAATTTGACCCGAATTGAAAAGATCAAAACACTTGGAGTACATTATTACGCAAATAAAAGGAATTTGAATTTAACTTTCCCTTCTCGTCATTTCATAAAATTTAACTTTTTCCATGAGTCCCAATCGTCCCAAAACTGTGTACAAGGGATATGACTCGACTTAGCAACTTATGCAAGCAACTAGATAATTGAACTAAGGGTTTGGTATGATAACAATAATGCACTAAAAGTGAATGCATACAAGGTAGGCTAAGGCGATTTGGGTGTACATTTGGGGTGGGTGTAAACAATGCTTCATTGATATTCCGAAAACCAAACATCATGAGAACCGCAAAAAGGATAGGCTCTGAGGGGTTAACTAGGGGTATCGTGTACTAAAGATGAGTACAACGCAAGGGTGTGGGGGAATTACTCAACCGAGGTGGAAGAAGTAATTATATTACGGGTATCAAACAAGGGTTATCCTAATGCCTCTTATCATTTAATTATTCCTAACTACACAAGTGTAGTCTTACTAGCGATCTCGGGATGCATCACAAAACAAGTTCTAGAATCTAATATACTACCGGTTCACACTCTAAGCATTAAAGATGAATGCTTTAATTCCTACTAATCTAAGGGCGACCCTCACATTTTGGGTGGAATTTAGGTGGTAAAGGGTTTTTTTGTGCTAGTCATATAATTTCCTATCCATGAGATGCTTTATTAAGACTAATAGCCCACTCTTATATGTCATGAAAAATTAAAAATTTGGTGCCAAAATTACCCTAACCGACATTTTCTCATGGTTTATTACACAAATGCAATTGGACAAAGCAAATATTCAAGGATAAGCATAGTTTCAAAGTTCCCGTTTTATTTTCCCTCCCTATACTTAAACTGAACATTGTCCCCAATGTTCCCCGAAAGTATCAAATTTATGATAATGGAAGGTAATTAAAAACAAAAGAAACTAGTACTCCCCTGATTAGCTCGGTAGGATCCGTGTAAAGTGGTGGTTACATCTTTCTTCAAGAAGAACGTTTGCGTGAAAAGCTCCTTCTCATCTTATGTATCTTCTTCTTGGTAAATTAAACCTGCACACTTGAAGAAAACAAACGAAACCTTCGCGTAAAATCGGCGGTAATAATATATATAGGACTCTACTAAACTAGGATATAATGCTTGTGAAATGGATGTTTACAGAATTTCTAGAAAATTAAGACCTGGAAAATTCCAAAAAATTATAAGTAGCTCAGAAAACGAGAAAAAGTAATCAGTTGTTTTTGCTCCTTCCTGACGCCGTCAGGTTATCCTGACAAAAACTGGTATGCGATTTTCTGAAAAAAATTCTGGAAAATTTACATCTTTAGAATCTGGAAAAATTTCCAGCAAAACATCCATTATGACTCGATACAAGCATTTGACTCGAACAAACACACATATATATCTTTTAATTAATTGAAATTCTCATGTTTATGTATCTTTTGAAAACGTGTGTAATCCTCCCTACACTTATCCCTTATGTAAAATACATTTATATGTAATTAAGACGAGGTTAAACACAAAATAAAGCATTTTTACAAATTTAAACATGAGAATAAACAATCAACAAAAGATATATGACACAAACAAGCAAACAATTAAGCATGGGTTACCTCCCACGAAGCACTTTTCTTTATTTATGAGTCTTGTAGCTAGACTCGTAGTCGTGCCCTTACGTGGTCTTGTTTTGCATCCTCAATGAGAATTCTATCATGTTGACAAAATTTTCATTGACTCTATACCTAGGCCCTAGGGTCAAGCAATCCTTATAATAAAGCCTCCTTCTTTCCCACATGAATTTAAAACCTTTTTCAACATCGTCCTTGCTTTTGTCCTCAAAAGCTCTAATGTTGTCTCATTCAAAAAGGGATAGATGGCCATATTCATTCGTCTTCCAAGGCATCCTATAAGTGATCTCATAATTTCCTTCCTTAAACCTAACTGTTCCATCATACTTGTTATGGCTCATTTTAGATTTTTCAACAAACGGTTTTCCTAGCACCACTTGGGATAAGCTATAGTCAATGACACACCCAATGTCTTCTAGGACTACAAAATCAACCAGGTAGGTGAAATTTCCTATAAAGACATGTACATCCTTGACTCTTCCCACAAAGTTGCAAACTCCACCTGGATACTTAGGGTCTCTCCTAATCTTAAGTCGCTCATTCATAATGTCATTGTAAACAGCAGATGACATCACATTAATGGGAGATTCCGTATCTATGTAAGCATGTTCGACATTCCTATATCCGATCATACAAGGAATTTTGAGGTTCCAAGGATTTCCTCTCCTAATCTTTGGACATATCCTAATGATGGGTGATCGGGGATTATCGATTATGTATTGATGGTAGGCAACCTCTTCCTTAGTGGGGTAGAGATTAAAATAAGCACTATCCTCCTCATTCACATTTTTATTTACTAAGCCATCTTCCGAATTACTGTTGATCATGGAGCCAACTACAGAGGAGCTGACCACTTTCTCAACAGCTTCCCTAATTGTGCTATCGAATACCTTCTGCAATCTTGAAGGTCGGTGTTTCTACTCACATAACGGCCTCGGCGATTGTGTTGGTCATTGGTTTGGGTTTTGAGTGAAAGTGATTTATTTGGTGGTGGGTTGTTGAGTAGTGGTTGATTATCACCTTCCATGATGAAAAGTGATGGGGTTTACGAACAAAGGTCACAAAGAAGGGGGATAGACTATGAGGAAGCTAAAAATGGGAAAAAAAAGTGTTTACTTGATAGGAATCAAGCAAAGAAACCTAAACGAGGTGGACTCCTAACTAGCTATTCTATTCCCCGACAGCGGCGCCAAAAACATGATAATGCTACACGCGTCGTTCGGGGTCAAAGGAACTTCCTTTTCGTCGAGCAAGTTTTTCAACACCCTAGGCAGTGAACCTAATCGTTGTAGTGTAGTATTAGGGTAAGCCACGGGAATTGATATCGTTCTCTAGGGGAATAGGAATGCTAGTGAGAAGTTACTATGCTAAGGTTGGGGTTGAGGAAGATTATTTTTTATCTTTTTATGTTTTTTTAGGAAATGGGAAGGTACGAATCTCGGGGTTTGGATTTGGGGGTTGGTATTTCTACCGATTACTTCTACTATCTAATTATCAAATTAACTAAGGTGAGGGTAGTCTATGTCTAATTATTGTGTGCTCGTATGATGATTTGAAGATGTGTTTACTTAGGTTTTATTACTCCTTAATTATCTCCTATTGATGGTTGAATTGTCACGTCCTTATTCTTAATCGCATTGTGTGTCTAAGGTCGTAGGGTATGCGTTTATCCCTAACTCTTTGAAACTACCAAAGGGTGTCGCCTACAAAATCTCTAGGATTTATAAACTTTAACTCTAAGGTACTCTTCGGATGGTTTTAGCCTACAACGACTCTAGGTATTATATACTAAGGTTCACAAAGATTAATCAAGCATTAACTACACAACGGATGACCTATCGCAATACTAGATCATTAACAATTAAGATAAGAGAACACCAATCAATATTCAATAATTAAGTTTCATATTCCCTAAGCAAACACACAAGTAAATTAGCCGGACATGGAAAACATGCAAGCATACACACAAGTAATTGAAGACATAATTGAATTAATGAATTAAAACACTTATCTTGATGTAAGATAGGGTATGGAACCCTAAAATACTGTACAAGACAGCCTTGGTTCGGTTTAGGTTTTTACTCCAAAAGACTACACACTAAAAACTAAAAAATTCGGATTCTATATATAAGATTACATATGCGACGGCGTCACCTTATGATTTGTGACGCCGTCGGGTCGCCGTCATTAGGGTTTCGTCTTGGCCACGTTAGTCTTGCGACGGCGTCACCTTATGCTTGTGACGCCGTCCCCTTCAGTCTCTGACGTCGTCTGGATCAAATCTAGGCCGTCTGAGTTGCGACGACCTACTCTTTTAAAACCTGACACCGTCACTTGTAAATAAGCAATTTGGCTACTGAGCCATCAGAAAAGTGATGCGACGGCGTCGCAGATAACTCCTGATGTCGTCCCCTTCAGTTCCAGCAGCCTGAGTGTCTCGATTCTTGAATTTGGCCATTTTCTTCGTATATTCGCGCATTTTCGTCTAAATAAGTGTCATTCCAGCATTTTGCCTTCAAGATACCTAAAAAGTGAAAAGGAACGATATTATGTAATAACGGATACAAAAGTGATCAAATAAGGGCTTAAATGACCCCTCAAAAAGGTACATTTTAAAACCTTATCAGTGTCTTTGTTGGGACTCACTCATTTTTTGTCGATTTTGTGGTTCTGGATGACGTTAGCGAGTTTGTGGAAGATGGGTTAACCGGGGTTATTTTCGGGAAACCCTTTCAAGAACTATCTGGGCTAGATAAAGATGAGAATGAAGGGCTTGTATGGTTAAAGATTGGCGAAGATAAAACGATTTTTAAAATGCCGCGGACTGTTAAGAATTTTAAAAGGTGGACAAAGAGGCAGTTGAGCCATGCTCAGCCACTACTCGACATCAGTGACGAAGATAAGGCCAAAGGTATTGACCACCCTTACCAAAAGATCAAGAATTTTTACTTGGGGTGTTTAGAGCTAGGGACAAACTACAAACGGAATGAGAACCTGATCAGTTGGATTCAACGTGGAGATTGCCATATCTACAAAATGACCAACAAGCACTTCTAGCCCCGAGGCTCTGAGTCTAACTTAAAGACTCGTAAATAAAGAAAAGTGCTCTTTCGGGAGACAACCCGAATTATCCCTTTCATTTGTTTAAATTCATTTCTGTCAGGTTTTGTATTTTTAACCATTTTTGCAGGAAAACAGAGAAAAGTATTGCTGCAGCATTCTGATCCGACCAGAGTTACGACGTAACTCACTATCTTGGTTACGCCGTAACAGGCCTTTGTGCATCAGAACTTGTCAGAAGGATTACCAATTACGGCGTAACCCCAGCTATGGTTACGCCGTAGCCACACCCATGTCAGGTTTTGCTTAATTACAGCGTAACTCATTATGGGAGTTACGACGTAACTATCCTCTGTAACACTTCTTTCATTTTAAACACAATAACCTTGTATTAGTTTTCAAATGAACTTTGTGGGTATGTTCCCTGTAAGCCCTCACGAGACTACACTCGTCCACTTGGGACACCAAGTGGTTTAAAAGGCTTGTTGCATACACTAAATGCAACCGTGATTCCTACAAAAGTGAGTTAGATTTATTTTTCATTTTTCTTTTTCTTTTTAGAATTATGCTTGTCGGTAGTGTGATTTCAGGGATTGAAGTTTGCTCGTGGATGCTTATGCGAAGGCACGACTCTTTTCGTGGGCCTTCTTTCTTTTTTCAGCAAATTTCAGGGAAGTTCTCGCTATAATTCTACTTTTCTCTTCACCTTTATTTAACGCTTAGTACATAAGGGACTTTGTACAATTCAAGTGGGGGGGGGGAAGTAGAATTGTCTCTTGAACTTTATTGCCCTCGTTTTTCTAGTTTATTTTGAAAAAATATGCTATTTTTAAAATTTTGATATGTTTTTCTTAACCTAACTGGATTAGACCTTAGCCGAGCACATTATAACCTTTGATATTATATGGTGAGATTAGCCTTATCCGTTTCCAAATTTTACCCCAAATCCATCAAATTATGAGTGTGCCGGTAGCTTGTAAACTTTTTAACTTGGCCTTTACATCATTTCGAGACCATAGATGAGGTATGTTGAGTTAGCTCGATGTATTTGGACTTTTCAGTTTAAGAAGGAAATATTATAGGATTATCACCCAAATAGCCTAGTATTGTGTGTCTATCGATTAGTCACCTCGACTTCTCGACCCCCATATTAAACCCTTTGTTGCAATCATGTTTAGTGCAAGATACCCCTAGATACACCCTTCTGAGCCATTACTTTCATTTTGATTCACCCAACATATTGTTTCGATACACCATTACACCTTAGCCTAACATGTAGTCTTTATTTGTAATTTGGAAGTCATTATTTTTCTAAGTTCAAGGTTCAAATGGAAAGGTTCGGGAATCACGCTCTCGTCGATGACATATCCTTAAAGATCATTGAAGACCCACCAAATTCTCATATTGTTCATCTCAAGTGGGGGGATGTTATGTTATTATGTTTTAGTTAAAAAAAATAGTTATAATTATTGTTATTTAGTGATTGTAAAAGTGCGATGTTATAAGCACTATTGTTATGAGCTTAATATAGATTTAGTATCGAGGAGGCCACCTCGGTCACATTTAAAGAATGAAGTTGGAAGTGTGCCCATCATGACGTCCTCTAATGGCACATCTACCAGGTAATATCATGATCCGGTTTCTTGACTTCAAAACTTGAACTTTGGGCGAACAGTAAGTGGTGATGACCTAGTTGTAGATTTAGACTATTTGCTTGATTTTATTTTACACCAATTTTATCCCATGTCTTATCCTACCCTTAGTCATGAAGCGTGTCTAGGTGATGCAACGAGCAATCTTTGGTGTCTTGGCCATGAATTTGGTCATGTATCATTGATTTATTTTTGGGTGCAAAGGTGAAATATTTTATTAACTCCAAAAATTGTATAATGCTAGCTATATATACTCTGTTTTGGACAGAACCCAGAAACAGAGAACATTCTATTTACTATCACAACTATATCAGACAACAAGTATATCTGATAGTGCATCATACTAACTGAAAGAAATCTATACATCCTGCATCATACTGAAACAAGTTCATCATTCTCAAACAAGCATTCTATCAGTCTTTTATAAGATTCACCTTAATATTGCACCATAACCATCTAGCTACATTTTCAAACTCTCTCCACCTTGATCATTCAACCTGCCACCACAATAACCAAGGCAGAAAGACAGCTTGGCATCACTAGGCACCCATAACCTCTCCACCAGTAAGGGCTATACCAACTATGCTACATTTCCATGTATCGTTGATTTTGTCCACTTCGCCGTGACATGTTAGTAATGACAAATCACCCTTAACCTTTGTCGTGTCTACCCATATTGCCTTCAAGAATTGTTTTGTCCTTAACTCTAGTGGTGGAGATTTGTGTAACCGCCAAACTTATGATAGAATACATGCTATGACTGTGCAATGAGTGATCACCTCGAAATTGACACTTAGAATAGTTGAGAGATTTGAGTGTTTTGTTCCCATTTCGTGAGGTGTTTGGCTTTGTTTTATTCTAGTATAAGGGATTTGTAAACTTATATTTTCCAGGTAATGGGATATATCTTTTTAAGAATCTATCTAATAAGGTCTACTTGAGGGCAAGTAGAGTTCAAGTGGGGGGATATTTGACAGCATCAAATAGTCCTGAATATTTAGTGTCAATTTCCCCCGATAATGCTCGTATTTTATATCATTTATATGGATTTACGCTTGTTTTCCTCTATATTTCACTTTCAGGTAAATTACGAGCATTGGAGCTAAAGAGACGCGGATTTGGAGATTTATTGAAGATATATCATAGTATGCTCATTTTGAAGCAGTTACGGCGTAACTCCTCTCTCACATTACGCCGTAACTAAAGCATGGATCAGAAAACCAACTCAACAGAAGATTACGAAGTAATTCTCCCAAAGATTACGACGTAACCAACTAGGTCAAAAGAGGTTCTGCGCCGCTGCAAGCTACGCCGTAACTATTGTATCAATTACGGCGAAGCCAAGATTTATTGAAGATACGGCGTAACTCCTTCCATAGTTACGCCGTAACCAGCATTTTTAGTGCAAAATACGAAGAATTGGATGTTACGGCGTAACTCTTATAATTAGTTACGCCGTAACCAGATCTGGCCTATAAATACCCCTCGATTTGCAGCATTTCAAATCATCCCATTTCACACCCAACACAAAGACAAAATTAGTAGAAGTCGAAGGCAGATCTAGAGGAGCATACAGAGCTATCTCCAAGGGAGAAATCATTCCCCTACGATAAGCATTAGCTTTTATCTTTTCTTTACTTTCAATTCATGTATTTCGTATTGTTAAACATTGAATCGATTGTTTTAGTTAATATGAGCGGCTAAGCACCTCTGGTGCTGGCCTAGTTATGATTCTTTAATTGTTTTTTTTGCGTTTACATTGCTTTCGTATAATTATTTCTAAGTGTATGCATGCATAGTTTGTTGGTAGCTACCCTTGTTTCAGTAGTTTTGAATGGCGGTAGTGGCTAGTTACTTAGGAGATATGAACAACTGACCCTAAGTAGGTAGACTGAGTGGGAAGGGTAAAATATGACCAACTGACGACCCTTTCTGCTTGTGCGATTTGACCAACTGATCACCTACCGTTTGGATGAACTTAAGAAGTAGGGGGTGAGTGTTAAAGATGCTAGCGCCCAGACACTCACTGTTATGAATCTAGTATGTAGCAGTACTTAATGACTTGGCTTATGACGGGTCACCTGATTTCTCCAGTGGGACCCTTTGCTGATAGGTTAGGACGAACTGACCAAATGCTGTCCTAGCGACTTTGACCCCACCTGAAGTAATTGGAAGTAGTTAGACGTAAATATTACTAATTAGGATGAATAATTAGGTTAGCACCCCTCTCCTCTATTGATCACAACCTTCGTATTTATTTGCTTTAGTAGTTAATTATATCGAAATCATATTAAAATCTGTGACACCTAGACTTAGTTTAAATCCACACACATAGCTCTTGGGACGACCTCGGTTTTACCAAAATACTACACTACACACGAACGGGTACACTGCCCGTTAGTGCATTAAGGTAGACCATAGGTATAACGAGTAATTATAAATATTAAAACCTGGTCAGTAAAACGTGCATCACTTACACGTAAGGTACTTTACTTATAAGAGTTTAGTTTACGCATAAAACTTACGTTTAACCTTAAGTTTACCCGTAAGATAGAGTTTACGCATAAGCTTCATCCTACGCCTAAGGAAGTCTTACGCCTAAGGAAGTTTACGTCTAAGCACTAAATCCTACGCCTAAGAAAAAGTTTACGAGTAAGATCTTCAGCAAAACTTCAAACGGCCATAACTTTTGAACCGTAACTCCGTTTTCAGTGTTCAACCCATCAAAACGACCATGAGAATGAGGAGAATGACACGCCGAGTTTATTTGGGGCAACCTTCGAGTCCTAAAAACGCTCCAAACAGAAGTTATTGAGATTTTTAAGTTTTCAGACAAAATTTTCACTACAACAACCGAGCTTAACCTTCATTAAACACAACTCCTTTATCGTTGAATCGATCCTACATCAACTTTATCATAAATACCTTTATCAAATGGCAACTCAACAAGACATTCATGCAGCCGGTGCCAAAAACCGTCCTCCTACGCTGGAAAAAGGTGGATATCTTCAATGTACAAGTCGTATGCTCCGCTACATCAAAACCAAACCTAATGGAAAAATCGTGATTCAATCCATTACGAATGGACCCTTCAAGCCACGACAAGTCCAAGACCCTGGAATTCCTGATCACTATCTTTTCGTGATCAAGATGAATCAGAATACACTGACGAGGATGAGAAGCAGATCGAAGCAGATGACATGGCAATACACATTGTCCAACTGGGATTACCAAGAGACATCTTTGCTGCTGTAGACAACTGTGAAACTGCTTACGATATGTGGGAACGTGTTAGACGGCTATGTTATGGAACAGAAATTGGTAAACAAGATATGGAGAACAAGCTGCTAACTAAATGGGAGAAGTTTACATCAACTCCAGGAGAATCCATTGAATCCTACTATGGAATGTTCTGCACTTTGATGAATGAGCTTATCAGAAACAAGTTGACACCCAAGACTATCATGAGTAACATCAAATTCCTTAACAATCTTCAAGAAGAATGGGGACGCTATGTCACTATTGTCAATCAAATAATGGACTTACATCATGTGAACTTTGATCAACTCTACGATTTTCTTAAACAAAACCAAGCTGAAGTCAATGAAGTTAGGAAAGAAAGATTGGCAAAGAATCATGATCCCTTGGCTTTAATTGCACATTCACCAACTCGAGTGAACTCACAACAGCAACCTTCATCATCTTCTACTAACAACAAGCTGTTATCCATCAACAACAACAACAATTCTATCCACCAGAACAACAAGTCAATCAACAACAACTGTATCCACAATACCAGGAAGCAGGAATCACTGACCTTCAAGTTGAACAAACAAAGGCTTTGTCAAATGCATTTGCTTATTTGACCAAAGTATTCAAAGGACGTTATTCCACACCAACTAACAACAACCAAAGGATTTCATCAAACACTCGCAACAGGCAAATTGCACAGCGAGTTTGAATATGGGTCAACAAGGACAGATGGTTGGAGTTATTGGGAATCCACACGGATATGCTACTGGATTTCACATGGGTAATCAGGCGGTTCCGTATCATGGTAATCAGTTGGGTCAGAATGTTGGAAATCAGATGGGTCAGAATGTTGGGAATAGAGCAGTGGGTAATAAGAATGGGAATGTTGCAACTCAAGTCATTGGGAATTATGGAAATGTGAATCAGGCTAATCGGGTTACGTGTTACAACTGTCAAGGAGTGGGTCACATTGCAAGGAATTGTCTTACTAAGCCGAAAAAGAAGGATTCTGCGTATCTTCAGAAAGCTTTGCTGTTGGTACAAAAGGCAGAAGCAGGAATGCAGTTGAGTGCTGAGGAACATGAATTTTTAGCTATTATGGATGAATTGGAAGACCAAGAGGACATCAATGCGAACTGCATCTTCATGGCAAATCTTCAGGAGGCAAAGTACGACACTGATTCTGACACACCTCCCGTTTATGATGTCTATGCAGTCTCTGAGGTACTAATCATTGATCCATGCTATAACAATGTCATATTTGATGTGTTTACTCATGATGAACAACATTCTGTAACGCCAGCACCTACTTATGATACATACCTGGACAATCCGAGTAGTAGCAATATTAACTCTGAAACTCCAGATATGGATCCTAGTGGAGGCTGTGTGGCACAAAATACTGAGACTGATGAGGAAACATGTGCCTTATTTGAATATTTGATTAATAATTGTGGCATTGAAATTGAGAAAGTAAAAAAGGTCAATTGCGATGTTAAGGCCGCGAATGATAAATTGACCGCTGAGCTTGAGAGGTACAAGGAGAATGCAAAAGCTTTTGAATTTCACAAAAACAAAGAGTCAGAATTAGAAATTGGTTATAGAAATTCCGTTTTAAGAGAAAAACAATTGCAAATTAAGTATGACACACTTGATGTTAATTAGAGCTTGAAAATAAAATCTTTAAACGAAGAAATTTCTAATCTTAAAAACCAACTTTCTAAACAAAAAGCAACTTATTCTGATCTTGAAAAAGAGAAGAAAAAGTTGTTAGCTGATTTTTCAAAACGAGAAGATTCTCTTCTTGATGAAATTCTTGAGAAAAATGAAAAAAATCAACAAATTGGAAAATGGGAAAATTAGTCAAATAGACCGCGCGCCCTCAGGCTTATCACTTTCCAGACTACGCCTTTTTTTAATTCAAAACTAGACCGGTTGCCCACCGATTTTCTTGGACCCAACCAGAGGCTGCCACGTGGCCGACAACTTATGAAACAAGTACGTATTTTGAAAGTATATGTCATGTATTGTTTTTTGGGCAACTTGTATTGTTTTTTGGGCAACTTTATATTTTTAGGCAACTTTATATTTTTGGGCAACTTGTATTTATACACAAGGATACTTTGGTCATTTTACATTTTACTCACCCATTATATTCTTATTATCCGCTGCTCCTTTATTCTCACCTAAAATATTCCCCACTTCTGTCCTCCCTTCCCCCACCTCCACCTCCACCTCCTCTTGTCATGATAAGTATTTGAAAGTTCAAAGTATTTCCCTTAAAGTACATTTACCAATTGCCCCGACCCACCACCCGCTTTAGATCCGACACTTATATCCGTCCGATCTTGCTTATATCATCTTGGTTGGTTGATGTCCGCCCGATCCCGCCTGATGAACAGTAGAATGTACAGTGCTCTCCACCTCCTGCTTATTCTACCTCCTGCTTATCGATGATTCTATCTTCTGACCCATTGCATGACTGCCATCTATTTTCCTTATCTGATATTTGTGGTTGCTTTCACCGTTTACACACACACTACACGAAACAAATCGACCACTGGGTTTTTGGTCTGTGGCGAGTTTGATCAATTTACATTTTTTGTTGTAAATTACATTAGATTACTTTGTAATAGGGGTCTTACGATTGTTAGGTTTTTGTTTGGTTGAAATTTCTGTTGCTCAGTTTCCTTAATTATGGTTAGTTGGGTTAGGTTTGATTTCTGCTAATTAGATGAATTAATAAGGGTGTTACGATCGTTAGTGTTTTGTTTCGCTGAACTTTCTGTTGTTCGATCGCCTTAATTAAGGTTACTTGGATTAGGGTTTGGTTCTTTGTGATGAATTGGTATGTTAAGCGCAATTTTTTGTTCTATGTGTGTTTTTTTGAAATATTACTTGATTAGTTATGGCTATTGTTTCAGGATTCAAGATTAGTTGTCGGTTATTGTTTCAGGATTAGGTGTTAGTTGCACTCAAGTTTTTCATTCTTATACTTTAGTAGAAATATAACTTCATTGGTTACGGTTATTGTTTGAGGATTAACAATAACTGTACTTTAGTACAAATATAGCTTGGCTGCTTACGGTTAACATGAGTTGATTAGTTACCGTAATGGTTTCGTATTAACGATTAGTTATGCACATGTTTTTCATTCTTACGGTTTAGTAGAAATTTAAGTGTACGATTTGTAAAAGCTACAACGTCTTACCATTTGTATCCTAGATTAGGTCAAAAAGGTTGATTGACAATGGAAATGAATTTCACTTTGGTGTCGGTAAGAGCAGTGGGATACTTGGGTGTGTGGATTTGTTTACCAACATGGGTTGATTAGTTATGGTTAGTGTTTCGGTGTTAAGGATTAGTTATACTGATGTTTTCCATTCGTATGGTTTAGTAGAAATATAGGTTTCTGATTTGTAAAAGTCGGAACATTCTACCATTTATTTTTTGGAATTGCAGCCATGGGTTCCGTTTAAGGCACGGTTTGCTTCTGCTTCTCTATTGAATTTTGTGGGTTTTGCGGGCCAAATTGGTTAGCAGCCATGGCGGGTCAAATAATTTCATTTGCAGTCGTTGGTCGCCAAAAATAGTGTAATTCCTTGCTCAAAACTAATAAAGTTAGTGCAAAATTGTTAATAACAATGGCGGCAAAATGAAAGTTTAGTCACTTTATAAGAGGAGGTTAATAGCTTGATATAACAAGTGCCGGCTGATTATGGTTTGGAAGTGCCGATATGTTATTTCATAAGATCGAGTCATCTATGTTTGCTAACACGATTGTATCTTGCAACATCAGGACGATCAAAACATGGATGCACGACTGGCCACAACAATGTTCAACTCACTCAAAGGAAGACCAATTCAGGTAGTGTATTTGTCATATTTTTTTATTCAACAAAATTAATTCATTTGTTACAATGATGATAAATAAATATATGTTGAAAAAATATTCTTTTGCAGGGTTATGTATATTGTGGAAAGAATCACTACTGTTTGTTGCCATATTACAGCCTGTGGTTGTGTTGAAGGTACCTGCTTCACATTTCTACACTTTACTTTATAACCTTTGATATAAAACTGAAACGTCCATACCGCCTATAGAGCTCATAAGCATATTAAAATTGTTTTTAATGAGCTATCCCAAATGCCCCCTAAAAAGACATAAGCTGTGTGGAGTGAAATGTGGAAACTTGTTAAACTGATTATCACCAAGTCTGAAACAATAAAGCGAAAGTAAGATCTCACTAAGTCTGTGTTTTAATTTGCTAGACTGATTATCAGATTGTTGTCGTAGCCGTTTTTTTTTTTTTTTTTTTGAAGTTACAGACGAAAAATTTGAATTGATGCAACTTAGACTGTGGAGACGTTGTAGATCAGAAACACAGTGACCTTGCATGGATTTATAGTCAGGTGTTTGTAGGATATGTATCCTGTAAAAATGGGAGTGGTTTTGAAATAGGTCAAATGGTTTACTGTGTGGTCGGGTAGCCGTGCTAGCTTTCACGTGACACTAACCTGCTTTAGCCCAGAAACACACTCAATGATGACAAACACCTTCTTTAAGAGCCTCAGAAAACATAGAACATGTCTTTCACTTCCACTTTCATACTAGAACCAACAAGCTATGGATGAGAAGCGCCTGCTACTAGCAGCACCTACTGCAACACCAACCGATACAGCAACACCCTCTACTACAGGAACATCAATTGCTGAAATATCAACACCGCCGCCTAAAAAAATGACTTCCACACATACAGGTGATGCAAAGATTGTATTGGTCAAACCATCAGTCCGTAAAGATCTGTTCAAGGATACCAAACAGGAAGAACCAAAGTATGAATAGCAAGGAAACAACCCGATAACTAAATGTATATCCACTTTCACAAACTTTCGCTATAAAATAGGTTAGTTTTTGCAACAAACTAAGATTATATATATCACGTGAAAGCCGATCATTGACTTTTAAGATTTGCTCTTTTTATTGCACACGTAACTTATATATTTTATTGAATGGGATTTTAACATTTACGGTTTAAACATTAATTTTTTTATTATTGTTTGTTGATCGGTTTATATCTCATATACCAAACATACAATTATGCTCATTATCAACCGATTAGGATGTTCGGAATCTCCTTGGCTCTTTAAAACAGATGGCTACGTACATAAATGTTATCCTTAGCAGTTAGTTATATGTAGGAAATGGAATCTGATATTTGAACATAGATTTAAATAGCAAGCATTATTGGGTTAATGAAAAGCAATATATATGGCTCTCACATTCATTTGGTATGGACCCATTTTGAGGTGCTACCCAATCCACAGACAATCAGGTGAGTTTGAATAACGCGTCGAAATGAGATAATTTTAGGTATGAGCCAGAATAGATTGTAATGCATTGGACCTACCCAATATACGATATTTACGATATGGTATCAGTCCATGTAGTTTCATGAAGGATAATAGTGTTGTTGCACTTTGTATGCGCTGTCCCCTATTTTCACTCTGTTTATTAACAATTATAACAAACTGTTCATTTTTCAATTGCAGATTCATCCTGGCCTTGCTGGCCTGATAGTTTTGGCTTTTTGTAACTGGAGATATACGAGCATTTCATTAAAATCATAGGGACCGTACTGGATACTTGTAAGAACAATAATAGCTCATTGTTTTCAGATGATAAACCCCAACTTACATTGCATCTTCAAGGGCAATCCCGACTTACTGTCATCAGGTTTAATTTGTGTACTTATTGATCGATATGGTTATAATTAGATGCAAAGAACTTTGCACATATATCCCTAGATTTGTGTTGTATTATGATTCATGCACTGACGAATCTGTCGATTTATTGCAACAATTCTATACATTGACTTTATGCAGTAATAGCTAATTACGTGCATACCCTCAGTTTGGTGTCTCGACGTATCATAGAGATGTCGAATTCAAACACTCCGCAGCGAAGCGCGACCTTAAAACAATGTGTATTACAATTACAATCACTTCTGATCAAACAAGCTCGTTTTGAGTTCGAATAAAATTGTACTTTGTACACCAATATTTGACCAAACTTTATACCGTGTCTCAAAATAAGTGTCAACATCTTTATTTTAGATTTACCCAAATGAAATGTCTACATTCATAACTGTTTACCAAGTCACGAGTTAAATAGATAATATTTGATAATTATTACACTTCTTTGAAATTGTGTGCACTTTGTCTAGTGAACACTTGTTTTGGAACAAAGGGAGTATCAACACACATATGGAGGGCTTAAAATAAAGTTCGACTACTCTCTTTTATAAACCTGAGTTCGATTTGTCATTGTATGTTCTGAGCTCATATTCTTATTGAAACACGAACTCGATAAAGTTCTTCTTAAACAAGCTTGAATCGAATTCGAGATTGAATTAATATTGAAAAGCTTGACATATGCTCTCCTCTAGTTCTAGTATTTGCAGTTTGCTATGGCATCTTATTATCCTATAACCACCTTGAAAGTAATATGATAATTTTCATGTCCTGCCTGACAATCTAGGAAATGCTACAGAAGCCTAAAGTGGAAGGCGAACAACCTGCAACAAAAGATAATGATGTAGTACATTCTCCTCAAGCTTCACCCATGGAAGAAGACTTGGTGCCTGCGGGCCCACCAGTTTATGTTAATATACCATATGTAACTGTAACGAATGTTAGTTTAGCTATTCCATCAAAAGCTCAGGCTGATCAGTCAAGAATTTCTCTTGACCTGACATGTCTGGTGCATGACCAGTTGTCTCTTCTTGCTTGACAGAACTGCCGACATGTGACTTCCTTGAAGGAGGCCCTTTGAAAAACAAGTTACTGCTGGAAGGAAGAGATATGGTTCCTTGGGGCAATGGAGGAAGAAGCTCATTTGTCAAATTCACAATCTCAAATATCTGTGCATGAGAAAATCAAACAAACTGATCAAAAACTTTGTAAATGCATTGCGAATATAACCAAAGTGTTAAAGCTGGTTGTTTCTTAAATAGTAACAGCTGAAATCTAAAAGTGATTCTAAATCTGATGTTGTTTAACGTCTAAATATTAAGAACAAACTGTTACAGATCGAGGAGTTGAACTCGAGGGAGAAAAAAGTATATGTTGAACTTGTGAAATTCATATGTTATCTTGTTGGAGTTTGTATCTGAAAATCTATTTATACAACTTCCAAGATAGTTAGACAGGATCCAGATAATTTAATCTAAGCAATATAACTTTGTCTAACCAGCCTATTATATAGGTATTGCTACTGATGACACCATATCACTAAAACGATGGATGTGATGTGTAAATGCAGAGAAAAAAATGAATCACATGATGGGAGGGATAGGCAACTTGGGTTAGTGACATATGATGAAAAAATTGGGATATCGGTCTATATATCCATGAGAAAAATAAAAGACAAGATGAGCTCAACTGCTCTGCCTCTTGTTTAGCCAGATTAGGAATTATGTGTGAAGGAACAGAAGGTCTTAGGATCATTTGAAGGTAAAATAAATAGCAAACATAAGCAAATCATGTTCCTATGTTTGAACCTTTTTTACAAGTGAATAACTATGTGTTTATCATATAATAGGACTCTGTGACTTCACAAGAGCATCTCATCAGCTCCTTCATCATAGATAATTTCTGAAGGGCAAGTAAAAACTCAACTAACAGAGAGAATCATTAGAGAAAACAACATAAAAAGAAAATAAGCTACAAGGTACTAATTAAACATTAAAAAAGATACGCAACCAAAACAAACTAGAAGAAAACAAAATGCAAAGAGCATTACCTGCTCTGGTGGCCTACTCAAGGCAGGTGAGACAGACATGGTTACAACAAGACATTGTTAGTCATAATATAAAAAACATTGTTAGTCGCCATAAAAGTAACTAGTGTAACTACTGCCCCATAGCAAAATCAACAAACCTGTGTTGCAACCTATACTTGAATTCTAGGAGCTCTGCAGTAGTCTTGTTATATCAATTATAACCATTATTATATACTATATCGATGTAGGTAACTGAGGTACATATGGAAACATGAGATGTTTACCTTTACAAGTAGTGACCTTTCCAAGAATTTGAGAACACGATAACCCTCATGGATTTCCTATCACTGTCAAATTCAAGAGTGGTAATCTGGTGCCCAGTTTTTACCAACGCATGAGAACAGCCTTTATGTCACAGGATTATGAGAAAACAAGTTTTTAACAAGGCTTAAGAAGAGTGTCTTTGTCGCATACCCATATGGTCACTGGAACTTCTAGATGAACTAGAATCCAAACCAGAAGGAAGTCCCATTTTCTCAACAAGAACCTGCACAGAAACAGCCCATTGAGTTTGTTATTCATTACAAGTTTACTTTCTAGGCCACACATATGCAGAGGCTAGGTGCCTTGGGCCACAAAATTTTCTAATATATGCTTGCATATTATAAAATTGTGTAGGTCCAATAAAAAAAGACTATGTATATAAGTACTAGCTATAGGTGGCAAGATGGCCGGGTGGGTAGCTGGTCAAAACATTGACTAGCTTTGGGTTGAAACTATCAATTTTAGTACGGGTGAAAACAAACTAGTCGTTTTGGGTTAACCCACAAATATTTTTTCCCAAAACTTGTCTGAGTCATATACATATTTAGATATACCTTTAGAGCCAAAGTAGCATTTGCGTCATCTTGTTCTTGAGCTTTAGTTCTTACCCACCCATTGTAGCTTCTTCAAAGAGTACATGCATATCCACATACATGAATGAGTCATATTATACAAACAAACATTGATAAACCATTTACTGTATGTATACTCACATACTACAATTTTAGAAAGGTGCTTACGTACCCATTACATATAAAAGAAAGGTCTCGAGAGCAATATCATTAATAGCCTATCTGGCACTGATACTAAGCTTAATAATACTTTATTCTCTTTGAAAATAACACGCATATAATCAGTACATAAGTGTTAGGCAAAAAATAGAGCAGGCCATGTGATGTTCCAAGTTCTAACATCCA
The DNA here is from genome assembly GCA_910596185.1 of Chrysanthemum makinoi. Taxonomy (NCBI): domain Eukaryota; kingdom Viridiplantae; phylum Streptophyta; class Magnoliopsida; order Asterales; family Asteraceae; genus Chrysanthemum; species Chrysanthemum makinoi. The sequence continues at coordinate 52,961,065 of OU343217.1, read as the reverse complement.
AATAGTTTTATAGTTATCAGCAGCCATGATGGCAGGGGAAAACAGGTGTAAATGCTGGAAGTAAAAATAAAGAATAAGGTGTATATGATACTAAAATACGAGTTGCTCAAATAACAAGCGAGGGGCGGTTAAGGAAGCTGATAACCGTCACTCCAATCACAGACGTTGATCAAAGTCAACCACTATAAGGGGAATAACCTAACAATCTAATTGTCCGCCACTCTACTAGTCTGAAATGGTGGTCGCACCTCCAACCATTTTAAGGGAAATAACCAAACAATCTAAAGCTATTTACCAAACTGACACGAGAAACTTATTACCTAATTGTACATGCTCCTATTTTAATAATATCTCATATAACTAAAGCTAAAATCATCAAAATCGACATTACGAAACTTGTTTATGCATAAAAAGTTAAAAACCAACCTATAAATGAAAACAAAGCATTACGGCTAGGATCGAATCGATACACATAAAGCATTATGGCTAGTAATTATCATTGAAACAATCATTAGGACTTAGAATTATTAGTCAAAATCATGTCAATTTAGGGCAAAATCAGGTCAATTAGCCAACAGAACCTCAAGGCCAAGTTAGGGAAAATTGATTTATAACAATTAGGGCAAAACAAAACTCTCAAAATTAACAAATAAAACTTGATGAAAGTGATCGAAGGTTGAATGACGGTGGACGGACGGTGGCCATGTGATCGACGGTGGTAGCAGGTTAGTAATGGTGGTGGGTAGAGGTTGTTACGAGATTTCATTAGTGATTAGGTTTTGAATCAGACTATATCAAGGAGAGTGATTTTGAATGGGTAAAAATCGAATTGTAGATTTGAAACTTGAATTTGTGTAGAGGAGGCTTTAATGGCAGTCGTGTGTGTGTTTGAATGAAGAAGCGGAGAAGAAGAAGCAGTGGTTTGAAAAATTTGTATTAGGAAAGCAGTGGTATGAAAAATATGCATTAGGACCACAGTTTTACCCAATCTTTAGTATATAGAATATTTTATTTATGTTATGTAAAATGACCAAAAACCCTTTTTAAAAAATACGGTTGCCCAGCGCTTTTTAGTTGCCCAAAAAACAATACCTTACACATACGAGACACTTGTCGCAATGTGGATGAGTTGCCCAATGACAGCGGTTGCCCTCGGTCCATTTTCAAATAAAAAATAAAAGTGGTCCGGAAAGTGACTAGCCTCAGGGCGCGCGGTCTATTTGCATCATTTTCCCTTGGAAAATTTGCTTGTCACAACGGGTCATTCAGCTCAAACTGTCAACATTTTAACAAATCAGACAAACCCGTATTTTCATACAACTCAAAAAATGGCTCTTAGTAACAAACCTCCTTGTGCACTCAAGAAAGATCAGAAAGAACATAATGTTTTGTATAATGGAAAAGCTTTGTTAGATAAACATGAACCCATAGAAGTTCGTGATTCTCTTGAAACGTTAGAACTCATTGACGAGAGTAGATAAAAAATGAAACAAAAGAACCCATAAATAAAACCAATCGATTACAACAAACTTAACAAAATTTCTGGAATTAAATTTGTTCATCAAAAAGAAAAGTTAAAGTTTTCCATAACACCTAGTGTTTCAAACAAAGAGTCAAAATCAATTTCAAAACCAGTTTCAAAATCATTTTTGAACATGGAACAAATGTCTTCAAACAATCCTTTTAACACAAGTGATGCTAGAAGCATTTTAGATGACTTTAAAACTAGAATTGGGCAACTTCAACAGATTGTTAAATCTAAAATCAACATCAGTACTAACAACTGGTTTTCTAGTTTTGATGACGAAATGAAAAAGGTTTTTGAAACTCAAATTGCCACTCCGCTTAATAACATCAGTGTGAGGGTAATTCACTTTGAACAAGCATTTTTGAAAGAAACAGGTGTCTTTGTCAAGGACCATAAATCCATGGTAAAGAAAGCTAATGAATGTTTTGAACAAATCAAAGTTTTGGAAAATTTAAATGCTTCTCTCTTCGAAGATGTTATAACTACTGATATCATGTCCATTGTTTTACAAACATATTCTGTTGAAGATCATGAAAGACTCCAGTCTGAGACCTCTGCAATTGTTTCTAAATATGAAAAAGCTCTTAAAAATCTTGAAAATGAAAATGTATCATATTTTAAGGACTGAGGAATGCAAGTATGACAAATTGTCATATGAGCGTGCCTACAAGGACATGAAAGAACAAAATGATCTTTTGAGGACTCAACTGGAATGTCAAAAAGAAAAGGCTGTGGATACTAAGATTGCAAAACCATTGACTGAGGAGAAAGAAAATGTTTCGAAACCGGTTTTGAAACAAAAAATGTCTATTTCTCAGCCTCCTCCAAAAGTCAACGAGGAAAAAGATTTTTCAAAATCAGTCACTCCCACTGCCTTGTCAAAGCAAAAAGAAAAGATTGTTGAAAATGAAAAAGCGGTTATCGAGAAACCAAAAGTTTTAGCACATGGCCTTTTTAAGATGAGTACCACTAATGCGTCTGCCTCCACATCTAAACCATATGGAACAAACGACATAAGTTTAGAAAAGCACTCTAAAGAGACTAGGAAAGCTGAAACCACTTCTCTTGATAAAAATGTGAATCCTAATGCGTGTGCCTTACCTTCTACAGGACTAGAAAGCATCTCTAGGAGCAGCAGACTAAAGCCTAAGAGCAATACAAGGAACAATAGAGTCTCGCCTGCCTCTAAGAGTAGTAGCTTGAATAATGAGAAGAAAGTAGAAAAACACCATAGGAATTTACTGTTTTTTAATAAGAAAGACATTTCATCTAAATATAATGAAACTATGAAACTTGCTATGTTTAATGAATGTGTTGAATCTGTTTGTCTAACTTGCAAGAAATCGTTAATTAATGTTCAAGATGATTGTGTTTCTAAGAATGTGAATGATAAGCCTGTTCAAAAGAACGTTCCAAAAAGAACTTATGCTAAACCAATAGGAAGTCTAGTTGCAAGAATTAGTGTTGGATCGATGTACTCTAACCAAACTAACTTATATAGTTTGTTAAGGGTTTAATAACCTCGGATAAATCCCAAGTTATTAACAATGAAACACTGAACTATCTCTATTAAGTATGCGGAATTTACTTAATAAAGCTAAGAAGAATTAACTTTAACTTCAACGATTTTATTAAAACTTAGAACCTGCTTGTTATACAGATTCTTTAACAACTCTAATATTCTAATATCGTATTCTCTAAAAGCTCTAATAACTCACGTACATACGTATTCTTGGATTCGTACTCTTGGATTCGTACCTCTAATGCCAATCTAGGAGTCCTTTTATAGGCTTAAGGATAACCCTAGTCGGTTTACAATTACAAACCTTGTACGTCAAGTAATACTATACTAAACTTAGAACATTCTAGAATTACAAGATAATCCTTAACGATTTTACATATCAGTCCTTTAAGCATGCAGTACTTTCATGAATCGAGCAGTACTTTGACTTTATACTTTAGCAGTACTTTGAATTCTTTAGCACTTTGACTCTTCAGTACTTTAATACTTCAGCACTTTAACTTTTTATATCCCAACAATCCTCCCCTAACTTGAATTCTACTTGCTTGACTTCAAGTTCCTTTGTAAACTTTAACATCTTTGTCTTCAAAGAGAGATTTTGGTTTTATCTTCGAATTTTGTCTTTGTAGATCCTGTGCTTATATCATCATCATCAAAGTAGTATTTATCAGTAATTCTTTTCAGCAACAATCAGCAAACTCCATCCTTTCAGCAACTCAGCAACATATGACAAATTGTACATCAGTTCAGTTTAAGTTTCAGTCTATTCTCATCACTTCCAGGTATGTAAACTCCTGTGAGAGGTGAATCATTGAAATTTAATGGATTTTAATATCTCTTTACCAAAGCCATTAACTCTGGAGTAGACAAATGTTTAGGTGTGTAAGACCATGGTACATTGATAACCATATGATTTTTAGCAAATCACCAGCTATCAACAGATTTGATTTGTCTTTACCAAAAGCTATACCCTTTTGGACTAGTTCGTTCTTGCAACCATGGTGAACTAATTACCATACCAATGGTTTTTCCACAGCCTTTACCACAAGCCATTTTTCTTGTGGGCTAGCCAACTCTTTACATTGCAGATATGGTGAGTTGATTACCATACAACTTATTAGCAAGTTGTTAACTATATAACGGATTTGAGATATCTTTACCAGAGCCGTTTGCTCATGGATTAGCTAGTTCTTTTGTAAACATGGTGAACTGATAACCTATTGTTATGACCATCTCAAAACCATTGTTACTTTTAACTTTTGTTTCAAAAATATTCTTTACTTAACAAAAGTTTTTCTTTCAAAAACATTTACTGGTTTTTGCTGCAAACAGTACTTTGATTAAAGTACTGTTTGTCTAGTAGTACTTTGAATCAAGTACTTACTTTTCAAAAATTTATATAAGTAAACATCATACCAGTACTTATGCTTAATCATCAGCTATTGTTGTCCATTTGATAAACAACTCAATTAACACAAGAGCTGTTTCAGTCTCATTCTCGACCTCCATACCATGATCTAGCATTCTTCTCATAAGATCTGCTGTGAGTGGATATCTTCTTTCAGCTAGCATGTGAATCATAGTTCCATCTTCCAATTCTACAGCATGAACTCCTGATTCTTCAAAGAATCTCCAGTTTGTAATCTCCCAGTTCTCTTGATTTTGCCAGAGTTCATCATTGCTTGTTTCCTCAGTTTCGAAGATAGTTATCAGATCTCCTAATAATACTAAGCCAACTCCATTTGATGGAATATGTTCAAAGTATTCTTGCACTAGTTGGTATAGTTGAAACAGATCTGCTCTATCAATAGTATGCAGTATATCCCATAGTAAATTGAATTTTCTGAAGCTTTCATCCTCCCTATGAAACATCAAATAATCTCCATCTTTTGACTTTACAACTTCAAAAGTGATTATCTTTGTCTTCTTTACTGCAGCATCTTTGAATTTAGAATTCTCAAAATCAACAATTCTAATGTAATTCCTCAATTCATCAACTGTATCTGATCTTAGCTCAATCTTCTTTAATTTCTATTCAGCTTCAGTTGTCATTTTTCTTTTTAAGCTTCTTTTATGTGGAAAACTAGAAGGGGGGGTTGAATAGTTTTACCAATTTAAAACTTCCTTTCAAATATTTAGATCGACTTATGTCAATCCATTTGATTGTTTATGTTGGACGTTGATAGATGGATATATAAACGTGAAATGAAATATAAAGAGTAAGAAGCACATCACCACAACACAAGTTATTTATAGTGGTTCGGCTACAAGGACACCTTCCTTGCCCTACTCCACTCCCCGAGTCACCTACTCGAGAGTTCGTAAGCACTACACCAACTCCTTGTGGCAGAGAAGCCTTCACAACGTCGCTTAATCTTTTTCCGGTACAAAGCTAAATACCGAGTTCTTTCACACCAAGGCGAACCACACCTAACACAACGTCGCCTACCCTTTATACGGTGCTAGGCTAACCACCGAGTTCTTTCACACCTTAGGAGAACTAATCCTATCACAACATCGCCTACCCTTTATTAGGTACTAGGCTAAGCACCTTAGTTTTTTCACACCTTAGGTGAACTACACCTTCACGACACAACACCTAATCTCAAGGAGATCTACTCCTTGTTACAACACCATCAAGGATATCACCATCCTTGTAGATAAACAAATACACATATGTATAACGATGCACCTCATCGATTATACGACCTAAGCATTCTCCCCAAATGCTATTTGATTTGATCCTTTGGCATCCTTCACTAATGCCTTTGACACAACGCTTGGCACCCTTCACTAATGCCTTCGTCTTGACACCTTTAGCATCCTTCACTAATGCTTTTGACACAACGTTTGGCACCCTTCACTAATGCCTTCGTCTTGACACCTTTAGCATCCTTCAATAATGCTTTGACACGGATGATGAGCACCTTTCACTAATGCTTTCATCTTGACACTTTCAGCATTCTTCACTAATGCCTTCAACCCAACATCTATGGAGAAAGGAAGAACTATCAACAAGAGAACCTTAGTAGTCTTGATGATGATGAAGCACGGCAACTCATGGACTTGAGCTTGCACGTCTTCAAGAGGTGGTGATCTCTCCTTTAAGAGGAACCTAGTAGATCACACAAAAACAAAAGACAAGCTACATAGATCACTTAGATATGATGTTAGAGGGTTAGAATACTTTGGGGAAGTATGTGTGAAAAACCATGTGTAGAGAGAAAGAAATGGCTCTCTATTTATAGAGAAAATTCTCTTCTGTTCCCCGGATCCCACGGATCCCTACCACAAGGGATCCGGCTAGCACAAAGCTAGGGATCCGTGGTCCGCTCCTCTTTGCCCATGGGTATTTTTGGTTATGGGTCATGGGTCATGGGTTGATCCATGGTTTTCTTTCTAGGTACAATGAACTTGGTTAAGTGGTATGTATAAAACCATGGGTTATGGGTCAAAACCATTTGCTAGTATTTTACCCATTTAGTATATACTTGTATTTACCCATTTTAGCATACACTTAGTTTTTACCCATTTTAGTATACTTAGTTTAAGTATATGTTTAACCCAATATGTAAACACTAGTTATTGTACATATGTATCTAAATCATAAAATCACTTATACTTGTTTTAGTGTTTTATGTGACAACTTAATTGTGTTAGAAAACTATTAACTCAAACTATTTACGTACTCTATTTGTTTCGTTAAAATGATTTTACTTTTGTTATCGACAAAATATTAGAAGATCGTAAAATATAAATAAACGTTTTACGGCTTATTTGTATTAACAATCTCCCCCTTTTTGTGGATGATAAAACATAAAATTATTTTAAGGAAAAAGCTAAAATTCGTAAAAATTTGAATTTGTAGTTTTTACTTTCTTCTCCCCCTTTTTGTCGAAACAAGTGACGGGAATGGTACTCGTCTTAACTCCCCCTTGACGAGTCCATCCCTATGTAAGGGCGTCAAGGACATAATCGTAAAATAAACTAATTGTGTTTGCAACTAAGTTTGCAAATGGTTCGTCTAAGTGACGAGAATGTGCTCCCCCTTGAATATTGCAATGTTGCAAAGGGGTGTCATGAAGTGTAATCCAAAATTGGATTAAGTTGCAAATGATTTTTGCAATGTCGTTTGACACAAAGCTCCCCCTAGCTTTATGGTGTCAATATCTTCATGTGTATTTTGAATAACTACAAAACAAAGATTAGAAAAACAAGAGTATAGTGCATAATTTTCTGCGTAAGAGACTCAAGTTAGTATAAATTTGTGCTCCTGTACCACGGATCCCACGGTTCCCTTTAAGAAGGGATCCATCTAGTTATCTCGAAGGGATCCAGCTATCTGTTGACAGCATCTTCAGCAGTGAAGAAATGTCAAGGAATGCTATTTAGAGAGAATGAGATATATGTACAATATATCAAGCACAACACAAAATAATCATAGCATATAAGTATTCATTCAATAAAACAAGAGATACACCACCAAATCTCTAAAACTAAGAGAATGAACTAGTCAAACAAGTGCTACTAATGCTAATGAATTACCCCAATTCAAGGTTCAACGAAAAGCTTAATGATTTTTAATGATGAGAAGAGTTTTCCTCAGCATTTTGAGCTTGTAGTTCATGTATCAATTTATCTAGTTCATGTATCATTCTTTCCCTATGTTTACAATGATCACAATCCTTGTCATGGTTTTGATTTTCTTGAAGTGAAAATTCAAGTGAAGTGGGTTGAGGATCTTCAAATGGTTGTGAGGTGGTTCTAAGCACTAATGATGTTGGTTGTGTGTTTGGTTTAGTAGGATTAGGTGATGAACTCCTAGTGAGAACACTCTTCTTCTTAAATGGTTTCCTTGGTGTGGGAGAGATCCTACCATTTGTGGACTTAACCGAAGATGATCCGGTTGAGGAAACTTCTTGTGTGATTCTAGTGATCTTCTTGGGTGGTCTTTGAGTAGATGAGTTAGCACTAGGGGCATTAGTCATGGTGATGACGGTACAAGTAAGAACTTCTTGGATGTGATTGAGAGTGATGGTTTTAATCCTAAGATTATTTGGTTTATTGAAGGATGATTTGAATGAGAAAAATTAAATTATTGACCACTTAGAGGAATAGGCATGCTCTTGGGGTTTTGATCAGTTCTAGGAGGATAATTAATGAATTCTAAAGGTGGTTTAGAAAACCAAGAGGTGTTTTGAATATGGAAGCTGATTTTTGCTTTCTGTACTTACGGATCCCGCGGATCCCTCTCAAGAGGGATCCTACCGTTAAGAACCGGGATCCGCGAACGACAGGCTTGGATGAAATCATTATTATTAATGGATTTCAAGGTTTTTGACTCAGTTTGAAGTTTCTAGCTGTTGGAAGTCTTAACTATAAGTAATGGTATTTGATGACTAAAGTGTTCTATGGCTTATAAAGGAAAGATCTTGGCAATTTGCATTTAAGACTTAATCCACTAATGTCCTTGGTAGTGTGATGATCAACATGTGCAAGGTTGAGATTCAGAGTTTCACTGATCTAGGAACTCATTTAAGATGGAGTGTTTGTGTTAGGAAAATGAGTAGAAATGATTGTTTTAACAATGTTTGTCATAGATTGTCACCCGGATCCCACGGTTCCCTCCTTGGAGGGATCCGGCTAGGCTAATCCTAGGGATCCGCTCTCCAGTTATGACAGACTTGAAATGAGGTTTCTCGAAGCTAAAGCCTATCTTAATTTGAGTGTTTCAGCTCTCCTAAGTGTTTAGGATGAAAGGGTACTTGAATGATTAGAGGTAATAAGTGTTGTAGCAAATGATTGCTTTTATGGAAGGGGGATGGGACAAGATGACTACCAATGGTTGTCTAAAGATAACATTAAGAGTTATGAAGGTGTCAAGTCATAAAAAATGATCCTAGTGATCAGATTTAAGCTTGAGGTGATATTAAGAAAAATTCTTAAAAACTACAAAAATTGAAAACTAATTTTTGTCTTATCTTTGAGATACAAATGACTAGAAGAAATTTCCTAAAATTGCTTAGCTTATCTTCTTAAGTGTTTTGAGAGGTGAGAAATAGTTTGTGAGTAGTCGAAGCGAAAATATGGTGAGTTTAGATGTGTTGATAAAATAAGACTAAGATCTTAAGTAAGCCTTTAGTGAGTCTAAGCCTTTCTCATCCTAGAAGTGGACTTAGTTGGGTTCTAAAATCATATGCTAAGCTAATGTGATGTTATCTAGAAAGCAGTTTTGATGTTTTGAATGCTGTATTGCGATCGATGTCACGGATCCCACGGTTCCTCAAGGTAGGGATCCGCTAGGCTAATCCTAGGATCCGCATCTGCAGATCGAACCAACACGAAGCTACACGAAATGATGCGCAGTTTTTGCACACTAGTAAATCCATAGATAAACAGTAGAAACAAGCATGTTTATCACAAAACACTAGTTAAAGACAATATCCAAGTAATCATAAACCGAAAGAGCTAAAATGTAATCATTTAAACATAAGATAAAGAAAACAAGCACAATCCTATTGTCTCTTTCGTCAATCCTTTGTTTTCCTTTTTGACGGCTTAGTGAGGTTGTATGCGAGGTTTTGAATCATGCCCCTCAATTGCTTAAATTCCGCGGTCTCGTTTGGAATGGTCGGAAGTTGTTTGTGGTATTCAAGGATTTCCAATTTGATGTTGGCTACGGGGTCGACATCTTCTTCATCTTCTTTTTCTTCATCGGCCGAGGAGTCCGAGAGAGCTTCCGGTTGCTCTCTATTGACCATGAACCGTTTAGAGGGTCGTTTGGTAAGAGGTACCATGACGTGGTCGGAAAGATAATGATCATCGTTGATAGGAGATGGTTGCAATGTACCAACAAACTTACAAAGTCGTGTTAGGAGCATACCATACGGAAGTACCATGTTGGAAGCTTTGAATACCCCAGCCATTCTCCTTACCATGTAATAGGCAAGATTAAATGGCCTTTGATGGATAAGACAATAGATCATTTGCACAAGACATGCTTTTGGATGATCTTTGTTTCCAACTAGGCTAATGACATTTTCCCTAAGGATTTCTTCCCATTTTCTAAACATGGGGTGCATTTCGAAAGTTCCATTTGAAAGGGATTACGGTGAATGAGCTTCTTGTTTCGGTCGAAACGGGATTGGTCGGTTCTTATTTTGAAAATAGTGTCTCGGATGGTTTCGGGTTCATCAATAGGAGTGTTATAGAGAGGCTTAGGATCAAGTCCAAGGTTTTGAGCGTTAATTGCCCAATCTTGAGAGTACATACAAATTCCTTCACAAGGAATGCGAAGAGTTTGAGCAAAGGTGTTGAGAGGAAGAGTGAAGTTTTGTTTATTGATGATGAAAGTGATTGAAATGCTATCATCGACGTTTCGAATGATCCTAAAGCTTTTGTAAAATTCAAAAATGAAAACCGGAAAAATTTGTTCATCTATGTCAAGGAGACAATCAAAGTTGATTGTCGAGCAAACTTGACGAATTTCGGTATCTTCAAGGAAACATTCCTTGACTACACGACCTTCGTGGATAAGTCGTTTTACAAGGATTTTGAAAATTTTACGGTCGGTTTTGGTCAATCCCTTTTTACGATATTAATGAGTAAGGTAGTGGACGGTGTCATGATGATCTTGTTGAGTAGCTTTGGGAATGGTTGGTCCTAAAAATGCAAATTTTCTAATTAGGTAAAGTTAGTTGGGATGGGTTTATGGTTTTGATTTGTATTAACAATATTGTGAACACAATGTGATTTTGTTAAAACCCCATTTCCATGATTAATTTAAAGAGCCCTAATTAAGTTAATTGATTAAAAATTAAGAAACCATAAACCCTAGGATGAGGATGATGAAAATTAGAACAAGTTAATGTAATAACTTACAATGATGTTCTAGGAAGGAATACTTGAGAGTATGGAAGCTAATGAGGATGGATTCAGTAGCTTAGTGGTTTTGGTGTTATGTGAATAGAAGGAAAAAGATCAGTGGTGAATTTTTGAAAGCGTATAGCTGAGTTCTGTTCCACGGTTCCCCCGGATCCTTTGTATTTGGGATCCGGCTAGTACAACTAGAGGGATCCGGCTACTGTGGACAGAAAGGGAGTTGTTTGGTATTATTTTTGTAGTAGGCTTATAAATTAGCTTGCCCAAAAAAATGGAGGTATTTGATGAGGATTGTTTTTGAATGATGATTTTCGATGAATTACATATCGAGGGTTCATATGTGATGACGGTGTTAGTTTGACGAGAAAAAAATAATATCATCCCCTATGTTGAAAAAGACTAAAGGTGACGAAAGAGACTTCTAATGATGTTAGTGATTAGTTAAGCAAAGATAACTTATGACAATAAATGGGACTCATGTAACCTATCTAATGAAGAGTAAAACATACCTCTATGCTTCTTGATTTGGTATAATGCCAAAAATACTTCATGAGCTTTTAAAGTAATCCTTTGTACTTGGTGTACATAGGTTGTGATTACTTTTTAGATCCTTCCTTGAATGTTGACTTCATTAATCTTTGAATGAAGACTTTGAAGAGATTCTAGCACGAAGATTTCTTAAGAGCAAAAAATGATTAGAATCATCTATCAATGTCCAACAAAATGATTTAAAAGAAAATATGATCAACAAGAAAAAATCCTTCTTTGTAGTTTTCAAACATACACGGATCGTATCAAGTCTTTAAAGTACAACATACTTTAAGAAACTTGGTAACGAAGCTCTGATGCCAATTGTGGAAAACTAGAAGGGGGGGTTGAATAGTTTTACCAATTTAAAACTTCCTTTTAAATATTTAGATCGACTTATGTCAATCCATTTGATTGTTTATGTTGGACGTTGATAGATGGATATATAAACGTGAAATGAAATATAAAGAGTAAGAAGCACATCACCACAACACAAGTTATTTATAGTGGTTCGGCTACAAGGACACATTCCTTGCCCTACTCCACTCCTCGAGTCACCTACTCGAGAGTTCGTAAGCACTACACCAACTCCTTGTGGCGGAGAAGCCTTCACAACGTCGCTTAACCTTTTTCCGGTACAAAGCTAAATACCGAGTTCTTTCACACCAAGGCGAACCACACCTAACACAACGTCGCCTACCCTTTATACGGTGCTAGGCTAACCACCGAGTTCTTTCACACCTTAGGAGAACTAATCCTATCACAACGTCGCCTACCCTTTATTAGGTACTAGGCTAAGTACCTTAGTTCTTTCACACCTTAGGTGAACTACACCTTCACGACACAACACCTAATCTCAAGGAGATCTACTCCTTGTTAAAACACCATCAAGGATATCACCATCATTGTAGATAAACAAATACACATATGTATAACGATGCACCTCATCGATTATACGACCTAAGCATTCTCCCCAAATGCTATTTGATTTGATCCTTTGGCATCCTTCACTAATGCCTTTGACACAACGCTTGGCACCCTTCACTAATGCCTTCGTCTTGACACCTTTAGCATCCTTCACTAATGCTTTTGACACAACGTTTGGCACCCTTCACTAATGCCTTCGTCTTGACACCTTTAGCATCCTTCAATAATGCTTTGACACGGATGATGAGCACCTTTCACTAATGCTTTCATCTTGACACTTTCAGCATTCTTCACTAATGCCTTCAACCCAACATCTATGGAGAAAGGAAGAACTATCAACAAGAGAACCTTAGTAGTCTTGATGATGACGAAGCATGGCAATTCATGGACTTGAGCTTGCACGTCTTCAATAGGTGGTGATCTCTCCTTTAAGAGGAACCTAGTAGATCACACAAAAACAAAAGACAAGCTACATAGATCACTTAGATATGAGGTTAGAGGGTTAGAATACTTTGGGGAAGTATGTGTGAAAAACCATGTGTAGAGAGAAAGAAATGGCTCTCTATTTATAGAGAAAATTCTCTTCTGTTCCCCGGATCCCACGGATCCCTACCACAAGGGATCCGGCTAGCACAAAGCTAGGGATCCGTGGTCCGCTCCTCTTTGCCCATGGGTATTTTTGGTTATGGGTCATGGGTCATGGGTTATGGGTTGATCCATGGTTTTCTTTCTAGATACAATGAACTTGGTTAAGTGGTATGTATAAAACCATGGGTTATGGGTCAAAACCATTTGCTAGTATTTTACCCATTTAGTATATACTTGTATTTACCCATTTTAGCATACACTTAGTTTTTACCCATTTTAGTATACTTAGTTTAAGTATATGTTTAACCCAATATGTAAACACTAGTTGTTGTACATATGTATCTAAATCATAAAATCACTTATACTTGTTTTAGTGTTTTATGTGACAACTTAATTGTGTTAGAAAACTATTAACTCAAACTATTTACGTACTCTATTTGTTTCTTTAAAATGATTTTACTTTTGTTATCGACAAAACATTAGAAGATCGTAAAATATAAATAAACGTTTTTACGGCTTATTTGTATTAACATTTTACTCAAATCCTCCTTGTGCTTGTCATCTTTGAAAGAAATAATACTTTCAACTTGCTTCTGATAAGCTTGTCTAACATTTTCATACAAGTCTTTCATCTCAATGTAATTCAGCTTCTGTAATCCAGTATACCCTTGACCCTTTAGCCTTATTTATTGGTCTTCTAGGTATAACAGCTTCAGGTTCTTTCACTGGTTGAACAATTTCAGCATCAAACTTAGCCTGTAGTTCCCTAGCAACTTCTTCATTCTTAGCCTCTTCAATGGCTCTTAACTCTGCTAAAGTTAACTTCTTTTTCTTCTTTGTTTCAACCATTTTACCTTTTCCTTTATCTTTAGGATCTAAAGCTGGTTGAGAAGCTTGTGGTTGTGCTTCAGTAACTCCTGGAATGCTAACACCCCTTGGCTTTGATAAGTTGTGCAATATCTCAGCTATAGTTTCATCATCACTTGCAGTGTGCACTATCTTTCGTGTATCAGCTTCCTCTTCTTGTGGAATAGTTGAAGGACCAGCTTCTTCTTTATGTATGACAGTCAAAGGACCAACTTCTTCTTCAAAATCTAACACCCTTGGTGTAATTAGCTCTTGCCTATAAGTTCCTTGAAGAGCAGTACTTTGATCAGCAGCACCTTGATCATCAGCACTTTGAACACCAGTTCTTTGAACTTCTGTTCTTTCAGGCTCAGTACTTTGAATATTAACCTGTGCTTCAGTACTTTGAGGTTCATCTTCTTTTTCTTTATAAAATTCAGCATCTTCTTCCAAATTCTATTGCTCTATATTCCTCCCCAATTTGATAGAAGATTGCTGTGGAACCTTTTTGCCTGTAGAAGCCTTCTTAAAATGCTTTCTTTTCTTTTTTTCAGCCTTGACCCATAATCTGTGATGTTTTACTAAAGGCCAGACAGACTTCTTAAGTTTTCTAAACTTGGTCTTCAACTGAGGTATCTGTGTAGCTTGAGCCATAATCAATGATATCTGGTTCAACCAAAAGTGCATAACTAATTGGAGACCCCGTGAGAAAATCAATAATGTCATGAAATGCGACATTAGCTTCAGTCTTATCCAAATTCGCTACCATGTTATGTTTAGAAACGGTGTTTCGGTTCGCCATTGATGATTGAATAAGTGATTGATTTGATGAATAAGTATTTATGAGAGAGAGAGAGATATGGAAAAGATTGATAAAAATAAAGATGAGAGGGAAAATCAGAAAGTAGTTATTTATAGGTAGGATTTGAAAAATCACAGCCCATAATAACAAAGTTACCGTTATTTGATATTTACCCCTCTTTTTGACCATTGGAACAGTACGTTGATAAGACAAGCAGTGGTTTCCACGTGTGCAGTACTTTCCAGAGCAGTACTTTAAGTGTAGTACTTTCATAAGACAAAACAGCAGTACTTTTCCATTCTTCTCTTCACAATGGTAGAAACTTGTTAATAGGCATGGTATTGCCTCCCCTTAAGCAAAGCATAGGACTGTCTAACTAATTAATCAGTCCTCCCCTTAAATGTAGCTTAGTAATTAATCATTCCAATGCTCACCACCAAGTGATTGAATCGTGAGACATCAAATCCTTTGGTGAGTAAATCAGCTACATTATCATCTGTGTGAACCTTGACAACATTAATGAGCCTGTGCTCATAACAATCTCTGATAAAGTGATGCATGATCTGAATGTGCTTGGTCTTGGAGTGATAAACAAGATTCTTCACAATGCAAATTGTACTCTCATTATCAATGTTGATAGGAGTATTCTTGAAGTTGAAACCATAATCCAAGAGTTGATTCTGTATCCACAAAACTTGTCCACAACAGCTTGCAGCAGCCACATATTCTGCTTCAGTAGAGGATGTTGCTGCAATAGTTTGCTTCTTGCATTGCCATGAAACTAATCTTCTTCCAAGATATTGGCATCCTCCAGTGGTTGATCTTCTATCATAGTTGTCACCTGCATAATCACTATCTGAAAAAGCTTCCAAGTGAAAAGGTGAATCCTTTGGATACCACAACCCTAACTTAGGTTGTTGTTTCAAATAACTAAAAATTCTCTTTACTGCATTCATATGGGAGACCTTAGGTGAGACTTGATATCTTGCACATAAACAGACAGCAAACATGATATCGGCCTAGATGCATTAAGTACATAAGACAGTCAATCATAGATCTGTAAAGCTTGACTTCAACAGGTTGACCATCTTCATCCTTGCCCAATGAGTTGATAGACTTGATAGGTGTAGTGACTGGCTTCATAGCATCAAAATTGAACTTTTTAAGAATGTCAGCAACATACTTATCTTGACTTATGAAAATTCCTTCTTTTGATTGTTTGATTTGTAGCCCCAAAAAGAAAGTCAATTCACCCATAGAACTCATTTGAAATTCATGTTGCATCAGCTTCTCAAACTCCTTCACCTATCTAACATTTTCAAAGTCTATGCTCCCTGCCTTAATAGTTCCTTTGCCTGTAATTCTTCCTCCACTAGCATCATTCCCAAATGCAACTCTTCCTCCACAATAAGATCTAAAATCTGACAGAATATCCTTGTCTCCAGTCATGCTTCCAAAGCAACCACTATCCACAATTAAATGATCTTTAAGCTCCTCTTCTGGGTTGCCCTGCACAAAGATAAAAGAGTTAGTGTCTTTTAGGAACCCAAGCCATTACTGACTTGTGTTCCCCTTGTGGAGTAACATACTCAAATTCTTTGAGTATGTAATCTTCACAGTTTTTGTAGACATAATCAAGAAATATCTTTTGTGGTGGTTTTTCAGCAAAACTCTCTTTTTCAACAAAAATCTCCTTTTCTTTTTCAACAAAGTCATTTTTAACAAAAATCTCTGTTTCACTCTCACTTGCCGAAAGTACTGTTTGTTCCCCATCAGTACTTTCCTTCTTAACCCATTTGGTTTTAACTTCTAGTGTAGAGTCCCTTGATCTAGCTACTTTCTTTGAGTTGTAACGCCTTCTAGATTGATAGTAATTAGATCTCCTAGGATTCCTATTCCAAAAAGTGTTTGGTGAAAATTGAGCAGTACTTTGAGAAGGTACTGGTTTTGGCTTAACAGTACCTTGAAAAGTGTTTGAAGGTACTCGGGGTTTTGAAAAAGGTCTTCTCTGGTGAGGGTACCTATAGTCTTGTGAGAAGTTGCTATGGTTAACCCTATGTGAGTGATTCCAGACTGGTTTATTCTCCTTAGGCTTATGGTTGGCAGTTCTGTTCTTTGGGAACTTGCTTAGGTACTCTGAGTGAAAGTCACAGTCCTTAATCAAATGATCAGGACTAAAACAAACAAAACATAATTTTTGACCTGTAATCCCAAAATTGCTTTTTCTATGTGTATGACCAAACCTATCTTGTCTTTTTGGTGAATGATGAAAACTGTTTTGACCAAAATTATCCCAAAAAGGCTTAGCAGTATTTTGAAAAGGTTTTCTTAAAGGTACTACTAAAGGTGTAGCAGTACTTTGAGTTGAAAGTACTGCTTGACTCTTAACATCATCTTCCTTAGGTTTCTCAGCTGTTTCTTTTGAGGTTTCAGAATTAGATTGACCAATAAGCTTTTTCCTAAACTCTAGATTGTCTACACCAAAACAAAAAACATCTGCCCTAAGGGGTTGAAAACTACCAGTGGGATGAGGGACTGCATGATAACCTGTGTCTTTCTTATATTCAGGAGGTGATTGACTAATTGGGTCCTCATTACTGGATGTATCTACATAGTTAATGAGTTCATCATCACTAGTTGTTATATCCTCAAAATCACATTCATCCTGATCACTAGGTGGGTTTTCTATGTTATTAAAGTCCATACCAAAACCTAGTCCAGTTCTAATATAAGCTCTTCTCTGTTTTTCAACATAACTAACATGAGAAAGTCCAGATTGTCCCCAAGCAGCAAACTTATCTAGCAAATCATCTCTTTCCTTAGTCAGCTTTTCAATTTCAGAAATCTTACATCCTAGTTTCCATTCACTTAGTTTTAACTGGTAATCCTGTTGTTCATACTTTTCTGCCCAAGCCATTTCATTATTTTCATGTGTTATTATTTTGGCTTCCATTGACTCTAAAGTAATTTGATAACCAACTACCTCATACCTAGCCCTTTGATAATTATCTCTTTCAGTTACATAATCAGTAAGTACTTTTTGATAAAAGTCATGACACTTAGAGCATACCTCAGAGATAGGGGTGAACTTGGTGAAGTAGCTATCATAGCAAGCAGAACAGGTTCATCTTTACTCTCCATGCTCCAATCAAAGCTTCCTAGACCATCCCTGGATTCCAAAGCAGCAAATCCAGGTTCCTCATCAAAAGCTGTGCTCCAATCAAACTTTTCAATTGCAGCCATACAGTAGGTTACTGGTTCATCATCAAACTCAGCACTCCAGTCAACCTCTGATAGATTCTCTTGAGCAACCAAAGCTTTTGTTTCAGTAATAGGTATTTCCTTTAGTTCAAGCTTAGGTTTCTCAGTCATCATGTTTGCCTGATATTTAGCAAACCTGCATTCCCTTGCAAAGTGTCCAGTCCTTTGACAATTAAAACATTCAATCTTGGACTTGTCAAAAGAGACACCCTGTTTTGGCTTGAAGTCGATACCTCTTCCTGTCTTCTTCATGAACTTCTTGATCCTAGCAGTAATCATAGCAACTTGCCATCTGATATCAATTTCTTCAAGGGCATCTTCTTCAATTTGTGACAAATCCTCTTCATAAGTAACTGGTAAATTGGCTTGCTGAGCAAAGAATGAGCAAACAACTTCATCAGACTGGATGGTGTTTGTTGGTGTAACATGCTGAGCAAAGGTGGGGTAGAATAAGCAACAAGACTTTGAGCAACAAGTACTTTGAGGGAGAAGCAGTACTTTTAGTGGAAGTACTGCCTCTTTTTTCAGATGATACAAATGCAATACTGTGAGATTTTGAACTTACTTGTCCATTCATCTCATGCTCATACACCTTCAAGTGATTATAGAGATCATCAAAGTCCATAACATCCAAACCATGTTGTCCTCTGATCATAGTAGCAATCACATGCCATGCAGATGGCAAACTCCTTAAGAACTTCAGATTGGCATCTTCAACAGATACCTCTGCTTTGTATAACTCTAGCATGCTGAGGAGATTTTGGAACCTGTCATAGGCATCATTAAGACCTTCTCTTTCACCAACAGTGAAAGTTTCAAACTGTTGCTTCAACATATTTCTGTGCATCTTCTTGGAAGCATCATTGCCTCCAAACCTTGTCTTGAGAGCAGCCCATAATTGTTTAGCATCCTTAGCATCATGAACCTTGAGTGGGTGACCATCAGGTATTGCATATAATAGGATGTTGAGAGCCTTCTCTTGATTTCTTATTGTAGCAGCTGGCAAAATGGCCTTAGGTGGTTTAGGTTGTCCAGGAATTTCTATAGGATCTGCAACAACCTCTGTAATAGCAATGTACTGCCTCATCTTTATACTCCATAGGTCATATTCTCCCTTTTTGATAACAGGTATTCTGAGTGAGGTGATGGATGGGGGTGGTGCAGCTTTAGTCGACATCTTTAGGGTTTGGTATTAACTAGATTTTTAAGGGTTTCTTCTTAGTCAGAGTTTCCACACAAGCTCTGATACCACTTGTTGGATCGATGTACTCTAACCAAACTAACTTATATAGCTTGTTAAGGGTTTAATAACCTCGGATAAATCCTAAGTTATTAACAATGAAACACTGAACTATCTCTATTAAGTATGCGGAATTTACTTAACAAAGCTAAGAAGAATTAACTTTAACTTCAACGATTTTATTAAAACTTAGAACCTGCTTGTTATACAGATTCTTTAACAACTCTAATATTCTAATATCGTATTCTCTAAAAGCTCTAATAACTCACGTACATACGTATTCTTGGATTCGTACTCTTGGATTCGTACCTCTAATGCCAATCTAGGAGTCCTTTTATAGGCTTAAGGATAACCCTAGTCGGTTTACTATTACAAACCTTGTACGTCAAGTAATACTATACTAAACTTAGAACATTCTAGAATTACAAGATAATCCTTAATGATTTTACATATCAGCCCTTTAAGCATGCGGTACTTTGATGAATCGAGCAGTACTTTGACTTTATACTTTAGCAGTACTTTGACTTCTTTAGCACTTTGACTCTTCAATACTTTAATACTTTAGCACTTTAACTTTTTATATCCCAACAATTAGGTCTTACACTACTGATAAGAAGCATAGTCTTTACTTTAGGGATGATATTTGGAAACCAACGGGTAGAATTTTCACATTTCAGAATGGTAGAATGAGTGATAAACCAGTATACCCAATAGAAAACTTCTATGAGTGTGATCAGGATTTTACCTCTAACCCAAAGGAACCAAAATCAAAACGGTTTCCAAAAACTTCTTCTTCTGTATTTGGCATGTTATCGAAATATGTCTTTGGATCGTCAACTCGGGTTGCTCCAAGCACATAACCGGGAATCTGAAGCTGTTGATCAATTTCGTCTGGAAATTCATGGGAACCGTTCGTTTTGGAAATGATCATGTAACAGCTATCATGGGTTATGGAGATCTCCCTTTTGAAAATTATTTGATCACTCGGGTCTATTATGTCGAAGGGTTGGGACACAATTTGTTTTCAGTTGGGCAGTTCTGTGATGCAGATTTAGAGGTTTCATTTAGGAGAAATGCATGCTTCGTTAGAAACTTGGATGACACTGATCTCTTAACTGGGAATCGTGATACAAACTTGTATGCAATCGACATAAATCAAATGGTCTCTTCATCATCAATATGTCTTATGACAAGAGCATCTGGAACAAAGTCCTGGTTGTGGCATAGAAGGCTATCCCATCTCGATTTCGACACCATCAACAATCTTGTCAAAGACAACATCGTCAACGGACTTCCAAAGTTCAAATACACCAAGGATCACCTATGTCCATCATGCGAAAAAGGAAAAAGCAAAAGAGCCTCATATAAACCCAAATCCGTACCTAGTTCGGAAGCAAAGTTGCATATGTTCCACATGGACTTATGTGGCCCAATGAGAGTTGAAAGCATTAACGGGAAAAAGTATATTCTTGTTATCGTCGATGATTATTCAAGATATACATGGGTTAAGTTTCTGAGGTCAAAAGACGAAGCACCAGGCATCAACATCACCTTTCTGAAGCGTATTCAAGTACTTCTACAAGCTCCTATAAGGGTTGTAAGAACAGACAATGGCACATAATTTACTAATCAGGAGTTAAGAACTTATTTTGAAGATGTTGGAATCACACATCAGACATCAGTTGTTAGAAATCCACAGGAGAATGGGGTAGTTGAAAGAAGAAATCGAACTCTTGTTGAAGCTGCTCGCACAATGCTAATTTATTCTAGTGCACCGTTATTTTTATGGGCTGATGTTGTTGCCACTACTTGTTTCACTCATAATCGATCCCTAATCCATCCGAGATTTAGTAAAACCCCCTATGAGCTAGTGAACAACAGAAAACCTGATATCTCTTACCTTCACGTGTTTGGCACTTTGTACTATCCAACAAACGATAGAGAAGATCTAGGAAAACTTAAAGCTAAAGGTGATATTGGAATCTTCATTGGATATTCAGATAACTCGAGGGCATTCAGGGTGTATAACAAAAGAACTAGGAAGATAATGGAGATGATGAATGTGAATTTTGACGAACTTTCACAAATGGCTTATGAGAGACTCGCTCTAGAACCCGCGCTTAATCTGATGGCTTCTAATCAAAACAGATTAGGACCCGCACCTAACCCGCAGACTTCTAGACACATCAGTTCAGGACTTGTACAACAAAGAGCTCAATCAACTTTGTGTGACATACCTTCAGAACAAGAATGGGAGAATTTCTTCAAGTTAAT
The DNA here is from genome assembly GCA_910596185.1 of Chrysanthemum makinoi. Classification (NCBI taxonomy): domain Eukaryota; kingdom Viridiplantae; phylum Streptophyta; class Magnoliopsida; order Asterales; family Asteraceae; genus Chrysanthemum; species Chrysanthemum makinoi. The sequence goes on along the minus strand of OU343217.1, from coordinate 52,939,668 downwards.
GTTCGATGAATACTATGGAGGAACTTCGACAAATGCATCAAACCATCATTCCGCTGCACCCGCTTAAAATCATCCACCACCACCAACAGAAGATGCATCTACCACGGTCGAAACCAATGCACCTACTCCATCAACATCATCTACATCTACTCCAATTCTTGAAACCATTCTACCAACAGTTGATGAGCAAAACCATAATATATCATTTCAAGAAGAACCAACTCAAAACCAAAACTATGCAACGTTAGATGAAGACGTATTTGAAAACCCGTTTGCTACGGAATCAGCTGAATCATCTTCAAGCTTACGAGAACCATCTAACTCGCATACGTTAAACCAACGGTATCCTTCTACTCTAAAGTGGACAAATGACCATCCAATTGAATAAGTTATTGGTAAACCTTCAAGGCCAATTCAGACGAGACGCCAACTTGCCACAGACTGCGACTTGTGCATTTACCTTTGCTCAATTAGCAATAAAGAACCAAAGAACATTCGAACGGCAATGGCAGAAAAATCTTGGATAGAAGCGATGCAGGAGGAACTTCTCCAATACCGTCTTCATGACTCTTGGGATCTGGTTCCAAGACCAATTGACATTCGAGTCATTGATCTCAAATGGTTATGGAAGAACAAAAAGGATGAAGAAATGAATGGCATTCGCAACAAAGCTCGTCTTGTGGCCAAAGGATACAGACAGGAAGAAGGAATATATTTTGAAGAGTCATTCGCGCCGGTAGCCAGACTTGAGGCAGTCAGGATATTCTTAGCCTATGCAGCTCACAAAAACATCATGGTTTATCAGATGGACATCAAGACTGCGTTCTTGAATGGAACTCTTTAATAAGAAGTGTATGTGAGTCAGCCAGAATGCTTCATTGACATGGAACATCCAGACTACGTCTACAAACTCAAAAATGCAATCTATGGTTTGAAACAAGCTCCGAGAGTGTGGTATGACGAACTGTCCTCTTTCTTGATCAAAAACAATTTCACCAAAGGAACTGTTGATCCTACCTTGTTTACTCGAAAATACAACAATGACATTTTGATTGTTCAGATTTATGTGGACAACATCATTTTTGGGTCCACTAATCCGAATCTTTCAAAACATTTTGAAAATCTCATGAAAAGCAAATTTGAAATGTCCATGATGGGGGAACTAAAGTTTTTTCTTGGTTTACAAATACATCAATCCCCTCATGGAATTTTCATTAATCAATCTAAATATACAACTGAGATTTTGAAAAATCATAGTATCGATAATTGTGATTCGGTCGGCACGCCAATGGTAACTTCACTAAAATTGGAGCTGATTTATTTGGGAAACCTATCGATCCGAAGAAATATCGGAGCATGATTGGTTCTCTCATGTACCTCACTGCTAGTCGACCAGATATTCATTTTGCTGTTTGCTTATTAGCACGGTTTCACGCAAAGCCTACCGAACGCACTCAAAGAGGTTAAAAATATCTTTCGGTACCTGAAGACATCCATTCACATGGGACTTTGGTATCTGAAGGAATCCGGATTTGATCTAATAGCCTTTTCAGATGTTGACCACGCAAGTGATCAAGTTACAACAAAAAGTACATCCGGAGGAGCACAATTTTTGGGTGCAAAGTTAGTAAGTTGGTCTTCAAAGAAACAAGATTGCACTACACTTTCAACCGCTGAAGCTGAATATGTGTCCCTATCTGCGTGTTGTGCTCAAGTTCTATGATGAGAACACAACTCACAAATTATGGCTTTACTTTCGATAAAATACCTATGTATTGTGACTCGAAAAGTGCCACAGCCATCTCATGCAATCCTGTTCATCACTCAAAGACTAAGCATATCCGTGTCCGCTACCACTTCATAAAAGAACACGTAGAAGAAGGTACTGTTGAATTATTTTTCGTGAAGACAGATTACCAAGTCTCCGATCTATTTACTAAAGCCCTTCCAAAAGAACGGTTTGATAATCTAGTTCGACGAATTGGAATGCGAAGCCTAACCCCTGAGGAGTTAGAACGTCTTCTCGAATCTTCTTGAAAATGATTTTCCAAAAAGCTTCGCTGTAAATATTTTTGAAAAAGTAAATACAAAATTGGAAAAACCAACAAAAGCAAAATACAAAAATATAAGACTTTCAAAAACTACAAAAACAATATAAAATCAAAAATCCAAAAATATTCTTCTCACGACATGTCTCTTGTATAATCGATATTCTATACGTTTCTAGAAATGTCATTCAACAATGATACGGACATGTACAGATGCTTGAGCGAGAGTTCTTTAAATGATTTCTAAAACATGTCGTTTCTCAAAATTTCTTTCACGATGGCTTTCGTATACGTCAGTACGAAACCCGGACTAAAAATGATGACTTTTGATTACTTCAAATCAAAACTCGTGTTTCTAAAGAAAATCACTAGTGTACGCTTCAGTGCACTACATTTAAAACAGATGAGAAATCATCATCATCTTGAGCACCTTTTCAAGATTGTTCAAAAAGATTTTTCAAAATCTTTCAAAATATTTTGTGCTCAAGATAACTCTCTCTCCAAACCCTTTGTTGATTATGCTGTATAAAACCAAAATGTTCCAATTTCATGCTAAAATCAAATCCGTTTGTCTCCCCACAAGTTTCTAAAAATGTTGTTTAATCCGTTGATATCAAAAATATCACGAATATGCTATTTTTGAGGGGGAGAAGACGTGATTAAAATGTGATCAAAAAAGTTTAATGATCGTTGTTTGAATCTCAAAAGAGCTCGACTCAGCTGAAACCATTGAATTGACGAGGAATCAAAGTCAGTAAATGTACCATTTCGAGAAACTTGTGATAGACATGCATTTTCATGGGTCTAACCTTCTTTTCAAGAAGAGTTTACAACTTCAAGGTAGTTATTAGAGCTAGTTGTCACCTAAAAACTGACAATGGAACTCTTTAACTAAGCTAAGTAATCGTGTCTCGTGGGGAATTGTTTATCATGAGCCGATCAATTCAAAAAGTGTGAACTCTACCCTCTCCGTGCATATTTAAGTTAAAACAATATAAGCACATGTGAAAGGGGAGTGTTTTTTTGAAAAAAACAAAAACTCTCAAGGTGTTAACAAAATATGTTTTTATAATCATAAACACTTTGAGAGATTTTCAAGAAAAATGTTTTATGGCAACATAGGATAGTCATGGAGATATAAGGTGACTAAGTTTAGGAATAAACGTCCTATGAACCGCCAGAGCCGGAGGGATCTACCCAAGGACAATACCCATAGTTATTATTAGAAGTCCTTAGGTATGATTGAAAAAAGGAGTAATGTGAGAAAGGAGAAAGAAGGGGTTGAAGAATTAAAAAGAAATATAATGAAAAAGGGTGAAAAAAAATAGTCCTCCATAATCAACTTTAGGGCGTAAAACCAGGTTCAATTCATCTGCTATTAGTTGTCACTCAGATGACGCTGGTATTGAAGACAAAGACGTCATGGACCCAGTGACGCACTGCACCTAACCTTCTAGCCACTCAATTCCTCTTAAAAGGATTTGTTTCATTCTCACTGGGAACCCTACATAATCTATCGACTTTCTCTTAGAGATGGTTGGTATTGAAGAAGGAGACCCTCTCCCTAGTCTCCGCTTAGGAAAACCAAAATGCACTAATCGAGTCTAGAGCCACGAGATTCATTAAAAGATCTCATAGGAACACTTAACATTTCATCTCTTGTTGTTCAACAATAAGGACACAAGTGATACATTCTAGAGTCCTACGCAGATCTTAGCAATCTGATAGAACATTTATGAGAGGATTTACAATTGTGATCCTCAGTGATTGAATGGAAACTCCTGCCAGGGTCAACATCAAACAGCCCTGACAGCAGGTCACTTCGGTAATTCTTTATGGATTACGCTTAGTGAGTCTCAAACGGTCTACAGTCGTGAAGTGATGCTTCGGTGTACTTCAGCGACTCACCTGAATTGTAGATGTACTTCGGTATATCGTGTTAGCCTACTTGAGGGCCTCCAATTCAGGAACAGTCTTTGTAAGAATTAGAGATGTGTTTCACACTATGTTGTTAACACCCTCGATATTCGAACTTGTAAGTGCTGGAAATCCCGCTAAGGATATTCCTTTCTCGAATCGAATCCTGAAGATGTGGGTCTTTACTTGATCATTCAATATAATGCCAACTGTCCCTTATGGGATTCGGACGGGTGATTCGCCTGACCAAGGTGAATGGAATCAAGACATTCATCAGTAAAACAATCGTAATGGCCAATTCTTTAAGAAAAGTCCACAATGATCGATTGGTATTTTTCACTAACATATTCATGCAGGTACCGATGGTTGTTCCTTGGAGGAAAGACCGCACCAACTCCCCATGCTCATACCAACATCAGAATACATGAAAGTTCTCACCAAAATCAAAGGCAACACAAATTTAAAGATGATCCTTCATCAATGTCAAAGAATCTACAAAGTTCAAAGACTAGAGAACTTCATATCATTGCAATTTCAAAGACAAAAGAAGTGTGAGCATGGTGGAGAAAGACGTGGAGACACCTATTCCAAAGAAGCTGACGAAAGGCAGACAAAACCATTAACGATCACAAAGCATGAAGGAACAAAGAATCAATACTATTCTATATCTACACACAAAGTTCAAGCTCAAAAGACTAAAGACCTTATCAAGTGGAGCATTTTTTGAATGACCACCCCTTAGGGGGAGATGGTTAGCCTTAATAATAATTAATAGAAGTGATGGTCATTCATGTTTAGGAACTTGTAACGTGTGTTAGATATTGTACTAGAATAGTCGACGGGCTCGTGGATTGGGCTAAGCTAAAATGGGTATTAGTTAAGTTAAGCTAGCCTTTTATAAGTTTATGTAATCCAAGCCCAATCCATATCCAAACGAAGCCCATGCCAAGCCCATTAGGGCGTTTTGTATGTGAGTATAAATACCCCTCAAATGTGTCATTTGAGGGGTGTGCTTGAGTGTGTAAGTGTATGTTTTTCATATGATATAACAAGTTCTTGTTTCATCTTTCTCTCTTGTTCATACGACACACATATCTCTTGTACCACCTTTCTTTGCTTCTTCTTTACGCATAAGTGTTTGTGTTTTACGTGTTATACTCGTGTGCTAAGCTAGGTAACGTGATAAGGTTGAGAAAAACAAGGTCCTACAAGATCCTATTGGCAGACCTAAATACATGAAAGGTAACTTACCTACTGAAGAACCCATGAACTGAGCCATATCTTCAACCTCCTCTATTGTTACCTCAATTCCGTAAAGATTAGATTTATGAATGTTTATCTTTTGCCCCGAAACTAAATAAAAATCTTTTAGAACCCGTATAATGTTCACCATCTCTGCATGGCTCCATTCTGACACCATAACAACATCGTCGGCATAAAAAAATTGAGAAAGGTGTAAGCTTGGATCACCTACAACGACCCCACTTACTAACTTTCCTTGGAGCAGATCCCTTATAGCAATGTGTAGACCCCCTATAATAAGAATAAAGAGGAATAGGGATAATGGGTCTCCTTGCTGTAACCCTCGTTTGGTAGAAAATTCCGTCGTTGGACTACCATTTACAAGGATAGATGTTCGAGCCGAATGTAAACATTCTCTAATCCATCCCTTCCATTTCTCCCCAAAACCATACTGAATGAGCACATAATCCAAGTACTTCCAACTTACTGAATCATAGGCATTTTCAAAGTCTACTTTAAATATCATAAGTTTCTTTTTCCGGTATTTGCACCACTCGATAACTTCACTCAACATCAAGGGGCCATCAAGGATTTGGCGACCTGAAATAAATGCCTATTGTTCCTGACTTACCAGCTTGTTCACCACTTTTGGTAGACGTTTTGCTAAAATTTCAGCAACAATTTTATATTGAAGACCAATTAAAGATGTAGGCCGAAAATCTTTAATAAGCATAGGATTTGATACCTTTGGAAGAAGAGTGATAAACGCGGAATTTGCTCCCCGTGGCATCTTACATGTAGCAGAAAATCCAAAATAAATCATTCTACATCGTGTTTAAGACACTCCCAATACTTCTTAAAAAAAACGAAAATCCGTCAGGACCCGGAACCTTATCGCTACCACAATCTCAAACCGCGGTCCGAATTTCATCCAAAAATACTTGCATCTCGAGCTCTTCACGTTCCAAAGCAGACAAAGAAAAGAATGCAAAATGCGGACACATTTGTGTTTGAGGCAACTGATCATGGAATTTAGACTTACAAAAATCATGGAAAGCCAATTTTACTTGTTGTGGAGTTGAAATCCAAATAGTTTTTCATTATCATAAATTTAGTATATATATATTAAGATTATTTATTTTAATGTTTTATCAACTATGTTAAATGTATTATAAAAATGTTTCGTTTTATGTTTATAAATGTTACTTATTTATTGCAATGCAATGATTTTATATATAAAATTTTCTAGTTTAAATTATTAAACAATTTAACAAAAACAAACAACATATTTTTAATTATTTTAAGACTTTCTAGCTATCTCTTAACATTAAGATGGTAGTCAAATTTAGACTATAAACATTTTAATTAAATAAACAACACCTTAGTATTTATAAACGGTCATACAGTACGTGTATTTGATGTGTCGTTAGTCACGAGGTTGTACAGTTGTAAACTTAGGTGTCGTTTGTTTTTTCAGAGCTTTTACCTCTTCATCTGCAAACCATGTCTGCAGAAGAAGAGGTACATTTAAGCTCTTCATCTGCAAGAAGAAGACCGTTTGTTTTTTGTGCTATTGAAGTACTTCTTTCATTTTTCCTCTTATGTCTGCATTGGTGTAGAGGAAAGAAGTGGAAAAAGACCTAAATTATGTCTGCATAGGTGAAGAGGAAAGAATTGATTCTAACCTCTTATATCTGAAAAAAAACAAACGGTCTTCAAGCCTAACGTCTGCGCGCCTGCAGACAAAAGAGGAAAGAAGAGCTTCTTTGAAAATAACAAACGAAGCCTTAATCTGATAAAAGTACCTCTTCTAGAGGCACTTTATTTTGCATACTCAAAAATCTTTGCATACTAAGGGATAAATCTCCACCTTCCATCTAGTTTGATCTAATGGTGGGGATTAACCTAAGATTTAATATGTCTAAACCTAAGTCCATGTTTTTTTCTTGTCTTTTTATCTTTCTTATTTTTTTTTCTCATTATTTTTAATTTTTTAATCACTTTTTTAATTTCACGTTTTTGTTTTTTGTTTTGTTTTCGCTTGCGGGCCATAATGCTTTTGTCCGGTTTTTCCGCTTTTATACGCTACTCGTTCTCGTCCGCTTTTCTTACGCTTTCCCTGCTTTCATACGCTGGCCCATTTTCTTACGTTGCTCTTTTCTTTACGCTGGCCCGCTTCGTCCGTTTTCTCCGCTTTTTCATTCGCGTCTATTTTTCTTACGCTGGCCCCGTTTTCTTACGCTGCCCCGCTTTCTTACTTTTTGTCTGTTCATACGCTGCACGCTTTAGTCCGTTTTTATCCTTTTTCTTACGCTTGCCGTTTTCTTACATTTTCGCCCCGCTTTCATACGCTTTTGTCTGTTGCTTTCGCTCGCTTTTCTTACGCTTTTCTTACCTTTTCTTCTCGCTTTTCTTACGCTTTTGTCCGTTTTCACGCTTTTGTCCGTTTCATACGCTTCTTACGCTTCCGTTTTCGCCTATTTTCTTACATTTTCATCCGCTTTCCTATGTTTTCGCTCGCTTCCGTTTTCTTAATGCCGCTTTCATACCTTTTTTCGTCCCTGTCCGCTTTAATACATTCGTGCCTGCTTTTCTTACGCTTGTTCGCTTTCTTACATTTTCATCGTTCATAGGTTTATATACGCTTTCGTCCGCTTTTGACATTTTCGCCCTGCCCATTTTCCTCCCGGTTTTATAATATTTCGCCGTCCGCTGTCGACGCTTTTTCGCTTTCATACGCTTTTATATGCTTTTCATTCGCTTTATATGTTTTGTTCGCTGCATATAATTCGCTGCTCCTTTTTGCAGTTTTATATCGCTTTCATCTATTTTCATATATTTTCAAACTTATTATTAAACTTTATTATGTTACATGTCTAATATCAATTGCGATATTTTATTATAAAAAAGTTAACGTCTAATATCACTTGTGATATTTCATAAACAAACAAATATGTTTTTTTAACCTTTAATATCACCCGAGATATTTCATTGCTCTGTATATTTTTATATATTATCACCTATGTGTTTTCTAATATTTTTATAATTTTCGTTACAAGATAGTTTTTGTACCTTTTATCGCAATTGACAAGCGCATATTTTGTTAATGCAATCAATGTATTATACTCTTAGTAGAAATAAAATGGTTAAAGTCTCTTTAGGTGAATTCTTATTTTGTTCAAAAAATGCTAATTTAATGCAACACTTGTTTGATTTTGAGAATATGTCAAGTCTCTATTTTCATAGTTTGCTTCATTTTTATTCATTTTGATATTTTTAAGTGACACTTATTTATCTCTTGTGATATAACACTGTAAGAAAGATGAAGAGTATTACACTATTCATCATATATGTGTTATCAGTTGTGATACTCAACTAATAATGTGAAATATTAAATTCATACCAAATGTGATAAGAATTTAGTATTTTACCAAGTATATATGAAAGAAATGATAATAAACATCACTTATTATATTACTGTGATGATTCTGTTCATTTTTTTTATTTGTGTTTTTGAAAATATTTAGAAAGATTTTTGTGTTTTATGATAATATGAAATATTAGAAAATGTGTTAATCGAAAACAAAAGATGTTATGAAACTTTTGTTGAAACATGTGGTGGATTTTATATTTAATGGATATTGTGCATGTTTCGATAGGTATAGCGAATTTAAAAATCTACGGTTGAATCAAAGAAACTAAAGAAGTTATGGTTAAAAAAAGCACACGTCTTTATAAAAAAAATTGACTAAGCTCAAACACCTGTGATATCACACAAGATATCACAGGTGATATCACATGATATCACAGGTGATATCATTGGAGATATCACAAGTGATATAAACTATGATATCACACATGCTATCACCGGTAATATCACACATGATATCACGCGTGATATCAACTGTTATCACACATGATACCACGTGTGATATCACAAGTGAGGTGATATCACCTGTGATATCACAAGTGTTTGAGTTTCCTCAATTTGTTTATAAAGATGTGTGCTATCTTCTACTATAGCTTATTTAGTTTGCTGATTCAACCATAGATATTTTTAAATCCCGCTATAAAACCTATTGAAACATGCACAATGTATCAATTAAATAGAAAAATCCACCACAAATCTAACAAAAGTATCATAACATCTCTTGCTTTCAGTTGAACAACTTTTATAATATTTCATAATATCATAAAACACAAAAATCTTCCTAAATATTTTCAAAAAACACAACCATCACATTCTTAGTTGAGTATCACAACCGATAACACATACATGATGAAGAATGTAATACTTTTCATCTTCCTTACAGTGTTATAGCACAAAAGATAAATAAGTGTCACTTACAAATATCAAAATGACACCGTCTGAAAACGGACAAAAACGTATAAAATCGAATGAAAAACGTATGAAAACGGACAAAAACGCCTCAAAACGAACAAAACGTATAAAAATAGACAAAAACAAATAAAAACTAAGAAAATGTATGAAAACGGATAAAACGATGAAAACGTTGAAAACGTATCAAAACGCCTAAAATGGATGAAAACGTAAAAAATGGATGACAACGTATGAAAACGTCTGAAAATAGACGAAAACGATAAAACGGACGAAAAATACATGAAAACATAAAAATAAAGACAAAAACGCTAAAAGCTGACGAAAAATACATGAAAACCTAAAAACACGTACAAAAATGTATGAAAATGGCCTAAAACGAAGAAAACGACAAATGCATCGAAAACGTATGAGTTTAAAAGCACGCCTAAAAACGTATGAAAAACGATCTAAAACGAACGAAAACGTAAGAAAATGGATCGAAAACGAAAGAAAACAAACTAAAACGTATGGAAACGACGTAAACGCTTAAAAACGTAAGAAAACATACGAAAACGATGAAAACGATGAAACGATATAAACGATGAAAAACGCTCAGAACATACTTAAAATGTCTAAAACGGACTAAACGTATGAAAAACGAAAAACGCCTAAAAACATATGAAATGTATATAAACGTATGAAAACGCATTTAAAACGTCGGAAACGATGTAAACGTACGAAAACGATGAAATCGCATCTAAAACGAAAAAGAAATGAGGAAACATAAGAATACGAACGAAACGATAAAAACTAACAAAAAGTATGAATACGATGAAAATGTATAAAAGTGGAAAAAAAATAAAACTTGAATAAAAAAACGGAATTTAAAATTTAAAAATAAATTTAAAAACTAACTAAAAAAAACGTCAATTCCAAAAAAAAAAAAAAAAAAAAAAAGGACATGAATTTAAAATAGTAATGTGAATTCCAAAAAAAAAATGAATTTAAACTAGTAACGTGAATTTTAAATAAATAAATAAATTAATTAATTAATTAATTAATAAATAAGAGTAACAAAAAGACAAAGAAAAAGGATTAAAAAAAAAAAACATGGACTTAGGTTTCCTTATTAAATCTTAGGTTTATCCTCACCATTAGATCAAAATAGATGGATGATGAGGATTTGTCCCTTGTTAAGCACCAAAATAAGAGTAATCATTTGAAAATTCCTCACCTCTTCTAACCTACAAAACCCGATAATCAAACAAAAGAGAATCACGTTTTCTTTTCTCTACGTAAGTATAATTTGTGTTACTCGAACAATGACTCTTTAACTACTAGTAAAATGCAACAACATTTGTACATGACTATGTAAATGGAAGTTTACACTCGTAGCGGTGTTTTTCTTTTAGCTAATATACGAGTTTATAAGTTTATTAGAACATAAACTAATAAAGGTATATCCGTGAACATTAATTGGATGTTTACGAAAGTAAAACAAGAAAACAAGACTTGAGTTCATGTTCGTATATTTAAATAAACGATCACATAGTTTTTTGTCTATGTTGTAATTAATGAATGAACGATCATAAACTGAACTTTTCACTGAACAGTTCATGAATTGTTTATTAAACATTCGGTATTTACAGCCCCAGCAAATGCTATTTCCATGAATAATTAGTACTACGTAGTTGTTAACTAAACTATCACCAAATGCTATATTGGTAAGACATTTGACCTCCCTACAAGAAGTTAATGGTTTAAACCTCACTAGTTACACAATTGAGGATGGTCAGAAAAGGTGAAAAACGATCACATAGATTTACCGATTAAGCCGTATACATTCGAGTATATAAAAAAACTCGCTCCACATAAAAATTTATCCGTTATAGAGTAAATACATCAAAATATTTAACATTCCTTTTCAATAAATGCATAAACATTTAAGCAACAATTAGTCTCTCCGTATCAAAATAAAAGTTCATTTAATTATCCACTTCTTATTTCAACCAATAAAAAAAAGTTTAATAAGTGGAGATGCTATTTGATTGTTTAAAGAATGTAATGACTATATTTTTTTAAAAGTGTGTGTTGTTGTTGTTAGACAATAATTTTGTAACTGAAAGGAACATATTTTATTACAAATAGTTATAAGTGGTTATTTGTGCTTTAAGATTATCCGTAATAATGCATGTTTGCACGCGTCTTGGGTGTCAAGTTGACAAATAGTACACGTCTTCGCTATCACGGATCGTCCCAAGGACGCATCCTCAACCAAAATAGTGCAAGACCCAGTCGTCTATACAACCGAGTCGTAAAGAAAAGTTTTGTGGGCTCAAATTGAGTTGTGTGAGTTGTTATTTTGTTTAGGCCATCCACAATGCACCACTGTGGATTCGTTTAATGTCAAAAAAAGTGATGATTTGGCATGTTAAATAATTCAACGCTCCATTGTAGATGTTCATGTAATTCGCACATTGAATAGTCGGTTGTTCAGTCACATACGAGTATTATCCATGATATATTGTACTTGATGGGCCTCACAACTATAAAATAAGGGAGGTGATACTCACACCACATTTTTTGATTCATGCACCACTAGTTGTGCATTACAGTATTGTACTGTGTACAATACAATACTGTAATGCACAACTAGTGGTGCATGAATCAAAAAGTGTGGTGTGAGTGAGTATCAATTCCCATAAAATAATAGCATAAAAGTATCACTTCATCATATTAGGTAATGTGACACAGTTTTTCTTGTACCTTTTAAGCTATTATATATGTAATGTGTGAAGTTATTCAACACTGTAAGAGTTGAATGCATTGCAAGGTAAATATGACTTGTTGACATGGAGGTGACATAGCTTTTTATTAAACTCAAAACTTTTTGATGCATTGGAGATGTCTTTATATGGTGTATATTTAAAGTGGTGACCGTAATTATCTTATTATAATAAGTTGGTTAGTGATATTGGTTGCACAAAGAAAAAACTGACTTGACCGTAATATAAAAGTGATGACCGCGTTCATGAGCTTACTTATATACACTTGGTCTAAGGTAAGTTAAAAAAAGGAAAAAATGTGCTTTAACACTTGGTCTAAGGTAAGTTAAAAAAAGGAAAAAAATGTGCTTTAAGGTTGGTTTAATACGGAATCCAAACACCACCTTGCTTGCCGTTTCTTGTATACAATCTATATATATATCAACATCAACACAAAAACTAAACGGTGCTTCCAATAATAAACAACCCTCATCAGAAAACACAAAATGACAATCTCCTCCCCAACACCCATCTCTCAAAAACAAAACCAAACATTGATATTCTCATACGGCACCTTAAAAAAAGGCTTCGCAAATCACAAACTCATGCAAACCCTCATCTCCCAAAAATACGCCTTCTTCATCGGGAACTACACCACAGACCTCAAACTCCCTCTTGTACAAGGCCCACACGGCGTCCCCTTCCTCCTCAACCTCCCATGCACGACCTCCTCTCACCGTGTCTCGGGAGAACTCTTCTCCGTCACTGACGAAGGACTCCAACGCTTGGACGTGCTTGAAGGTGTGACGTTGGGTCATTACGAGAGGCTGCCTGTTGGTGTAAGGGAGGTGGGTGGTGGTGGAAAGGGAGTGGTGGCGGTGATGGCTGAGGCGTATTTTGGACATAGGAGCTTTGCTGAGGAGATGTATGTGGAGGAGGAGTGGTGAGAAGGGTTTTGAATGTTTTGATCGTGAAGTTGAGAAAGGTTATGTTAGGAGGGATTTGAGGCCCAAGGATCGGAGTTTTCGTGAAATGATTGAGATGTTTTGCGCTGAGGGTTTATGAGGTTTGGGCTTGATTTGTTTTTCTTAAGTAAGCACAGTAGCAGTAGCATTAAGCATTTAAGTGCTAGCCGTTTTGTTTTATAAAAGTGTTTGTTTAAGGTAGATGTGATTATATTTTAATGCGTAAACTGAAGTAAAAGTAGCGGTAGAATTTAGATGCTTGTATTAACCGCAACTTTTCCACAAAAATGCTAACTGCACCAAACATGCCCTGAAAACTCTATGCATTGTGTTTTGGAAAATAGTATTCGTTCTAACTTGTAGATTCTTTGGGTAAAGTGAAACGGGTTCTCGTTATCTCATTATTTAGGGGTCAAATATTCGGGTTTAAAGAAAATGATTTAGGAATAGCTGCAATAAAACTGATTCTGAATATTTGATTATTTCATGGTCGTTTTACAGGTTGATCCTTATACTATAAATTTCGGCTATAAAGTTTTTAAAACAGTCGATTGTGTGATTATCACGACTTTACACAGCTAAAGCACATCCAAACAGTATTTCGTGCAAATTGCTGATTTCTGGTTTTGATAATTTTATATCACATACATATATAGTTACTATTATCTGGATTTTGATGCTTAAAAATTGAGCTATTCACTGAAGAGTGCTTATATTTATTACGGAGTACTACATTTTTAATTATTAAATGTTTGTTTTGACAGCTTGTGGAAGAAGCAACTGAAGTTGCTATGTGGTCTGAATAAATTTATCATTCAAGCTTCGGCATGGATGACATTGTTCTGTGAATCTTAGAGAGTCACAGCCTGATTGCAGAGTAAGTATATATCGAAGGATGAGTGTGCTTCAGCATTGATTTATGTTTATTAATTGTAATCTTGATGTTGGCATGTTGTGTTGTCCAAACTCGTGATTAATTCTGTATCAATCTAAAAGAATCATATGCTGATATTGTGGTTTAACTCTGATCCATCTTAAGATATCATGATCACATGTATACATTTGTCAACGTACAATGACTACAAGTTCTTTTGTTATGGTTAAGCATATGCAACCTTCACGGTGTTTGTTTTATCTAGCACAGAATGCAACTTTCACCAAACTCACATAGTACTTTTGCTCCTGCAAAGGTATCCACTATTTGTTGCACAGTTGTCTCACTGCAACACCATATTGAATTACTGCTGGTTCGTGTATTAAAGAACTTAACTTTTAGAATTTATGTACGGACGTAACACAGGTGCAGTCACTGCCACCACATTTTGCGTATTGTTTACCGACCTTAGATGGCTCAGTATTGGTGATGGTGCATGTCCATCCTTCTGGGCGCTTGTGGTTGTGTTGTTACGTGTTGCACAAGTGGAAAAGGTATCGGTAAAATAGTAAGTAATATACAACATGTTCAAAGTATAGACCCGGCCAAGAAACTAAATAGTGGAAGTTGCAAAACGGGCGGGTTGGGTGACGGGTCAGACCCAGGCTTTACGGGTCTGGTTTGACTAGCAAACATTCTTTTGTCAGTTTGCTAACATTAAGTAGTCCAATAAATATGAATATGTTGACTATTTAACTACAATAATAATCTACCTTTTCTAGTATATGTTGCAACTTGCAACTTGGTAAGCATCAAACATACACCTTGGTCTCTAAGCGAGTTTTGACCCATTTAATTTTCTTTGTGTTTTTGGTTAAAGAAAAATATTTATAGTACTTCTTTGACTATATGTAAACCACAATCTAAATTGACACATTTCTGAGGGAGTGACTTGAAAGTGATTGAATAGGATGTACCTAGAAAACTTAATGGTTCTTTATAGAATTAAATGACAGTATTCAGAGGCCTATAGGGCTTGCGGAAGATGATATTCCGTGAGTTCTAAAATGTGAATTTATGTGACAGTCACATGATGATTAAGAACTGAAACTGAGACAAGAAACCAGTTAGAACAATCGTAAGTTTGAAAAGCTGTAATGAACAAGGAATACATAGGAGAGTGTTGGCTTACACTCTGGGACTCCATAGCTGATCTACTTTTTGTTTCAAGTTGTCTATTACTACGTCTTATGCTATAAATGTTGTCCATTTCAATGATTATCTTGTAAAATAATGAGAAGAGATCTAGTGAGAAGAAAATATGAAATGAGAAGAATGAGAAGAAATTTCAGACACACATTTCAAATGAGTAGGACAAGAAAGATGATTCAAACACTATGATATGACAAATGGGGTTCTTTTCTTGACGGTGTCATTGCTTTTTACAAAAAACATGCTATTCGTATTCCTGATTTGAGTGCCCTTATTTTGAAGGGAGAAGCGTAAGGAATCAAGATAACACTACAAATGAGCATCACTATCATTTTGAGATATATAATGAAACAATAAATTTTTAGTTGCGAGAACTTGACTCAAGGTTTAGTGAGGAAATTGTGGAACTTTTAGAACATAGCTTAGTTTTGTTCATATTTATTCTAAAGTTTGCAAAGAAATACTGTTATCTTGATTTCACATAGCCAAAACTCGATAACTTGGAATTTCAGTTGAAGCACTATGAACTTGATATGAAAGATCATCCACAGTTGGTAAAGTCATCATCTATAGCTGATTTATGTCAAGGCTTAGCATATACAGGAAAGTCAAGTCACTATTATCTTGTTGACATGTTGATTCTTCCAGTGTCTATTGCAAGTGTGCAAGTGTTGAACGTGCATTTTCAGCCATTAAAATCGTGAATAACATATCATATAATAAATGGGTGATGAATTTCTTTCGGAAAATTTAGTACTTTATATTGAAAATGATATCACAAATACCTTTAGTTTAGATAGTGTTTTAGATAATTTTAATGATGCTAAAAAGCACCGCGCGTGTGCGGTTGAAATGAAAAACTCTTATTGTACAACTCTTTAAATTGTTAATTTTTTCGTCGGTATCGTTTTCAAGTTTTTTGTTTTGGCCTACCCGATTGAACAATCCTGACTCCGTCACTGCTTATTAACCATTTTAAGCAAATTCACGAGCGTGTACATGTGAAATGACCGAGTCAGATTGAGTCGGCTAGAGGTAGTCAAAGGGTGAAGTTGGTAGGAAAATATTCAATGAAGATCGAAAGGTATTGTAGAAAGAAAACAAATTATATTGTTTTCTTAATAATATATGATGTTATGTTTGTGAAAAATCTTTGTAAAACTCTGACTTCCACTTTGTTAAATGCACAGTTTTCTTTAATAAATTTGTATGATAAAGTCGATAAAACCAGTCCCTTTTAATGGTTCAATTGTCGGAAACAAACATCAATACAAACAAAGACTATTTTTTCAAAGAAAAGGACGTAAAGTCTGCCCCGTCCAAAGCAAAACAAATAAATATATTAGTAATAAGCTTGTCACAAAGTGGGAATTCTAATGATAGTCTAATGGGATGTTGATGCCTTCTGAGTAATTTGCATTACAAAAAAGTAACTTTGTTACCCTTGTTTGAAAGGATTGTCTAACAAGTGCCCTGGATATTTAAGGGAAATACATCGTTAGTGTGATTACTCAATACGAAAATGCTTCCTCATATTGTGATTTTGCTTGTCTTCTTGTTTGTTAAAGGTAATATATCACACTCTTTGCATAACACTAGCACATAGATTTTGTACTTAATGCAATTTCTTCTACATTTGCAGGTGCTTCAGGGGCTACATTTACTTTGGTCAATGAGTGTAGCTTCACTGTTTGGCCTGGAATCTCAGGCACGCCTGGTTTCAACAGCACTGGGTTCGAGCTCAGGCAGAATAGTTCACAGTCTTTCCAAGTTACAGATAGCTGGGATGGTGATATATGGGGAAGAACTAATTGCACCTTCAACCAGTTTGGTCAGGGTTCGTGCTCCACCGGTGACTGCGGTTCCGGTGAAATGGAGTGCTTTGGAAGAAACGCTACCTCAGCCCTTACAGTGGCATCTTTCAGTTTGAATGAACTCGACATGAAGCGTTCAGTCTATGATGTGAGTCAGGATATATACAATAATGATTTATGGATGTCTGTGGAGGCGACTGGCGGGTCAGGTCCATGCCAAAGTAAGGGTTGCAGTGACAACATGAATGACTATAGTTGCATAATATCCTCTGCATCAAATTGGTGTCAGGGTGCGGATTACACTGTTAAGTTTTGTTCCAGCACAGTATTTTCAATAATCAAATTAGGCGGCGAACTTAAATCCACCAACCAGCTTGTCTCTAGATTTGGATCATTCACGTTAGGGTTCTTTGGTACAGATTTCAGATACCTGGGAATTTGGTACGCTAACGATGATCAATCAAGGAAAGTATGGGTAGCCAATCCAAACGAACCCATCATGGTCACCTCAAGTGCCCATGCCCTATCCATCCACCCCAACACTGGAAACTTGATCATCACTGTTGAAGGAAGGACTGTAATGAATATTACTGATGTTAGAGTTGGTCCAAACCCTGACGTGTCTGCATACATCCAAGAAACAGGTAACTTCCAGCTAATTAACAATCCCGACCAGAGGGTTTTGTGGCAGAGTTTTGATCACCCTGCCAACGTACTTTTGCCGGGCATGAAGTTGGGGTATGACAAGGCAACAGGGCGGAATTTCACCCTGACTTCTTGGTTGACCAATGAAATCCCTCATTCTGGAGCTTTTACATTGAGTTGGGAACCCACTGATGAAGCATCTCAGGGATTAATGATTCGAAGACGAGGCCAACCCTACTGGACTAGTGGGAATTTAGTAAATCAAACATTTCCATATGCTGTTACAACAAATGATCCACATGATATATATAGCTACAATCTCGTGTACAACAAGGAAGAACAATATTTTAGCTACACGTTCACCATTCAAGAAAATAACTATTACAATTATGATGTTGTTTTACCAATGTGGATTTTGAAACCAGATGGGCAAATTACAATCACAAATGGTATTAATTCTACTGATCGGACTCCTGAGTTTTGTTATGGGTATGATTCAGGTGATGGTTGTGTGAAAGAATCGAGTTTGACTCAGTGCAGGACAAAGTATGATAACTTCAATAAAATAAATGGAGATTTTACTTCTGAAATGACAAGAAATGATACCGATGAAAACTCAAGACTAAGCATCAGTGATTGTTTTTCCAAGTGTTGGAATAATTGTAGTTGTGTCGGGTTTGAAAGCAACACCAATGATGGAATTGGGTGTGTTCTTTGGACTGGAAACCTTAGCTTTGTGGTTAGTCCGCACCAGAGTTCTACATGGAAATACGTGATCAGTACCCAACATCTACTCAGTCCAAGTACTGCGTCTGCAGGTAAGCATTTTGATCAAGAAAGCACAAAGTAATTAGGAAAGTGGGATTTTATTGGTATTTACTAAAGGTATTAGCCATTTCCGTCTAAACAGAAAATAGAAGAGAAAAGAGCATGAAACGGATATGGATACCCGTGGGTGCAGCCATTCTTCTAATTTTTCTCACTTTGGGGCTTTTAAGGTATATAGAGAAAAGAAAACAGAGACGAGAAGGTATAAAACACAAGTCCTTTAAATCGTCTATATGTTTGTACATTATCTTTGCTTCCTTCCGTTTGTTCATTGCAACTGATTGCAGAAGAAGAAAGACGAAAAAGAGATGCAAAATTTCTGGAGCTGACAGCTTCTGAAAGCTTCAAAGATATACATCAGCTTGAAAGTATCGGTGGGAATGGGCATGCTTTACTATTGTTTAGCTTTGCCTCTATTATGACTGCCACCTGTGATTTTTCAGTTGAAAAAAAGCTTGGACAAGGTGGTTTTGGACCTGTTTACATGGTAACTTTACTTCCATGTTTAACCTACTTTTGTATTTTTCTTAAATTCTAACCTTTCAAACAGACAGAGATTTCATAAATTATACTAGTGATAATCAGGGAATACTAAGAGATGGACGAGAAATTGCAGTTAAAAGGCTTTCGAGAGCATCAGGGCAGGGTCTTGTGGAATTTAAGAATGAGCTCATACTTATAGCCAAACTTCAGCACACAAACCTTGTTCGGGTTCTTGGTTGTTGCATTCACGGGGAAGAAAAGATGTTAATATATGAGTATATGCCCAACAAAAGCTTAGATTGTTTCCTTTTCGGTATGCAGAGTTCGTAAGGGAGTTTATCACATCAATTTCATTTGTTGATTTTCATTCCTAATACAGACCTTAATATTGTATGTAGATTCAAACAAAAAGTCTGAGTTAGATTGGCCTAAACGATTTAACATCATTGAAGGAATTGCCCAGGGGTTGTTATACCTGCATAAGTACTCAAGAATGCGAGTTATCCATAGAGACCTAAAAGCTAATAACATTCTCTTAGACGTGTCTGAGTATGAATCCCAAAATTTCTGATTTTGGTATGGCAAGAATATTCAATCCAAATGAGACTCAGGCAATGACCAATAGGGTGGTCGGGACATAGTAAGAATGCTCTTTTTCCGTTACAACTTCAACCAATATTTGAGTACTTTTTACATAAATTTGTTGTTTGTCACTGGTTTGATACTATATGTATATTGTAAGGGAATATATTAGCTACAATTTATTGTAGCTAATTGGCTACAATTTTAAGCTAAAAATGTGGGTATTGATTCTTTTTGTGGGTCATTGATTTTTTCCTGTGGGTCCCTGATTCATTGTATGTGTATTTATTATGAAGAGTTGTAGCTAATTGGCTACAAAAATTGTAGCCAAGATATCCCCATATTGTAATATTAAGTCAAGCATTTTGTGATCAGTGGTTATATGGCTCCTGAGTATGCAATGGAAGGAACTTTCTCTATCAAGTCTGATATCTACAGCTTTGGAGTCTTGATCCTCGAAATTGTCAGTGGAAGAAGAAATAGTAGTTTCAATCATCTTGGCCGGACATTCAATCTTCTCGGATATGTGAGTCTCACTAATATCATATTTCTACATCTTTCACATGCTATATATAGTAGTAACTCAGTTGAAGATACTATTGAATAAAATATTGTGATGCTCTTCTCCTAACAATTTTTGATCATTTCCTTACGAGTCAAGATAGGAATTGAGGGTTTCCCCATTACTAACGGCGTTTTATTGAATAGACCGAAAGGAAGCATAAACTAGTTTTTCCCTGGGCTTTAGCTAGGTCGACTTATCATAACATCACATAGAATGACTAATAAAAACACCAAGTTTTATCTTCCTGAACATAAATGACTATTTAAGTACGTCTTATGATCTAGGCATGGGAGCTATGGCAACAAGGGAATGCATTGGATTTGGAGGATCCATCAGTTGGAAGTACTTCTGATATACAACAGGTCTTGAGAACCGTTCACGTGGCTCTTCTCTGTGTACAAGAAGATGCAATGGATAGACCAACAACTTCAGATATGATCTCCATGCTTCTCAATGACACCATATTTTTACCTACTCCAAACAAACCAGCATTCTTCCTTGGCAGGGCCGAGTCAAAATCAACTTCAAATGAAATCCAACCGGATGATTGCTCTGTAAACAATATGACCATCACTGTTGCCGAGGGTCGATAAGGAGTGAAGGTGGCTGCTTTTATACTATTTGCTTTCTTATACTATTTGCTTTCTCATTATATGTTATATTTGAAGTTATTATTTTTGTGCATTGATGCAGATACGATACTCACGTGCAGGAAGATATGTTTCAAATTGGAGTTTATCCTTTCTTGCTTAATTTTAGTAATTGAATAATACCCAATTGGTATTTGATTAGGACTTATTTGTTTTCCTTATTTTGAGGAGTTTGCACCTTTATTTATTTGTTTTGTTTGTGGATATTGGAGGCAGTGGACGTTTGTTATTATTGAATAAGAAAACCTTTTAAGGTTCTTGTTTGAAGCTTTTTGATTAATCCTTAGTATTTTGAGCCATTTGATTGTAATCTACATCAGCTTGGTATCAAGAGCTTTGTTGATTCAAATGGCTCTCGCGATGAGAACTACCTTTTACCGCCGAATCGCCATCGAGGCAGCGTATAAACCGTGTTCGATTCGCAAGATCGCGACGATCCAGAAACTGACCCAAAGGATGTCATCCGGGATAAGATCGCTGGGAAAGAGGAGCATCCTCAAGAAGGCGATGGTTGCAGTCTGTGAAACCGACTGCAGGCTTTCATCCCGATGAGAACTATGGGAAGGAGGAGTATCCCGGAGTTGTAGCACCCTATATTCATCACATCCTTGTTTCGATTGTTATGGAGACAAAGAGGTGAGTAACGAAGAAGATGGTCCCGACTCACGCGGCTCGGGAGAGGATCAATTCATTGTTTGTAGAACCGCCGAATCGAGGCAACAACAAAGCCATCCCGACCCATGGGATCTTAAGATCAAGCGACTCCAACAACGGATCCACGATCTTGAGGCATCTTCGGCGTCGGAGGAAACGAAACTGGAAGAAACCGTCGGGAACGATTTATCCGGGGATGAGGAGCATCCTACCAATATCGACACTATCTTTGATTCTTCTCCGTGATATGATGAATACGAGGATGAAGAATGGTATTATGGGATGACTCCGGCGGGAGCAAAATGGTTGCAAGAAGTTGATGGCGGAAGTGGGGATGCTAAAAAGACGATTTGGGAACTAAAGGAAGATCGAATGTGAAGATTGAAACCGGTATTGGACATGCTTTGCAATTAGTAGAATTTTGTGAAACATGTGGAGAGAAAAACGTGTGATGAAGCTTTGATGAAGCCTCATGCAAATAATAATATAGTGGGTTGACTTACATGTGAAGGATGATTTATTTAAAGATGATGTAGCGAGGTTGATGATAGATCCAGATTCACCTATTATTGATTTCTATTCAACAAATTTTTATCCATACATCTTTGAGCTTGATGAACACACTCGGAAATTCTCATCAAAAAGAGGGCTAACATCAAGGAACAAATTAGTGCATACTACGTGGTTCGATCCGGTGGTTGTTTTTATCAAAACTCGAGGACAGTTTTTTCGAAGAGGGAGAGAATGATGCGCATACGATACCAATGCGCAGAAGATATGTTTCAAATTGGAGTTTATCCTTTCTTGCTTAATTTTAGTAATTGAATAATACCCAATTGGTATTTGATTAGGACTTATTTGTTTTCCTTATTTTGAGGAGTTTGCACTTTTATTTATTTGTTTTGTTTGTGGATATTGGAGGCAGTGGACGTTTGTTATTATTGAATAAGAAAACCTTTTAAGGTTCTTGTTTGAAGCTTTTTGATTAATCCTTAGTATTTTGAGCCATTTGATTGTAATTCTACATCATGCATACTCTCAACTTCAAATGAAGTTATTTTTAACTGTACTGTTTATGATGGAAAATATGCTCATGAAGGCTTAATACGTTTTGACTTTTGAATGAGGAAGATGATCCGGTGCCTTTCTCTATGTGGGCCCACAATAAAACTTTTTTTTAATGGTCATGGACCTACTAACATGTAACTTTTTCTTTTAGCCCTTTTATCTTTCGTATTAGACAGATTCAACCCTAATTGTTAAAAATGTGATTCAAAATCCTACAAATGCTTTACAAAACAAGATTTAGAACCTGTGCATGCATAGGGTTTGGATATATAGTATAACGGGTAGTAATAATTGATCACTTTGTTTTGAACTTGAATATTGTGACAATTTATTGTTTTATAATGTCTAAGTTTGTACTATGAAATTATATTAAATTTTAAGTACTTATATAATTAAATACCGGTGCATAATCAAGATCCAAAAACAATAAAAATATGAAAAACTAGATTTAAACTTGGTCCGGCCTTGGTCTCTTTCCTTTCCATTCATCAGTAACATCTTCATACCAATGAATGTAACTTGACAACTCTTAAGGAAATTGAAATTTATGCAACTAAATCGCGAATCAAATATAATTGGAACATGAATCGGAAATAACTGGAACTGGAATTGCTCTGTCATGATTCATATATCATTTAAATTATGTAAAGCTATCGTCACCTATCCAATTCGCAATCCCGGTCGATCCAAATCGATTTCGTACCATGTTTTGGATCGAACGAACTAGATCGCAATTCGTGGCTACTGTCACGAATTATGTGACTATGATCATGCCCACTCCATCCATCCCAATATGGGAAACTTGATAATCACTGATGGAAGCAGAAGCCTGATGACAATTACTAACACTCATGTTGGTCCAAACCCGAATGTGACTGCAACCCTTGAAGACAACGGTAATTTCCGGCTTATTAATGAAAATGATAAGAGGGTTTGGTGGCCGAGTTTTGTTCATCCAACTAACGTACTTTTACCGGGTATGACATTACAACTGGCAGAATTGGACCTTGACGTCTTAGCTGGGTTTTGATAATTTTGGCCTTGTTTTGTACCCGGCTCTGGTACCCTCTATATATTAACTAAAGGGTCAAAACATGTTTTTTTTTGTCCGGTTGACCCAAAACACTTCATTTACAGGAAAACTATTTTTTAGTACATAATTAGTATCTAAATAGATTCGTGTAGAAACAAGTGACTCATCTCACCCATATTGAACTTTTTCTTATTTTTTGTTTTAGTTTATCGTTTACAATTTTCATACTTACATATGGTTTTTTTTACATATTTATAGCCAGATAGAGTAAGGGAGATGATACTCACACCATGTTTTTTGATTAATGCACCACAAATCATGCGTTATAGTATTGTACGGTACAAACTGTAATACACAGATTGTGGTGCATTAATCAAAAAATGTGGTGTGAGTATCAATTTCATAGAGTAAACCTAGACATAAAACATGTGGTCGAGAGTGGTGCAATAAAATGTGGAATGCTATGTGATTTATCATGAGCGAATTAACAGACGATTATGCCCCTCCAACTGAAGATTATGCTCCTCCAACTGATATGCCATTTAATTGCCAATGGATACTTTCTGTATTTTTTGGGGCAAAGGTGAATTATATTATTACTTCAAAATATTGTACGATGCTTGAGTAACACACCATGTTAACAATCCCCAAAACAGAGAAACAAATAATATATTACATCTATTCATCTGATATTAGACAAGGCAAAGTACTCGAGAATGCAGATGCAAACTTACGAGTTTGTAGATGCATTGAGTGTTGTATATTATTGGTGGCAGTATCAATTTTGTGATGATGTAATTGCAAAGGGTTATGCACAAGATACGTTGCGGATATGTTTAGATACTGCACTTAGACTTCTACATCATTTTATGCCGTATATTACTTTGTGGCAACGGCTTGCGTCACCAAAGGATTGTACCCTAGAGTCCATTATGATATCTAAATACCCCACCGTAGTTGAGGTTAGATCCGAATCAAATTGTTCAAGAACTTACATTTTTATGATCATAAATGTGTATAATTATTACTTAATACAGTAATGGACAAACGAAACTTCAGAAACGATATGCAAATGGTCGAGTCTGTAGTCAAATCTCTCAGATCATCTAAGCAAGAGCTTCCATAGGGAGAAAGAAATGGAAAGTACTTATCTGTGTTGTACTGTATGCGGGGGCATAGCCATGAATTTGTTTTCAGAGGGGCCAAAATTTCTTGAAAGACGTTAGCAAATGCTAAAAAAAAAACATCATAATATATAACTATGTAAAAACGTTGCAACAAATTTGTTCATTTAGCGTTTTAGTTGCACACGACGAACATCGACATCATTAAAATCATCTAAAAATGAGTCTAAACTATTTTTTGCATGCTAATTATGTAAAGTTATAGTATCAGTTTTTAAAGTGAGCCAAAAATCAAAACTAGATCCATGGATCAGTATAAGTTAACGGTTTTTAAGGTGGGCTAAAAATCAATATTAGTTACACTTACCACATTGGGATTTATTTGTAAAATTATTAGGCTTTGTAGGTCCTTATGGCCCACCTTACCCTCCACATACCTACGCCACTGTATTGAGCTATGATATTGAATCATCGTAATTAGACAATCATCTCATAGTATTATATATATATATATATATATATATATATATATATATATATATATATATATATATATATATATATATATATATATATATATATATATATATATATATATGGGTTGATCACACCAACACCCCAACATTTCCTTCCCATGCACCCCATAGACCAATCATTGGGCCAATGATTGGATTCTTTTTTTTTTCTTTTTTTTTTCTTTTTTTGTGTATTGTTTTATTATTTATTTGTGTAGTGTATATATAGTGTGTATTTATTTGTGTAGTGGTTTATATGTAAGAGTGTGTTTATTTGTGTAGTGTTTTTACGTTAAAACATTAAAACATTAGACATTAAAACATCTTGTGTGTCAAATGGTGACCCAAACATTAGACATTAACACATCTTCGGTCGGAGCTGTAACCATCAAATCCCATGTCCATCTAACGGACTCATACTCCTCTACCGTATCGAATTTGTGTCTGCAATGCTTGAGCACATTTTGATTGATATGCCATCGACAGAGTAACTGCTAGCGTTGGGAATTCTTCTCTACATGCCCCAAGCAACGCTAAATCTCTGTCGGTGACGATAACCCGCGGGTAATATTGTTCTTGTATCACCAACTTAACACATTCCAACACCCATTTGAAATTTAGATTTTTTTCATAGTCCAAAAAGCTAAACGCCATTGAGAATGTTCTGTTTGTTGAAGTAACCCCAACAATTGTAAAGAATTGCAGTTTAAACAACGTGGTGTTGTATGTGGAGTCCATCAGCATGATTTCCGGATATGTTGTCCACAGGGCATATGACGCCGGGTGAACAAAAATATTTCCTCCAGCTCATCGGGTGCTTATTTACCCCGGGTAATATGTATAACCTTGACGCTCAAATGGACTAAAAGGAGTTGTATCGAGTCAAATCACCACGATGACGCGACGTATCTTGTCTTGTGCATTATATACCGCTTTAATACTAGACACGTTATTCGATCGCTTCTTTTAGTAAAGAAAGTATAATTCATGGTGCTACTTGGTGTTTTGCAAACGCTTCACCAAAACTAACTCACTTTTAATCGCATGGCTGTGAAAAACCATGGAACGAGTCTACAAATTCATGATTATGCCTCTGACACTTGACCTCAAGATCCAACCACTAGTTTTAGTGTTACTAGTTCTACCAGTTCGACCTTTTATAAATTTCGCCAGAATCAATGGGCAATTAATTTTAGCGGTACTAGTCCGCCGCTCAAGTTCATCTTCTAAACCTTCACGTACAGACGTCCCATGTCTAGAACACAAAAATTCGATAGAGTACTTATAGCCCCTATCTGTTTTAGTTCTTCCTTTAACAATAAGAAAACCAATCGATTCAGCAGTAGATTGCACCCAATCAATTAAAGCAACTTCAGTACCGAACACCTAAAAAATAAAAAACACAACAACTTTTATGACTTTCATTTTTAACAAACTTTTATAAAATATACAACTTTGTTCATTTTTAAGATCTTGAAAAAAAATTGATGTTGGTTTAAAAAAATTTGAGGTTGGTTTTCTCTTTGCTTATATAAAAACATTTTAGATCTAAAAACTTGATCTTGAAAAATATTTGTGGTCGTATCTGTTTTGGTGGTATCTGCTTCGTTTAAGTTTTAGATCTAAAAAGTTTTTAGATCTTTAATCTTTTTATGATCTTGAAATAAATTTGAGGTTGGTTTAGAAAAACGTTTGGTTTTCTTTGATTATCTAAAAAAAAATTTAGATCTAAAAACTTGATCTAACAAGTATAAAACTTGTTAGATCGTTGTAGAGAGATGTGGTGATGTTGTGGTATAAACTGTTGTGGTGGTATGAACTGTTGTGGTGGTATCTGTTTCGTTTAAGTTTTTAGATTTTAAAAATTTTTAGATCTTGAATCTTTTTATGATCTTGAAAAAAAGTTGAGGTTGGTTTAAAAAAAATTCTTGGTTTTCTTTGATTATCTAAAAAAATTTTAGATCTAAAAAAATTTGGTATCTGTTTCTTTGATTATCTGTTTGGTTATGTTGTGCAGGTTTGGGGTGCCTCAATAGCATGACCCTTGCAGTTTCATTACCATTACTGGATGGTAAAGTGATCATTTTTAGCTCACTTTGCAACTTTAATGAAAAAAACTTGAATGTTTTGGCATGGCACGCTTCATTACTGGATGGTAAAGTGATCATTTTAACTCACTTTGCAACTTTAATGAAAAAAACTTGAGCTAAAAAAAGGCAATGGTGATTTTTTTTTTAAACTTAAGAGTTTTGGGATGACAAAACTGAATGAGCTAAAAAGCTAATAATCTGAGCCTATTCGATAAGTTTACCTCTTGTGTGTCAAATGGTGACCCAGACATGGTTGTTTGTTGGTGCTGTTGTTGCTTTTTGTTGTTGCTTTCTGCTTGTTTAGTGTTGTTGGTGTTGTTGTGTTGTAGCTTTCTGTTGGTGCTGATGGTGTTGTGGTATTGTTGCTTTCTACTAGCTTGTGAGACTTTGTGTAGTTTGTGTTGTAGCTTTCTTGTTGGTGTTATGTGATGTTGCTTTCATGTGGCATTATAAGCCCTGCGGCTCCTATGCCGTACCCCTTTGAGAATCTTAGTTACTTTCTTGTGAATGTTTGCGCTTTGGAATCCTACTTATCACATTCATGTGAATATTGTTGAACCCTGCCCTGCTATGTTGAAAACGTGTAACTTGTGAATATTGTTGAACTTGTGAGGCTTGTGTCCTTGTGCAGTTTGAGACTTGTGAGACTTTGTGCAGTTTGAGACTTGTGAGACTTGTGCGCTTGTGAGACTTGTGCGCTTTGGACTTGTGAGACTTGTGCGCCTCTGCGGAACTAGTGACATTGTGCGTTCCTGCGGAAATTGTGACTTTGTGCAGATTGTGACTTAACATTTTCCGAGGCGATGATGATACCGAAACCGAATGGACGGTAAAGTGAGATCAAATCTCACTTTGCAACCTTCGGGTTTGAGCCTAAAAATTTTCCCGAGGCGGTGATGATTTTAAGCCTAAAAATTTTCCGGGCGATGATGAAAACCGATGGACGCGTAAAGTGAGATAAAAATCTCACTTTGCAACCTTCGAACCAACCTCAAAAATTTTTTTTCTCGACTGTGTTTTTTAAAGTTTTAAACCGATTCACAAAGTGACACTACCCCAACACAAAACACCCCAAGCAGCACCCCCACCACCCCACCTTAACACATTTTGGCACGGAAACCCATGCACCCAATGATTGGGTGAGAGAGAGAAAACCCAAACACCCCCTATTTTTATATTCTATGGGGTGCCTCAAGATAGGAGGCCCTATATATATATATATATATATATATATATATATATATATATATATATATATTTTTTTTTTTCTCTTTTCCAGGCAAGATGGTTTTGCAGTTTGTCAAACTGATCAAGTTTTAGACCTTATCAATGCTGCGAAAAGGAGATTAAGGCTCTAGCCAACTTATCATCATTGACGGTATGCACATTTATCACACATGCTAAATTCTTAAATGTACTTCTACAACGAATATATCTCTCATGTTTGGAATTAAGAATTTTCAGGTTCTTAACGAAAATGCTGCTCCATCTGGATGTAAGGTATCATAGTAAATGAAAAACTTTCGGTGTATCTAAAGGTTGAAGGAGCTATTGATGTTACAACGCAACGTGAAAAGCTCAATGCAAAGTTGAGATATACATAAGTACGCACTTCAACTGAAACATGTCCTTAGTCATTACAAGCTCTAACCAATTGGGCTAGCTCAGTTGGCTATCAAGGTTTCTTTAAGGTGCCTTGGGGAGGGGATGTTTGGTTGGGGGATCGGAGGTCTCAAGTTCGAGTTTCATCCTGAAATTTTACCCCTTCAAACGATAAAGGAGGAGCAAGCGGGTGTCTCAGGGTCAGTATACTGCCCAATTGGATGTTACTGCTGGACCTGAACCACTAACAATTAACAAGCCGTTAAAAAAAAAAAAAAAAAAAAATAGCTCTACTAGCATTGTGATAATTGGGTATTCGAATAATACGATGTTTCAACCGGAAATATTGCACCTACATAAAACATGTTTCTGTTGGAAGGCGAAAGATCCGGCCTAGGTGAATTTTTAATTAGTGATCGACATGTTTAAAGACGTATGCATGCAAAACCATGTGACAAAAACTTTGTAGTTCCATTATAATAAGCACATGCAACATACTTTATTTAATAAAATTGATAATAAACTGTTGAATATTCCCTACTAATAGAAACATCATTGTTGATTTTCTTTTGTTGTTTCCATTGTAGACTTGTGACTAAAGTGCTTTAACCTGCTTTTGGCAAAATATCTTCTTGATAAGTTGCTTCCACGAATTTTTAGTGCTGCCTCCTATTGTTATACTTTTTTTACAACCTGTAGATAAAACCTCCCCGGAGACATTGAGAATACCACTCTCATCTATGTCAAAGCGAAGCTTGACAATTTGAGTGACTGCTGGAATGATATCGAGCAAGAATGAGCCAAGTAAGCGGTTTTCTGTGGTTTTGCAACTTTCACCCTCGTATACATTAATTGCCACACGGCTTACTGGTTTGTCATATTCCGTAAGAAAAAAGACTTCCTTGATGGTGGGTATTGGTGTGTTCCTTGGGAGGACAACACACATATCATCATCTTCATCGTTCCCGTAACCAAGAGAGATAGGAGTGACATCTTGCACGAGTTCATTACCTTTAACACCTAAGTTTGCAGCCAAAACAGCTGCACCATAAGCAACACATTCGTCCGGGTTAATGCTCTTGCAAATTGGTTTCCCGTCGAAGAATTCCATCAGCATTTGTTGCACCTTGGGGATCAATGTTGACCCACCAACAATAACTACATCATCGACATCTTTCTTGTGCAATTTCCCATTCCTCAAACAAATCTTCACATGTTCAATGCACTCCTTAAAGTAACGGGCATTTAGCTCCTCAAATTCTTCCCTGCTAAATCTAATCGAGAAATCAAGTCCCCTGTATCGGATCTCAATGAATGTTTGAGTTGTTAAGGATAGATCCCTCTTTGCTTTTTCACAGGCAACTTTTAGTCTCATCATTGCTTTTGCGCTCTTTGTCACGTCTCTCCTTTCTTTTTTCTTAAACTCTTTCACACAATGGTTCACCATCAACTTGTCAAAAACTTCACCACCCAAATTAGGGTCACCGCTCGAGGCTTTAACACTGATGGTACTAGCCTTGTTCAAAGTAACAAGTGACACGTCGAATGTTCTTCCACCCATATCAACAACGACAACGTTTTTTTCTTTGGGACAATATAAATCTAGACTCTTATCTAAACCATAAGCAATTGCTGCTGATGTTGGCTCCACTACTACATATTCTAGAATAGAGCCCCCTTAATAAAGCCATGTTTATAGAAAAACCGGGCTCTATAAAGAATTCCGTCAAATTCAAGAGCATAAAACCCGGTTTTAAAATAGAAAAACCGGGCTCTATTACAATAAAGATATAGGGTATGTTTGGCAAAATTAGCTGTAAGCTGTAAACTGTAAGCTGTATCTTTTTTTTAATAAAAGTGTTTGGTAAGTTAGCTGTTAAATGTAATTATAAGGTGTAAAATGACATAAAAATACATATTTATAATTGTAAATAAATGTTTGGAGGGTATATCAGTAATTTAATGTTTTAAGTTTTAACAGCTCCAATATGTTTAAAAAGCTTCATGAATCAGTTTTTCATTTAGGAGCTATTTGTTTGAAATAAAAGCTTGAAGTTAGTGTATCCAAACAGAGCTACTTATTTTAAAAGAGATTATTTTTGCAACAAAAAGCTAATAGCTCATCAAAAACTCTTGCCAAACAGTGCCATAGACTCATGTTTTCAGTAAGAAACCGGGCTTTAATAGTTTGAATTTTCATTTGAGCAGTTTGATTTTTCATTTGGGCAATTGAGCGGGATTTCTCCCTCCTATTTTTTCCACTTTGCCTTCCTTTTCCCCCTACCAGACCCACATATGAATAAAACCAAAATAACTTTTTAATTTCTTCCCACACACAACCACAACCACAACCACAACCTAATGTCCAACTCAAACACATCAAACCAGTTATCATCTCCGCAACCTCCGTCGTCGTACACTACCACCGCTGTGACGTCGCGCATCACCACCGCCGTGTCGCCACCATAATTACTGATTAAGAGGTATAGCATCCATTTTATTTACTATCCAGCTAAATGTTTTTTACTATTCAATTTTCTAGCAATTAGATACCGGTATATGATATGCAATATGTTGAGTTCGATTTAGGCATTTTGTTGTTGAGTTTCAATATCCGGTAAATATAAGGTGTCACAGAAAGCACTCAAATATATTTGAAACTAATTGAATACAAGGTGCTTGATGAAATGCCTAAGTGATATATGGTAATCGTATTTATGGATCTGTTCGTAGCTGTTAGTGCACGGTTTTGATCATCAGGTTTTGATTAGTGATATTGCAACACCTTAGATTTATGAGGAACCTTGAAACACTTTCCAATTTGTTCATAACTTTTTTGGTATACGTGTATAAATTTAGATGCTAATATGTCCCATTCAATTGAAAGGTAACAATGGTCGTAAGAAAAAAATAATATAGTCGAATATAGTCTTCTAGTTGCGGTAGAAATGCGTCATGAATTGCTCTCTATCTGATGCATTTTGCTTCCTACAAGACTAAAGGTATAATCTTTCGATTGATTTATGTCACAACGGCAAGGGAAATAAAAAGTCCTTTAGTGGGGAGGTGTATGGCTTGGATTAGCAGAGTCTTTGCTATGGTATTACCTTTTTACCTTCAAAATTTTGTTGCTTGTGCATGATGTAGTAGAGTTTGTATATTGGCCCTTTTCTACCTTCGAAGTTTCGTTTATTTTCACAACAAAGTCACTCATAAATGAGTTAATCATATGAATACTTCCACTGGGTCTCGTGAGTCCATTACTCAAAGTGTTCAAGGCCAAAGTGAGTACTTTTCCCTCAGTTATACAAATGAGAGGAAACGTGGACTTATCTTTAATAAATTGTTGATTTTTTCCCAACGTAATAATTACTTCAACAACAGACATTAGGTTTTCTCAGGTCGGTGATGTCGCTTATGAAGTTACACATCAGCACAGAGTTAGGATATGTTTGTCTATGTGGAGTGGTATGTATTTGATTTTTCAGACTTGCGTTTTGATTCTTTTGAACTGTATTTGATTCAAGTATTAAAATTTGCAGGATGGATGGGTCATATGCTCTTCTAATCCATTTTCCAAACCTCAGGTTTGTCACCACTTTGAAAAGAGTAAGATGACACTCATAAGACGTGTGCCATTTGCTGACTGAAAGTAAGTAACCAAATATTCCAAACTTGCTCTCAAAAAATTTACAGTATTATTTTTGGGACAATTTACATGAAACGGGTTACTTTTGGTTAGTCTTTATATATAATAACACAACGGATCAGTCGATCACCATGCTCATGGTTCTCCTTTCTTTCATGGTTATAGCCAATGCATCTTACCTCTACCCTCAGTTCTATGACCACTCATGTCCTCAGGCTAAGAACATTGGTCAGTTTGTCGCAAAGGTCAGTAGCAAAAGAGGCTCAGATGGTCGCTTCGCTGCTCTCAGCTTCCTTTCCATGATTGTTTCGTCAAGGTTTGTTCTTTACTCCAAATACATTTTGTCACTACAAGTAAATTAATGCTATACTTCGCCATTAAATGGACTTTATTTTAGCGAGACACAAAATTATCTCGAACATGACCATTAAGTCTGCCATTAACTCTAGGAACGTACTATTTAGCTTGTACCTAAGTTCACGGATGTATTGTTTCCATTGTTTAATATCACTATGAGTTTAGTGATAACTTAGGTGTCTTAATTATGAAGCTGGCCAGTTTAATTTATATAAACAATACTAACTAAAATGCTAAAAGTGCGGTTACATTGATCACAAAATAGCTACATTTTTATTTTAACCAAACGATTATAGGTCAAACGGGAAATATATAAAATGAAAAGCAATAGATTATTAGAAAACGGGTTGTAAAAGTCCAGTTGGTTGTTTGTGACTGGTGAACAGGGTATTTGGATACAGTAAAACTTTTAGTTCTGCGGACAATGAGGAAAATAGGTGTTTGGATTCGTATAGTTTACTATGGTTTTACTCTCTAGAAATCATTCTATGAATACTTTATACATGTGCGTTATACTTAATCTATCAACTTCGTATATCTGTATCAGGTTTGAGAATCGCGATCAAAAGCAGAGCTTGTTAAGCATTAGCTCCGTAATATTGCCTAATCTTCACGCTTACTTGGTTTTGAACCCATTAGCCAATGATGATACTGTGAAGAAACATTATAGAAAACTAGCTTTATCACTTCATCCCGATAAGAACAAGTCTATAGATGGAAGGGCATTCCACTCGCTTCGCTAAGCATGGAATTTGTTATCCGTAAAGATAAAAAGATCGTGTATGATCATAAAAGGCATGCTCGCTTTTGAAACAGATGGTTCCTCGTGAACGAAGTTGTCACGAAAGTGCATATACCTCCAACTCAGAACGGTTTTCACAATGTCACGAAGAGTACAGTTGCCCGGACTGCCGCCGCAGATGCGCAGACAAAGGTTGCACTTCTCAAAAGAAGGATAAAACTACTACCTCGACGAAGAAAACGTAAGAGTCAAAAGGATGAGACTAATGGGACTACCAAGACGGTTCCCACTCTGCCCTTCATCCTCCAATGAACAGATAGCTCCCGAGACGCCAAAGGTCAAAGGTTCTAAAAAAAAGAACAAAGTTAACGGACTACCAATAGAAAGTATGTCGAATATTAATGAATATTTTCTTATCTCAATCAATATAGTGTTCACTTGGCCAATAAGAATCGATTTCATGGATGAATTTTAATTTTTTATTTTTGTTCATAGAGCCATGTTCTTGATAGAAAACCGGGCTCTATAACATATAATAGAGCCCGTTTTCAAAACCGGGCTCTATTTGTTTTTGCATAGAGTCCCTCCCCTTTTGTGCCCTCATGCAAAACCGGGCTCTTTGCACCTTTTTAACCGGGCTCTATTCCCTTTTTTGTAGTAGTGCTCATCGATCAAGCGCATAACATTGAGGCCGGCCACTGTACAAGCATCCTTGGTTAATTGTCGTTGTTCGTCACTAAAATAGACAGGGACAGTAATTACTACATGTGTGACTATTTTTCCAAGGTATGCTTCAGCAGCCTCTTTTAAATCTCTAAGAATCATAGAATATATATCTTCACATGAATATCCTATGCTCCAAGATTCAAGTTCAAATTTGAGCATTGAATTTTCCGCATCTCCTTCAGGCATCATAAAAGGCCATAACAC
>OU343217.1:52818404-52904893 GCA_910596185.1 Chrysanthemum makinoi | reverse complement strand
TTAATTTAATCAGTGAATAAAAACTGCTCTAATTTCACCTAGCCTCTTTTGTTTCTTTCATTTCGAACAAATTTGATACAATTTGTGTTTTGCTTCGCTTTTTAGGTATATACTTATGGTTTTAATTTTGTTAGTAGTTTGTTAGGGATGTTATTTAGCTTCAATATATGTTTATTAGGGTGAATCTGATGGCGTCGTGTGGTATCGGTTTATGTACAACTCTTTTATTAATTTCAGGTTCATTACTGATGTTACTTAGTTAGGCGAATATGTTAAACTCGATAGTTCGATTTTGGTAACTACCTCACCTAATCTCCTTCATTTCGAACTAAGTTGTTACAATATGATTAGGTATTTATGTTGAATTTGTTGGTTGTTTGCTATCTAGTTTAGTATATGTTGTGAAGTTTAAATTTTATTACATTATCTAATAGAAAAACACACCTATCTGATGGATTAGGTGTTGTGTGTGTTGTTCAAAGTGAGGTATTTTATTGGTTCGGATTGAAGTTTTGTGTTTAATACTTTTAGGTACTTAGGATTTATATAATGCTAGTAGTGTGTTACTAATTCAGCTCAAATATAAGTTGTGAAGCGTAGTTTCATTGTCAAATTTCTTCAATTGGGTTGGTATCAGTGAACCAGTCCATCTACTTACTGAACAAGTGCAGTAGTTATGACCATTGGAAGTTAAGGTTTGAGCTTTATCGACTTCAACTTTGAATACATCTATGAGCTTTAAATATTTACCAAAGAGTTAAGTTCAAAAAGTTTAATAGGGCTTAGACTTGCTTGGTTTTTGGACCATATTCAGCCATCCATGTTATGCTGAGATTCTCTTAAATTGGTTTTAGATTTATAATCAAGTTTTGTGGAATATATCTGTGCTGAGCTCGAAGCAAGCTTGTTTTGTCAAGCATAGTTCTTAATGGTATTTTTGAGCTCAATAGCTTTTAAGTTGAGCTGAAATCTTTCTCAAGAAGAACTCTAGCATCCATTAAAAGTACTCGTCAATATCTTGAATTGATTTTGAGCTTACCGTAAACGGAGCATGTAATTCTTTTCAAGGTGTTTAATACAAAGTTGTTGATTTGATTGAATACAAATAACAAGTTCTGTAGGTTGGATGATGTTTGCAGTAAATTTGAGAAAAACTTCAAATCAGTTTACTAGTTGGAAGCTTACAGGGTTGACATAAAAATCAATATTCAACTCTATTGTTTGGGAACAGAGTGAGTACTTAGTCTGATTCTCACATTTTGGTTTTTCATTTGTGAACTGTAGACCGGATATTCAGGGAGGATTGTAAAACTGTGGACGTTTATGAGTCAAGAACGAAAGATATTGTTTCAGCAGCTGTTGGTGGATTCAATGGTATGATTTTACTCGATCAGTGATTTTTTAATGTAGTTCCTTATCTAATTTTCTTTCATATTTATTTAACACAATCAATTTTTGTTAATCCGCAATCTTTTCAAGCACAACCACATGCTTTTACGCATCTGGAATCATCTAATGGAACTTGAGACTAATGTTTAAAGTTTCAAATAAACCAAATGTTCTCTCCTTGATATGGAAAGACAATTCCATATTTGATATCGTATGTAATACCTTGCATGTTCAACATTGTAGGATTTAATATAACACAACATCATCAAAATTAGGCCTTTACACTAACAACCAATATAAAGAACCATACTCTCATATGCTTGGGATTTGGCAATGGTCTATCTGTCTATACTCTGCACTTCAAACATTTCTTGTAAATACTGTAATAGGCTCCATATGCAAGGCCTAAAACTTTGAAGGCAATAATGCAATATATTATCACATATTTTAGAACAGGGCATGTGTGATGTCACCATGTTTGTTGGAACTTGTACCATGACATCCCGCACATGGTTTTATTTCAAATCGTACCTTCATTAATTATCAGGGCACCTAATATGAAAAGTTAGCATTTGAATTCCATGATACCCCTACACTGAGAATAGAAAATAGTAAGTCCTGGTTAGCTATGTGCTAGTGTTTATTTATTGAATTTTAATGCTCTTAGATTGGGACACTCATATATTTTTTAATATATATATTTTTTATTTTCTTTTGTGGGGAGGCTGTATATTCATCTTGATTTTTATCTATCTTACTGCCTTTTCTTTAGGCACTGTTTTTGCATATGGACAAACCAACAGTGGCAAAACGCACACTATGCGTGGGTCTAGTGCTGAACCTGGAGTCATCCCTTTAGCAGTACATGATCTCTTTAGCATGATAGAACAGGTAGTTTTACCTCTTTGTAACCTTTTTCCTCTTATCTTGGAAAATTAACTGTGAATACAAGAAATTGTAACTAAACCATGAGAAGTGCAGTGACTGTTGGCTTCTTCATAGTTACATTTGGTGGCCATAGCCATACCGGTTTTTTTAAATTGTTGGACACACCCCCTTTGATTTCCATTTTCAGTAGATCTATGGCAGCCAGTCAGCCACCAAAGTTACCAGCAATTTTATCATCTTATTTTATGTTAAAGAGTGTTTCTAAGGTTGGCAGATGACACATTAATTTTTATGTTCGTTTAATAGTTGTCTGTTTGGTGGTTGCCATAGATCCACTTTTTGATTTAGTGTAGATAATATAATCTTGGCTGGGTAGTTGGATTCTATGCTCTTAGTTATATCTGGTGTTTTTTTCTTTGAAGGAAACGAATCGGGAGTTTCTTCTGAGGATGTCCTACATGGAGATCTATAATGAAGAAATCAATGATTTGTTGGCCCCAGACCACCGAAAGCTGCAAATTCATGAAAGCATTGAGGTAGAAGTATAATAGTTTCCACTGCTCTTTTTACTGGTATATGCTTTTGTAGTTTTTTAATTTTGTGTTTTCTTATGTAGCGTGGAATCTTTGTTGCTGGCTTAAAAGAAGAAATTGTTACTAGCCCAAAGCAAGTGCTCCAGTTTATGGAGTTTGGTGAAGGTACATTCCATAATAATTTCATTTTATCTGTATCAGCAACATTTTTATGGGTAGTATTTCAGGTAACCTAATAGTAAACCCATCCTTCAAAGCAAACATCTTACTCATACAGTTATACCAGTCAAATAAAAAGTTTGGGGGGAGGGGTATTATAGTCAAAAGTATTTATACTTTTTTTTTTTTTTTTTTTTTGGCTTGCTTTTGACATAATGTTCTTCTTTTAAACTCAAATGATCTTATCTTCTGCTTTTTCCCTTTTTATAATTTGTAGCTCATCGTCATATTGGGGAGACAAATATGAATTTACACAGCAGTAGGTCTCATACTATTTTCCGCATGGTATGGTTACTATTCCTTCTAACTTTTCCTAATTGAACTTGTGCAAGTTCATAAGTGGAAGATTATGCATGTGTAGATTATAGAGAGCAGGGATAAAGTTGAAGATGAATATGCAGAGAGTTCTTGTGACGCTGTTCGTGTATCTGTTTTGGTATGTATTATGAAACAGTAGTTTCTTACATTATGCTCCTTTTTTGTATATGCTGATTTGTTTATCTACTTTTCTTTTTCATCGTCTTAGAACTTGGTGGACCTTGCTGGTTCAGAAAGGGCTGCAAAAACTGGTGCAGAAGGTGTTCGACTAAAAGAAGGTTCCCACATTAACAAGAGTTTGATGACACTTGGAACTGTCATAAAAAAGCTAAGTGAAGGTGCCGAGAGCCAAGGGTAGGTTCAGATGATCCAAAGTATAATCTTGTAATTCCTGACAAATTCTAATAAGATATACTATCGTCTAATGCAGGGGTCATGTTCCTTATCGGGACAGCAAGCTTACACGTATCTTGCAGCCTGCACTGGGTGGGAATGCAAATACAGCCATCATTTGTAACATTACACTGGCACAGGTGAACCTAAAATTTGCATAAAGTATTTAAACATGTTTCTTTTCTCTG
Organism: Chrysanthemum makinoi; assembly: GCA_910596185.1. Classification (NCBI taxonomy): domain Eukaryota; kingdom Viridiplantae; phylum Streptophyta; class Magnoliopsida; order Asterales; family Asteraceae; genus Chrysanthemum; species Chrysanthemum makinoi. The sequence goes on along the minus strand of OU343217.1, from coordinate 52,900,965 downwards.
TAATTATTAGTATGTATTGTTTAAAGTAGAAATGTAGAATCATGAGTAGCTGTAAGTGCATGAGTGTTCTTTCAAGTCAATTTGGTGTCACAAGCATTAGATAAATTGTATCATCTGATGTTCTTATAACTCTACTTATTTTAATCATAAATTCTGTCCTCTATCATCGTTACCTGATATTTCTTCTTTCTAAAATGGCAGATTCATGCTGATGAGACAAAAAGCAGCCTTCAGTTTGCAAGCCGAGCTTTACGTGTTACTAACTGTGTTCATGTGAATGAGGTTTTTTTTTCAACACATCTCATATAACTGTGCTCTGGAAGTTTACCTTTTCTCAACTTCATTCTATTTGGCAGATTTTGACAGATGCTGCTTTATTAAAGCGGCAAAAGAAAGAAATTGAGGAGCTTCGAGCAAAGTTACAGGTTAGCCGCTCATAGAAGAAATGTTAATTTAGCACTTGCCTCATTGTTGGTATACTCATTATATATCTTTCTTTTTTGCTTTTCTTACAATCTTTCAGGGCTCTCATTCAGACCACTTAGGAGAAGAGATTCTCAACTTGAGGAATACATTGTTGCAGGTGGATAAATCGTAGTAGTTAAATAATTGCTATAGCGTTTTGTATAATTATTAATTTCAGTACTGTCATGTAGAGTGAATTAGAGAGGGAACGAATAGCTTTGGAGCTTGAAGAGGAAAAGAAAGCTCAAGCTAAAAGAGAGAAGATGCTGCTTGAGCAAGAGAAGAAGATCCAGAACCTTAGTTCTATGGTTTTAATCTCTAATAGAGATGAAAATCGTGATCATCGCAAGAAGGTCTGAGTCTAAAATTTATATTTCTCTTCTAGACATCTCTTTTAATGTTTTATGATGGATACGTCTTCTAAGCAATTATGTTTTTACTTAAAGATTTTTTTTTTCGGATTTCGATATATAATGTAGTACCCAAAGCACAACTGGGTATAAACAAACGGAAATACCAAATGAAGCAATATAATTTATTATTATTATTATTATTATTATTATTATTATTATTATTATTATTTTGTGTAGTAGCATTTTTGAGGACTTGCTTGAAAAATATTACAAGTAGGAGCATAAATGATACACCAAAAGAATACTAAATCATCTAAAGCTCTTTAACCTCCGTCATTATTGAAAGCTATTAGTATTACTTAAATGATATTGTTGGTTTTTGGTGGTTAAGAAGACAATTGTAGGTCAGTGAACACACTAAAGGTAGGAGCCTATGAGACAATAAGACAATTTTTTTAATTGAAAGACCTCATAATTTTTCAAATACTAGAAGCTTGTCTACAGATTTTCATAATTCCTTAACACGACAAGAAACCTTAAAGAAAGAATATACTCTTAAATTAAGGATTACTACCCCATCAATGGCGCTTCAGTGCTCTCTAAATATCATTGAAAAATATCCCTATGTGAAAAATGCTTATTCTCATAAGATATAAAGTCATCTGGATATACCTCAATAATATTTTGAGTGAAACCTCAAGGGACTCTTCATGCTTAAAATTACACTTAAAAGCTATTTGATTGACTATGAAGTGCTTTATGCTCTTTGTATGCTCAAATTTTCTTCTTTTGGTGTGTAAATATTCCGCACTTATTATTTTTTGTTTCATCTTAATACTTCACTACAAGTAACTTCTGTCCCCTTCTTTTGAACATGTTTGTTCCCATATTCTACCCGTAAAGGAAAAGCGGCGTGATACCTGGTGTCCTGGAAAACTGTCAGAAAAGATGGCAAATGAGGTATTAAAATATCCAACCAGACGTTTCCTTTTAATCCTTGTTCTATACTCATGCAATATATACTATTTACCAATGCTCTCCAGTTACCTTTCACTATCCCGGGTCAAGGTTCTGCTTTGAGACCTGTTAGAGCTGACCGTGAAAGAGGACCACTTTTACCTTTTGAGGAACTAGTTAATGATAATACCTCAAATGCATGCAAGCAGGAGAAGATTTGTTATAATGTGGCATCGTGTGACACTGTTCTTCCAACACACTCATTTATTCATGTTACAAGCAGAAAAAAGTCACAGGCTAGAAAAAGGAGCTTACCAACGGTTGGTTATATGTTTTGGATCACGCATATTTTACAAAACTTAGGTAGGAATACATGTAATAGTTTTACTTGCAGGAAAGTGCCGAGCTAAGAGAAATGCGAGCAGAATATGAAAATTTGCTCTTACAATTTGAAAGCCAGGTCAGTGTACTTTTTGCTGTTTATTTTATTGATAAAGATGGTATACTTTCATTTCATATTGCTAATATTTTCTTGCTAAAGAGAACTACAAGTGAAATACAAATTGACTATTTAACAAGAAGACTTGCGGATGCTACCTACTCATCAGATATTGATGAAAAGGCTATTCAGTTACCCACTGTCAGAAGTTTAAACGAAGTGGAGACAAATCTTGTTATTGAGCAACTTCTGGAAAAGGTCTAGTCTTTTATTCTTTCATCATAAGGATGAGTTCCGTCTCGATGTTTCGTTAGTTACTTTCTTCTTCATGCTGTAGTGTAGATATCAATGTTGGAGTTGGAGAGGTCTTCAAACTTGCAGAATTTGGAGTCTGCTATTGAATCAGAAACAGAGAAAAATATGCGTGAAAGCTTTAATTGCAACAAAAGAGTATAATTCTTGGATAAATGATATTATTACTGCGATACATATCTCCAGTGGAGTAGTTTTTTTTGCTGTACACTTCACTATTCTTGCTTTTAATTAGTTCATTGCGTATCTTGTAGCTATACATGAAGCTCGTTGCTGCACAGGAGGAAGCCAGTTTGACTCGTGAACAGCTTACTTCAATGGTATCTACTATAATACTTGGTGGATGCATCTTTTCTTTTTTATGATAAAGGTTGCTATGTTGTAATTTATACTCCCTCGCCCTGGGAAGGTCTTCTCTTTTCCAAAGAACAAGTTAGATGAATAGTCATTAACCAAAAATATAGGAGAAAAATGATATTTTTGTTTACGTTTCCGTTAAGATTATTTATATGGGTAGATATCGCTAAACCTATAAGGGTTAAATTGGAACTAAATTACTAAGTATTAAACAGAACCTGAACACTGTTGCTATATAGAAGCTTCAAAAGGTTTAGTCTTTTATTTTTTCTTTTTAGGGACGAGTTTCAATCTCAATCTATTGTTAGTTAAAATCTTCTTCATGTTGTAATGTAGATATCAAAGTTGGAGTTGGAGAGGTCTTCAAACTTGCAGAATTTAGAGTCTGTTGTTGAATCAGAAACAGAGACAATTATGCATGAAAGCTTTGAGTGCAACAAAAGAGTATAATTCTTGGATGAACAATATTATCATCAAGATATATTTCTCCCATGGATATATCTTTTATATATATATTTTTTTGTTTTTATACATGTTGCAATTCTCGCTTTGAAATAGTTCACTTGGTATCTTGTAGCTATACACGAAGCTCCTGGCTGCACAGGAGGAAGCCAATTTGGCTCGTCAACAACTTACTGCAATGGTATCTATTATAATACTTGATGCATGCATCTTCCTGTTTCATGATAATGGTTGCTATATTATAATATATATTCCCTTTCTCTAGAAAAGTATTTTATTTTATTTTTTATTTTTTTTCTATTGAACATGTTAGACGAGCAGTCATTGCCTAAAGGTACAGGAGCACAATGATATTTTGCATTTTATTATGATCATTAGAAAGGTTATAAATCACTAAAACCAATTAAGGTAAAACTGGTAGTAAATTACTAAGTATTACACTGAACCTTAACACCATTGTTATCAAGAAACATCTGGAAATGGTCTGGTGGATGAGTTCCAATCTCAGTGTGCTGTTAGCTAAACTCTTATTCATGCTGTAATGTAGATATCAATGCTGGAGTTGGAGAGGTCTTCAAACTTGCAGAATTTGGAGTCTGCTGTTGAATCAGAAACAGAGAAAAATATGCATGAAAGCTTAAACTGCAACAAAAGAGTATAATTCTTGGATAAATAATACTATCATTGAGATACATTTCTCCTGTGGTGATAGTTGTTCTTTTTGCTATACAAGCTGTTATTCTTGCTTTTAATTAGTTTATTGGGTATCTTGTAGCTATACACACAGCTGTTGGCTGCACAAGAGGAAGCCAGTATGGCTCGTCGACAACTTACTTCAATGGTATCTATTATAATACTTGATGCACTCATCTTCCTGTTTCATGATAATGGTTGCTATGTTACTAATATACTCCCTGTCTCTGGAAAAAGTCATTTTCTTTTCCAATTAACAAGTTAGATTAGCAGTCACTACTCAATAATAAGGAGCACACTGATATTTTGGTTTACATGTCAATTACGATCTAAATATTTATTTAACAATTACTTACAGCACATGAAACTCGCATAATTCTATGTAGGACGAGACTGCTGAGGTGTTTGCGAAGGTATCAGCGGATTTCCAAGAAATGACATTTGACATTCAACATTCGAAAACCATAGTCGAGTCTTTGATGGATGAGCATTTGCAAAGTTTTAATGCCTTGACAGGCGTTATTGCTGTGAGTAATTCCAAATCCATGATCTATAATTATAAGCTGGCAAGTGATGCTGATACTATGAGGTATTACAATTTTGTTAACTTGTGCAGGATGTCAGGTCTTTCTCTTCCATTGACTTTATTCAAATAAAAACACTACTGGGTGACTATGAAAAAGTTTGTTCTTGCTTGAAAGCTAAAGTAGCTGAACTTGAACGTGAAAAGGTATGATTGACTTTGCTTACATAGTTCCATATGTTTAGTGGTAGCAATTTTGACCTATTTGGCTATTTACTCATGACTGGTTCGATTTGGGTTACCTTTTATATCTAGGAGTAACAGTTTAAACAGATCAAAAGTTGCCTAAAGTGTGTGTAATGCATGAAACCTTCTCAATCATTTAGTTAGATGAAAGAAATTGGTCTAAAAGTGTTTCGGTCAACCCAATTTGCTTTATAAGAAAAATATCCGCTTTAACGTGTAACCTAACCCACACATTTTCTTCCACCTCGGCATATATCCACCCTATTCACAGTTATGAGATACCTGTGGTTTTTGTAGCTTCATATGTACAATCAGTCCGAGGACCTTCACAAAAGAATAGAAGAAGCATGTTCAAGTAGTGAAAGCTCATCACAGGCTTTAAGAGTATGTCACTGATTTTCACAAATGACCACCAGAAAGTTATGCTCTCCCTTTAATTAAACATTCTTCTAACATTTATTTTATCTTCCAGGAACTTTCTGAACGTTATGAAACAGAAAAATCTGAATTGTTTTCTGAAATCACATCACTCCAAAATGAATTATCACGCCTGTCATCTTCTGCTTTATCTAAAGAGAAGGAAACTATGAGAAAAGACCTTGAGAAAACAAAATCAAAATTGAAAGAAACAGAGTCTAAATTGAGGAATATCATCCAAGAAAAAACAAAGTTGGAGGTAACCAATAACTACTTATTTCTTGAAAATATAATATGATGATTAACCGAAACTTTTCTCTTCATTCTCACATTTGCATTTCATTTATCTAGAGTGAAAAAGTGTCTTGTGAGAGAGAAATAAAACGCTTACATAGTCAGAGGAGTGTTCTTGAACGTGATATAAATAAACGTGAGTCAATTGCTGGAAGAAGACGTGATTCAGTTATGATGGATAGAAGCTCAAATGCTTTTGACTCAAGAAAAGGCAAAGGATCTGTTGCTACTGTAGATCAGGTAATAAGAAGGGGCTGTTAACTAGAAACGAACTATTTTACTTTAACAGCACATAAAACCAGCTTTAGATCTAAGCATGTTTTCGAATCTTCTTTTAGGAAGGGTACAGAAAACTGGAAGTGCTTGCATTTGAGATGGAGACTACTATTGCTTCACAAGAAGAACAGTTAGCAATAGTTAATGATGAAAAGCAACAGGCAGATTTAAGATCTGAAAGTTTAGCTTCTGAAGTAGAAGAACTAAATGAAAAGTTAAACTTTTCTGATTCAGAACTACAAAGATTAGAGGAGCTGATTATAAATCTTGTACGTTCTATATATATTTTGTAAGATTTAGTATAAATCAAAATTACAATTTTACTGTAAGATTTAGTATAAATTAAAATAATTATCTTATAAATGTTTCAGAGGTCTGAACTGGAAGAGGCAGCACAACATAATGAGAATGCAGATATGTGTATCAATAAATTGATGGAGGAAAAAGAAGAAATGGCTATGGTATTGACTTAACAAATGTGTTTATTTTACAGTATTATTTATCGACTTCAAAACTGATATATATATTTTGCTTTGATATATTAATTCTATCATATCTTGTAATATGCAGCAACTTACTGACGCTCTTCTGGCAATTGAGGAGGAAAGGGCAATATGGTCAACCACTCAAAGAACTTCAGTTGAAGCCATTGAAAGCAAGTCAAAGTTGTATGCAACTGAGATTGCTTTGTTAACGGAAGCAATGTCAAAGGTAAAGGCCCAGTTTATTGCTTTTTGATTTGTCTTGTTTGAATATTGTAACTGTTTCTTTTACATACGAGTCAATAAAAGATAGTCTTACTATTTTCACATTATATATAGACGTAACATTTATTTAAAAGTATCACTTCTTAATGATTTAAGTGTACCAAAAAGGGTACAATGACTAAAACGTGACAATCAGAATAGTATGTTGGTGTTCTATGAAAAAAACCCGACATATTGCATTGGAACTATTTATTGTCTAACTTCATGTATCATATAATTGTATTCGTTTAAGGTGAGGAATGAACTGGAGGCCTGTCGAGAAGAATGCCACGCCATTAGTGAAAAACTGGCTTTTGCGGAGGAGAAGGTGGAAGTTGAGAAGGCTTGCAGTGTGGAAAAATCACTTGAAATTGAGCGACTAAAGAATGATATTAATCTGCTTGATGATCAGAAAAGAGTAACTGAAGACGTAAGTTTAATACCGTTGAATTATTTAGCATGTCTCAAAATATTTGTCCACTTTCTAAGAAAAATTTAAGTATAATTAGTTAAGTTTCCCATATTACCCCCAAGCAATATTACTATCACAAAACTCAAAAAAAGCATTTAATAACTGGTCAAAGGGTAAAACTTTGTTTGCTAAATAAAGTTGCAATGATTACACTTTTAATAAACTGTGTTTTTACCTAGCGGACATATTGAGATGGAGGGAGTATATCTCACTTGTCACGTATACACTTTATTATATATCATCTTACATGGCTATTGTGAATAATGCTTCAGGCTTTGAAGTCAAAACTAGAATCTGTTTCTTTAAATCATCGAAATGCATGTGAAGAAGTTGATAAACTTCGGATGGATTTAGATGCACTTAGTAAGGAAAGAGATGAACTTGCAGTCAAAGTCAAGGAGTCTGGCCAAACTTCAGTCTCGATGGATGATATCCAGGTTACCGTTTAGTTTCTTAATACAAGTACTTCGTTGACCGTCAAACAAAAGAATTGCATTTAACACTAATTTTGATATCTTACATTTCCAGAAATTACGCGATCAGTTTCTTGATATTAAAAATGAAAGAGATGAGGTAATTGCCCGGGCTGAAGAACTGCAGAATCATAAGGCAGAGCAGCAATTGCTCATGCAAAGATATAACGACAAGGTAAAATGCCCGAACTTCATTGTCATTATTTGGGATATCATTTGAAAATCTCTTAACACGTTAGCTATATTCTGATCAGCTCTTAAACGCCAAAGCTGATGTTGAGGAGTTGACAATGAAGCTATTCACTCTAGATGTCAAGATGCACGATGTAAGCTCTTTTTTCTTGATATCCATGAGTGCAATTATGCTTTAAACCATGCTACCCAAATATAAATCATTGGATCTTCCAAAGATCATATATAGGGTATTTGGATGTGTGGTTTGAACGTGATTATGTAAGTTATAAGATAATTAGCTTACAGAGTTACTAATGATTACATAACCAAAATTGACATTCTATTTATTGTTCAAACAACTAAATTCCAGATGTACAATTATTTCATTAACTATGAGCCTATAATTTGCAAAAGAATCTAAAATTAAATTGCAAAATTTGTATCTTATTTACTAGTATCCAACGATTATCGTAGATCTATAAATATCCAACAATAAGAAATGTATAAAAAGCATATGAAAGGAGGTAAAACACAGGGTATAGAAGTGTAATTGTAGGTTTTTTTTGGTAATTTTGTTGCAAGTTGTATGATACTGATTGTTATTTGACTCATGAATAACCAGCTATTTGAGAAGTTATTTGATCCAAACACTAAACTGAATAATCGGATAGCCTCTAATCAATTTTTATAGCACATTCAAACATCACTTATAATTTCTGTGTGCAGAAGCTTTAGCATGTCGGTGTCTTGTACTAGAGCAACCACTTTGCTATCTTTGGACATTTGTCTAATATCTCACATAACATAATATCCTACTTAATCATATACATTTCTTCATGAGTCAAACAGCTTAACTGTGACTTTTGTTTCAATCATTTTCCGAATAGGATGGTGTAAAAAACAGCATACAAACAGCCAAACTAAGGATGAGGCTGAATGGAGCACAAACGAAGTTGGATAGCATTCGGATCAGATGCAAAGAAGAAGTGATCGAGAAAGAGTTCATGCATAAGCAATTCGAAGATGCTACAAAGAAACTAAAGACTGAGTTGGGGTCACGTGGAAGTGAAATCCTGAATCTGAAAAAGCAACTTGCTCTAAAGGGTTAGTCCGTCACCAATATATCCTCCAAATTTTGTGTTCGTTACTGTAAATGTAAATTATTTTTATTTAAATCCAATACAATGGGTTATATCATTCTGTTTTTTTAATCATCTTTAGAGGTAATATATGGCAGGATACGAGGGTCCAATAATCAGCAACACTTTTTTGGACTTTAACCAATGGAAACCATAAGAAAACTTGTATCTTACAGATTCTGCATTAAAGTTAACAGTATTTTATAATCCAATTACAGATCTCAACTTCATATTCACAAAAAAAAGAATGTTCTTAAGAACACTTCCGAAAAGTAAAATACTACTTGCGAGCCAAGCAATCTTGATTCTGGAAAAAAGTTGGCTTCTAAATATAATCATTTTTTATGGTGTTTTTAAGAAACTATTCAGAACATGATAAACTTAATGCATACTGATAATTTTTTTTCTTACTATTCACAAAAGCATACATGTAATCAGAAATTTTATGACGTACCTCCTGCCACCATTATTGCGCCTATAGGGCTGACATTTCACGCTTGTCCGCTAACACTGCTGACCGGATTCTTTTTCCGGCAGCAACGGAGTGTTTGATTTCTTCTCCCTCCTCAGTATTATTTATTATTTTGCTCTTATTTATTTACTTTTTTTCTGCTTGCATTTTTTGTCCCTTCCCTTGGTGTCTCTGCCTTATATTTTGCTTTCTTTGTAGTGCCTCTCATTAATTTGGTCTTGTACCAGCCTATCTTTTAGTGTTGTGTACCTTTTATTTGTCTTACCCTTGTGCTTGCTTGTTTCGCTCCTTTTGTTGCACTTTCTTGCTCGTAGTTCGTTGGTACTAGGATAGACCCCCTTGATTAGTGACGGTAACCTGAGGTCATGTCTTTTCAGTGAGCTGGGTGGACGGGTTGGCTTAAAGGAGGGGTAGAGAGTTAGACGGGTTAGTGGAGTAGGCGGGGTAGGTAGGGTGGGCGGTTTAGGGTGGTAGGGTCCCTGATAGGGTAGCTGCTCAAGGATCAGTGGGTAGTTGGAACGTTGGGTCTTTAACTTAGGTAAGCTCTTTGAGCTCGCGGATGTGTTGAAGAGACATAAGGTTGATATACGCCTGTGAGACTAAATGGAAGGGCTCCAACACAGGGAGGTTAATGGATACAAGCTATGGTACTGGTTATAGGCGGCGGTAAACGGAGTTGGTGTTATTTTGGCTGAGAGGCTTAAGGATAATGTGATGCAAGTGACCGGAAAATGATAGGATCATGGAGATTATTTTGGTTATTGACGGAGACCGTCAAGGTTATCACCGCATACGCACTACGTGGCCGGAGGAAGCGTAGAAGAAGAGCTTCAACGCTCGACGAAGCCAAGCAGGAGTGCCCGCTTTTACCGCCATTTGTTTTTGGCACGCATCGTTGGGTCGTCAGCTTAATAACAAAACCGAACCACAATGTTCGCTTTTTAGAACTCAAACCAAAACCGTTCGTTTTGGCGGTTCGGTTTTTTCTTTGTTATCTGCGTTCGTTTTTTTCGGTTTCAATCTTAATATTGGCTAAGGCCAAATTATACTAACAAACTTGTTTTACGTACAAAATTAGTTATTCTTCTTTATTTTTTTTTGAATCTAAGCATAATAATGTTTATTGCATAATTCTACAATTACAAACATATAAATGAGACATACACATGTTATGTGAACATACACGTAGTATAATCATTATCAAATACTTATTGATATATTCACACAAAACACGCGACACGACAAACACATATATAAATATAAATGTTAAGATAAATATGAATTTATGAATTTGATTTATTTAGTTATTTAATCATAATATATTAATTAGATATTATATAATAAACCGTCGTTAGTTTGTAGGTTTTGCGTTTGGTTTTTGATGAAACCGAACCGAATCGTATTTTCGGTTTCAAAGTAAAACCGAACCATCGGTTTTAGTTTCTGGACGGTTTTTTTCGGTTCGGTTTTTTCGTTTTCGGTCGGCTCATTTGTATTGTTTTGCTCACCCCTAGTTTGTTTATAGTGGTGACTTGAACGGCCACATGGAGCGAAGTTTCATGGTTATGAGGAGATTTCACGAGGTTTTGCCGGAAAGTTAGGAAACCATTGAAGGACGATCAATTTAGAGTTTGCTACTGCTCACGACTTGGTAGTAGCGAACTCTTTCTTCAAGAAGAGGGATGACCACTGATCACCAGTGAGTGGGGTCACAACACCCGAGACATTATCTGAAGCGGTGATTAGAGCATGCAAAGGATCAGAGGTTTTCCAGGCGAGACATGCCATCCCAACATAAATTGTAGCATTGCCGAGAGGCAACAACCAAGAGAGTAGTGACCGGGCCGCCGAGATTCTTTGGAAGAATTTAAACTGTGAGCGGGCAGAGGCGTTTAGAGCTAAGGTTCAGAGGGACTCTGCTACTCGGTCGGATGACTTAGCTGCTAGAGATGTCAATTGGCCATGGGACGCTTCTTGCGATTATTATCAAAGACATCAAAAGGATTCCTTTGAGGAAGTGCAATCCAAAGTCGCGAGAAACATTCTGTTCGAGAGTTTTCCTCGGTGTCGGAGGGTCATTGTGACATTCCTGCCAAGAGAGGTATAAAGTAGCTGTTAAAGTTAAAAAGGCAGTAGCTCGGGCAAAGGACAAGGCGTACGAGGATTTGTATAAGAGATTAGACTCCAAAGAGGGGGCAAACGATATTTACAAGATTGCTAAAGCCCGAGAGAGAAGAAGGAGGGACCTGGGATGCGTAAAGTATATCAAAGATGAAGGAGGACGGACTATTGTGAACGTAGAGGATATTAGGAAGAGATGGGGAGAGTACTTCTCCTCTCTTTTCAACGAAGGAAGTGCTGAAGGCGCGCCGGATCAAGAGAACACTACCAAGAACGAGTGCTACTATTCGAGGATTAGACAACCGAGAAGTGAAGGTTGCACTACAGGGATACGGAAGAAACAAAGCGGTAGGGCCGGACCAAATCCCCATAGAAGCTTGGAGGTGTCTGGGAGATAGGAGGTTAGATTGGTTGACCTGCCTCTTCAACAAGATCTTTTTCGGGGATAAGATGCCAGAAGAATGGAGACTCAGTGAAGTCATCCTCATCTACAAGAATAAGGGGGATGTACAAGAATGTAGCAACTATAGGGGCATTAAGCTTCTACCATTTTCATGAAGCTTTGGGAGAGAGTTATTGAGAGAAGGTTGAGAAGGGAGACGAGGGTGTCCGAGAACCAATTTGGTTTTATGCCGGGAAGGTCCACGATTGAGGCTATTCACCTACTCAGAAGTCTCATGGGGAAGTATAGAGAAAGACAAAAGGACTTGCATATGGCGTTCCTTGATCTTGAAAAGGCTTATGACAGTGTCCCTCGAGAGTTGATTTGGAAAACTCTTATCGACAGAGGAACCCCAAAGAGATATGTGAGAGTCATTAGGGATATGTGCGAGGGAGCTAAGACTCGCGTATGGACCACGGTGGGGACCTCAGAGTTTTTCCCTGTGGAAGTTGGGCTCCACCAGGGATCCGCAATTAGCCCCTTCCTATTCGCCTTGATCCTGGATGAGATATCTCGAGGGGTACAAGAGGGCATCCCGTGGAGCATGATCTTTGCAGATGACATTGTTTTGGTGGCAGAATCCGCGGAAGGATTAAACACTAGACTTGAGCACTAGAGGAAGGCTCTTGAAGACAACGGTCTTCGGGTGAGCAGAGAGAAGACTGAATACATGAGATGTGATTTTGGGAAGATCGACGCAGGGCACCACGAACAAATTGATATTCATATAGGTGACCATATCCTACCACCCAAGGAGTCTTTTAGATACCTGGGATCGATTGTACACAAATCAAGGAGGATAGATGAGGACGTAACCCACCGGATTAGAGCGGGGTGGGCGAGGTGGAGGGCGGCGTCATGAGTTCTTTGTGACAGGAACATCCCCCTAAAGCTAAAGGGAAAATTCTATAAGGTGGAGATTAGACCTGCTATTTTGTACGGCTCTGAATGTTGGCCCATATCAAAGGCTCATGCTAACAGGGTAGAGGTGGCAGAACTGAGGATGCTAAGATGGACTTGTGGTAAAACCTTGCTCGACATGATCCCGAACGGAGTTTTCAGAGCAAAACTCGAGGTCGGAAATATTGTTTCGAAAATGAGAGAAGGAAGGCTGAGGTGGTTCGGTCATGTCAAGAGGAGGCCACAGTCAGCGCCAGTCAGAAGGGTCGAAGCGCTAGTGGTTGATGGTGTGAGAAGGAGGGGTAGACCCAACCTCAGGTGGGAGGATAGAATTAAGCTAGACATGATGGAACTTTGTTTGACCGAGGACATGATCTCAGATAGGAAGGGGTGGAGGGATAGAATTAGGATTTGCGGGTAGTTTTTGCTAGATGCTTTGTGCTTTGTAGGCTGTTTTTGTCGCTCCCTTTTGCTTTGCCCCTTCTCTTATTTGCTTTGCCGTACCTTTAGGCCCCGTGCATGGTTTGCGTTGCTTTCTTGTTTCCCCTTTAGGTTTGCCTACCTTTTCTTGCTCCTTGCGTTTTGGTTGCTTTGCTCTGTGCCCCCCATTAGTTGGTCTGCTTTTAGGTGTGTCTTGGCTCTTTGTTTTCTGTGCACTTTGTTGTTGGCTTCTCTGTGTGTGCTTGTGCGCGGTTTTCTTTCTCCCCTTTTTGCTTTGTTTGCTTGTTCGGTGTGCTTTCTTTGGCTGTGTTTTTTGCATATTGTTTTATGTCATTTGCTCTTATTTCATTACTTTCTCACCTGCACACATGCACTTGCCGGAGGTCTCGTTGGAAGCAGTCTCTCTACCCACGGGTTTACCCTGGTGTAGGGGTAGGATCTGTCTACATTTTACCTCCCCCATACCCTGCCTCAGCGGGATTGGGTCTGTTGTTGTTGTTGTTGTTGTTGTTTATGAAACCAATACATTGATGTATCCCCCAGTCGATAATCATCCTGAAGATTTCTATTGTGATATCTGTGAGACAGAAATGCACCCCAAACAACCACTCTATCATTGTCATTTGTCACAAATACAAAAACTCTTTTTCTCCTTTATTGCTTTAGTCGACGTGATTGGTATGAAAATATATGGAAGGAGAGCACTCTAACAGTTCCTTATCACAAAACATCCATTAACACTTGTTTGAAGAAAGAAAATGCCAAAGTATGTGTGTTCTAAGTGTAACAAAGATAACAGTTCTTTGGTACTTAAAGATGATATTTATCATTGATCATGTATAATACTATCAGGAAATAAGAGAGGATGCATTTTTTTTTCATTGGTTATTGCTATTTTAACATACATTGGTACTTTAAAGCTGATTTTTTATATTGTCACCTTAAATACTGCTTATTCTTTATGTGGCTTAATGTTTTAACAAATTTTAGTAGTTGTACATAAATCAAAGAAGAAGCTACAAGTTCTAAGCAAATTGCAAGTAAACATTTAGTGTTTCATGTGTGTGAAGTGTATTATAGCATTTTATAACAAAATGCAGTATGCTGCACTCAACGGATAAATTTTTTAAAGATTGCTCAAAGTATTTTTCTTAGATTACAAATCGAGAAAATATTTTGCTCGGTTAGCTGTCACGTAAAGTTGAATAACATATTCTGATTCTTTTCTTTTGCTTACTACTCATCACAAAAATATAAAAGTTAATTTCTTCCTCTTCACAAAAGTATAAAAGTATATATCTTATATCATATGATCAGTTTCGTATATACCTTTATAATATTCAGAAGTTTCATATATTCCTTTCAAATTTCCATGATATCATTCTCATAGTATTTAGAACAGACCAGTTACTTATTGCAATAAGGGTTCACTTAATTAATAACGTACAGAAGTACTTCACGAACACCGTAAATCTAACTCAATGTTAATTCTCTAACTACGAGTAACTAGATCATTGAATTACACATGAAATGTTGATAAATATGGTATTTGAGTGTTTTAACACGATAATCACAATGTTATGATATTAGAAGAAAAAAACGATACATTAGTTTGTATTTCAAAGAAGTATTTGAAGCTTCCTTAAGTAAGTAATTTTCATATTAACAAAAAAATTATGAAAAAGAATATCGACATGATGTCGAATTTGAAAGCTATTTCTTGTGAGTTAGCCCTCCCCTCGCCTATTTATAGGTAAAAAAATATGCATTTGTATTTGTATTGTTTCCTTTAAACTTCAAGTAAATTTGATATCACATTAGAGAGAGAGAGAAAAAAAATAATGGGCGAGATTAATCATTTTAGCCATGAAGAACATTCATTGAAGCTAATCGGAAATTGGGAAACAATTGTTGATGATCATGGCGAGATGAAAGGAGAGGTTCATTGTGAAGGATGTCGAGAACCCATATCAGTATTGGGTGGCTCTGTATATGGGTGTGTCGAGTGTGGTTACTTTCTGCATAAGACATGTACAGAATTGGCACCCACTATCAATCACCATATTCATCCCTTTCATCCTCTTACTATCAATCACCAAAAACGTTCAGGGTGGAGTTGTGACGTGTGCGGTGATAGAGACATACTACCTGGGTTCAGTTACAAATGTGTTGAGTGTGACTTCGATTCATGCCTAAAATGTGCAGCAGCCATCGCACCAAAGGAGGAAACATTGATCAAATTGAATCATGAGGGTCACTCTCAACACACTTTAACCCTCCAGTCAAGATCTGCTTCCTTCCTTTGTGATGCTTGTCATACTAAGGATGAAGACTTTTTCTATATATGTAATGATTGTGACTTTTGGATCCACAAAAACTGTACTACATTAGCTCCCACCATTAACCTACCCTATCACCATCACCCTCTCGTTCTCGTCTATTCACTTCCCGATAATTTCTATAATTTCGAGTATTTTTGTGAATATTGCAACAAATACATCCTACGAAATGATTGGTTGTATCACTGTGCAAACTGTAGATACTTTTCCCACATTAAATGTGCTTTGAATGCACAACTACATTCTACTACTCCAAGGTCAAACTTTTATTTTCTTTTTTATTTTTACTTCTTTTGTTGTGATTTGTTAGTTCACATTCTAAATTAAAACTGTGATTTTCAGAGATGATTCAAGTACTTCTATTGATGAAGAAAATTTAAAGGATTTGTTGCATTTTCCCATGCCATACGCATTTACTGATCCACTGAAGCTGCTACATTCTGGAAAGGTAGTTCATGATGATGGTGAAACAAATGAGATTAACCATTGGAGCCACGATCATCCTTTAATCCTTAATGTTGTACCCCAAGGTAACAACATGACCGACATTAACTCTAGTGATCTAATAGAGGTATGTTAATGGTTGTGTACGGCCCCTGTCCTTTCCATTCTATAGCTGCAGCAAAGATGGATGTTCATTCACTCTTCACAAATATTGTGCCCAGTTACCCCGCACCTTGAAACATCAACTTCACCCACAGTATCCTCTTCGCTTGGTAAATGCAAACTGGTGGTATAAATGCAAGGGTTGTTTTGCCTGGGGCAACACGTTTGTATACAGAAGTGAAACTCTTGAGTTCAGAATTTGTATAAACTGTGCCTTTCTACCCAACACCATCAAACACATATCCCACAAACATCCTCTTATACAGCTTATTGATCCCAAACCTTTATGTAACGCATGTTTTCAATGGTCTGATAGTATAAGCTATGCTTGCAAGGCTTGTGACTTCCAACTATGCATGTTTTGTGCATTGTGGTCACCACAATCTCTTGCTCATAGGTATTGCAAAGGACATGATGAAATCCTATTGACGTATCCCCCAGTCGAGAATCATCCTGAAGATTTCTATTGTGATATATGTGAGGAAGAAATGCACCCCAAAAGACCACTCTATCATTGTCACAAACACAAAAACTCTTTTCACCTTTATTGCCTTAGTCGACGTGATTGGTATGCAAACATATGGAAGGAGGGCACTATAACAGTTTCCTATCACAAACATCCACTAACATTTGTTCGAAGAAAGAAAACGCCAAAGTATGTGTGTTCTAAGTGTAATCAAGATATCAATGGTGTTTTGGTACTTGAATGTCGAGCTAGAGTTTGTAATTTTAATATTTGCTATGATTGTCATCTTAATTGATATCAGCGTTTTTAAATTTCATCCTTAAACATGTAACACTATCAGGAAAGAAAGAAGGATTTATAATTGCTTCTACAGATTATTTCTATTTATCGATACATGTTTAAAGCTTTTTTTTTTTCACATGATCAATTATATGTGTTATTTAAGTGTACAACAACAATACATAATTAATCCCGCCAAGGCGAGAATGTGTTGTTCAAGTGTGAAACTACCTGTTCCTAGTGACAAAGTCTCAAATAAAAGAACTACGCGTTCTAACTTCTAAACAGTAAATCTACTTGAGTATAGTCGTTTCATCTTTTTTGCAAGCTTTGTACAATTATACAAAGAATGTGTTCGGGACTGCCTATTTAAGTATTTAATCTTCTTACTTTATAGCAGATAAATAGTTTATATGAACAGTTTGAGTGTTAGGATAATCTATTTATAGAATAAAATTTTCAAGGGTCCTAAGAAGTATTTGAGGCTTTCAGAATAGCCGAGATGTAAGTAAATGATTCACTTTCAAAATGAAAAAAATATGATATACCTTAGAGACACATCACAAATAAAGACGCGATAGTTATCATTCAGTCACCTACTACTACTACTACTAGTACATGTTTTTAGAAGGCCTTCATATAATCTTGTGTTTTCGCTCAAAAGCATTGGTGATTCTTTTAATGCAATATGCTGCACTCAATGGATACCCAGAAACTGCAGGATTGAAAAAGTTTGAAACCAAGCAAATAATCATGTATCATTCAAAACATAAACCAAGATTTTTGTGTAAACTTAGTGTTTATTTTGTTAAAAATATCATGCATGTGTACATACAAAATTAACTTACTTGAAATAAAATCTTCTATGAAGTCGTTTTCAATTTTTCCATGTGCCATTGCACCAACCTGAGCATAGATACGTCACGTAAGATAATATTTCTAATTAGTGGTCGACTCTGTTGACCATCAAACTCACCTTTTTGATGCAAACGTATAACTTTTCTTGTAAGCATGCCACTAGAAAGTGCGAGTATAATATCCTTTTATATCATTAAACTTATTTAGTTATGAATACAATATTTTTAAGCCTTTCCGCCACAACAATGATTTGTTTGAAACTTTTGGCGAAATAAATTGCTTCTAAAAGTCAATTAGTCAATTTCAAATTAAATATCAAGCCTATACGACTTAGTTACATACCACAAAAACAGGAGTTGCGTCTTTGTCCGATGTAGCCACATAATCATGCAAATCAACCAACTTTTCTGAACTATGTGAAAACCCTGGCCACAAAACAAAATAGATTTGCAAGTTAGTATGAATTCTTAGAAAATACTTTATAAAGTAACCAGTTTACCGTATCTCCCTTCATAAATATATTAAACTACTAATTTATATATTAGAATTGGAATAGTCCAGCATTACAATTTACATGGGGTGAGAACAATAATAAACCAAATAGCAAGATCGAGACAAGATTGCGAACCTATTTTTCGAGAGTTGACTGGAAGATATTGTGTTACAGGATTCTTAATCACACGCATAAGCTTTTCCTGTTTTCCAACAGCAAAAATGCTTAGTTTTTGAAGTAATTGCACTGAAAGTATCACGAAAGTCGATATTAAAAAGGTCAAACATAAGAAAATCAAGCATATCATGATGTCTTAACTTAAAATGCAAAAAACTGAGAACTTGCACATGATTTACTTACAGTACATTTGATTTATTAGCCCATGTAGAAGATGTGAGCACCACCATCACGTCATCAACATTCTTGTCGATTTACTAAACCACTCATCTCCAACATCACCAAATTATAAAAACAAAACACATCCGTTTGTTCAGAATAAAATTCACACGATTCTTAATCATGAAAGAAACACAAAGTTAGTTTATAAAATTAAGAGTAAATTACACCGTTCGTCCTTGTGGTTTGCGTTGACCGCAGGGTTTAGTCCTTTGACCAAAAAAGTTGCACCGTTCGTCCTTAAGTGTAAAACGTTATGCGTCGTTCGTCCCTTGACCAAAAAACGTTAAGTTTGACTGTTAAAGTCGGGTAAAAATACTAAAATACCCTCACTATCTTCTTCTCTTAACCATTACCACCATCATTTCATCTCTTTCTCTCTCACCTCATCACCGGCCGCCACCCTTCCACCAATGGCCACCTCACGCCTCGTCGCCACCACGTAACCACCATCACCCACCAATCAAACTACTCTATTTTTTCCATCTTCATCCACCACCACCCAATCACTCCAGCCATTCACCTATTTTTCTTGTTGCCTATTAAAATGTAAAAACAATCTTCACTAAAACATTAACAAGTACCTTACCTGGTTGTACTAGCACTCAATTGTCAATAGACGTTTCAAGACAATGAACAAAAAAAAAGCCCTCCTAAAAACAAGAACCTAATCCCTGCTATTCAATCTTTTCAACACATACAAAACTAAACAATGCTAAACCCTTTGTGTATCTTTCACATATCCTTATCAATTCAGATTCTAAGCCGCATGTTAAAAATATGAAAACCAAATGCGCAGATTAACAATATTTTTAGGATTCAATATATATTTTTTTTAACCCACATCTTGACAACAACAACAACATATATAATCATTCTTATAAGTTATAAAAACATCAAATTTATTTATCACCAAAGTCAAGAATAAAAATATCAAAATGATCCTTACAAGAGATGGTGGGTCGACTGGAATGAACCCGAGCAAGAACAAGAAAGAATTCGATTACAAAGATTTATTTCACTTGAATTGAACCAATTACACCTTGAATTGAACACTTGCCACTCGAATTAACAAAACCCCCAAATCAATTTTGAGAAACCCTAACTTTACAAACCCTAATTTTTATGTGATTGTGTGTGAAAAGTGAAGAAAACCTGTAAGGAGCCTTCCTATGTATAAATGAATGAAGAGGATGATGTATTCTTGCTTTCTTGACCTAGTGCTTAGGGTATTACTTCTTCTGGCTCTCGTCTCTCTCCCATAGCCACGTTCTAGTACCCTCATGTGAGGTCTAACAATATAGGTCTCTGTTTGAAGGGGCTTGATAATGATGGATCAACTTTTTATGTTCAGAAGAAGGTTAGTAGGTTTGATGTTTTGGTGTATGAGGCGTGGAGGAAAATGGATGCAAAGAAGTTCTTTGATTCGATAGGCGAG
This sequence comes from Chrysanthemum makinoi, assembly GCA_910596185.1. Lineage (NCBI taxonomy): Eukaryota > Viridiplantae > Streptophyta > Magnoliopsida > Asterales > Asteraceae > Chrysanthemum > Chrysanthemum makinoi. The sequence goes on along the minus strand of OU343217.1, from coordinate 52,880,916 downwards.
TTCTTTACCGGCGCTGATTCTATTCCCTGGTGTGAATCTGACATCGTCCTTGTAAGTCTCCTTCAGTTTTGGTGTAGGAGGCATGGAGGAAAATGGCAGAGAAGAAAATGATGGGGCAAAAAGGTGGATTTAGGATTATGTGGGTGGGTGGGGTAAGAAATGACGGAAATACCCTCATGGGTTAAGTGACTTAACCTCCGTTATCTTGAATTGGTGGGCTCAGATGGACGGAGGGACGAACGGTGCATAACGTTTCACACTTAAGGACGTACGGTGCAATTTTTTTGGTCAAAGGACTAAACCCTGCAGTCAACGCAAACCACAAAGACGAACGGTGTAATTTACTCTAAAATTAATATAAACAAGCCTTAGATTTTTTACGAAAATGCACGATGAATACATAAATGTATGAAATTAACACTTACTGATGAAATTATTGAAAACATTGATGGCTTTTTATGACTAATATAATGAGGCTTTAGGATTTGATGGTATTCATAAAAGCGTGGTTTTTGATTTTTGATTATAAAACGCGAGAATTGTGTAGATTATGACGCTTGCTATGGTTTTTAAGTGTGAGTGTTTTTATTGTTTTGATTTGATTTTTCATGTTTTTTAAGAATATAAAGATTTTACTTTGATGTTTGAATTTGATTTTTTTTCTTTTTTGGACATAAAGAAGGTGGTGAATAGATTATGAAGGCGGTAGGTGGTTGTATAACCTCATGTGCATATTACGTGTGTACGTTTAACGACTACTGTGTTGGTGGGTATCTCCCAGAACAGGGTTAAGACAATCAATGACAGTAGCAATACCACTAGGTGGTTACCGGATATCACTTGAAATCGTGTGATCACTTTCCAAAGTAAACTATTCGACCCAAATGCCTGGGTATCACGAATATCTACTTGGGATAAGAACAAATCAGTTAGAGAATTAGGCACAATTTATAACTCTTTCGCTAATAGTGTTCGTTTTTGTGTGTCCTTCATGCATTATCAGATCTCCTATTTATAGGAGGTTACTCTTGAGTTATTCCAATGGAATTATGAGTATTAATCGGCCCATTAATAGCCTCATAATTATCCCCATTATAGCCGTTAGTGGTTACATATGACCAATTAAACGCGTGGTCATAATGCGTTAATGCTTGCCATTTAGCAGTACTTTCCATAAGCGGTACTTTCCACTAGCGGTACTTTCACTTGAAGTGGAAATACAGCCTATCATGGAAGCAACTTGCTTATCAAGACTTTCATAGCACTAGCGGTGGATACACCACTTCAGTGGAAACACGCCTATCATGGAAACACGCTTATCGTGAAAATCACAAGCAGTTACTTTCCACAGCGGTACTTTCCTCAAGCAGTACTTTCACCGCAGCACTTTTCTACTAGCACTACCAATACAAACCACTATTAGAGTCAGGGTGTTCATGGACCTTATGGGTGTACACTCCGTACCTCCTAACCCATTTCAAGGTGTGAACTAATCCCACAAGTGCACTAAATTTTCCAACATACTGTTAGTGACGGCGAGAGATCAACGACAGACAACGTATTGCAATTAGGGATGAACAATGCATTTTTTTGGGTTAAAGGACGAACGTCTTCGGTCAAAGCAAACCACAAGGAAGAAAGATGTAATTTACTCTTTTTTTAAAATGTAAGCTACGTAAAATAAAAGAGTAAATTACACCGTTCGTCCTTGTGGTTTGCGTTGACCGCAGGGTTTCGTCCTTTGACCAAAAAAGTTGCACCGTTCGTCCTTAAGTGTGAAATGTTATGCACCGTTCGATCCCTTGACCAAAAACGTTAAGTTTGACCGTTAAAACCCATCATGTGACTTGCACATGAGGGTAAATTCGTCATTTCAACACCATAAGGACGAACGGTGTAGATATAGAGCATCACTTTTCCCCATTCCTCATTTTCACTATTCACTCTCTCTTAAAATTTACTTCTCTCTTAATATCCGGTCACCCGGAATCTTTCTTCCGTCACCATCTCTGGCGAATATTCCGCCACGCGCCACCACCAAATCTCACCACCCTTCTAAAGTGGTAGATCGGGTCCTTGTGACTCCATTTTTGCAACACACGCGCTACAAATCATGACGATGCTCCTTAGATCTCGAGTTAAAGGTTCGGATTTCGAGGGTTTTCTATATTAAGGGTTGTGAATCTGTTTGGGTTGCGTACGGGAGTCACCACCGCCACTGTGGTCGCAGCCGCCACATCTAATCTTGTATAAGAAGGTTGCTGGTGCTACAAAACATGTGATTGGAAAGCTTACCACAAAACATGTGATTGGAAAGCTTTCGAAACAAGTCATGTGATTGGAAAGCTTTCGAAACTGATATGGGGAGATCAATCGGAGACCAATGCTAATCAAGCTCCTCCTCGTGCTAGTGTCTAAACTAAAGGATTCCTGCACCCCAAAGAAGGCTCGTGCTAGTGTATTATCTGTACTATTTTGTGTATCAAGATTTTATTTTGTAATGCTTATATTCGATACATTTGTGATTGATCCTTGTAATTTAACTGGAATGGGGTTGCTGCTAGTCAATCAAAAGGTATTTTCATACTTGCAGGTATGTATATAATATATATGATTTAGTTTATTCTTTGAAGCCAATCTTGTTATTTTACAAGGACCTTAAGGAGCAGAGCTTAAAAATTGTTGCGCTAATGTGGGGTTAGTTTTTCGAGTTCGTGTTTGGGTTTGGTAAAATCATCGGGTCAAGGAACTGATGATTTGGGTAATTTAGCAACTTAGTTTTATGCAGTTAGTCATAAGTTACTTCTGGTTAGTAGTAGTTTGTGATTAATCTAGCTTGGTGTTTGGGATTGCGTAGCAATTACCTGTTTAATCATCTGAACTTGTTACCGTAGCAATTACCTAACCCCATTTGTTCTCGGCAAGACATTTGGAGGTTTTGGATTGTTGGGTGTTTGATTGAGGTGGTCGGAATTTGATGGAGGTGGAAAAAATTGTGGCCATTTGAAAATAATGATGGTGAGGATGATGAATGGTTGTGTTTGTATGTGTGTTTGTGTGGTCTTATCCACATAAACTACACCGTTCGTCCTTATGGTGTTGAAATGACGAATTTACCCTCATGTGCAAGTCACATGATGGGTTTTTAACGGTCAAACTTAACGTTTTTTGGTCAAGGGACGAACGGTGCAACTTTTTTGGTCAAAGGACGAAACCCTGCGGTCAACGCAAACCACAAGGACGAACGGTGTAATTTACTCAAAATAAAATATATGCATTTCTCTCCAAAATATAAGCTTTGTCTGGTGTGCAAAATTTAAAGAGTTAAAGATCATTTACTACCAAACATATTTTTACGTACCAAAGGATCAATCTCAACTCTTCATCTTTAAGTGAATCTAATAGATAAATTAATTCCAACAATTTAAAGAGGAGAGTTATTTTACATGCCAAATTTTTCTCACATACCAAGGATTCATCTCCATCATCCATCTAAAAAGATATCAATGGCTGAGATTAAAAGCATTTTATTATTTCACATATTTTTTATAATTTAAATATCTTTAAAACCGTTAATCGTTAAGCGAAAATATTTACACCATCGCGACGAACATTTAATTATATTTCTATAGACGGACACTTTGATATACTTTCGAAAAAAGAAAAAAAACGATTTTTTCACGTTTTTTTACGTTATTGAAATTTGCATGAAAAAATCATATATGATTAAACACTAAATTGAATATCACATGTGATATTTGTGTTAAATCATATATGATATGTAATATCACATGTGATATGATATGCATCTCATGTGTGATTTTATATTAATATCACATGTGATATTACATATCATATATGATTTAACACTAATATCACATGTGACATTTAAATTAGTGTTTAATAATATATGATTTTTAATGCAAATTTCAGTAATAACGAAAAAACTTAAAAAAAACGTGAAAAATACGATTTTTTTTTTGAAAGTATATCAAAGTGCTTATCTATAGAAAGATAATTAAATACTCGTTGCAATGATATATATATATTTTTTGGCTTAACGATTAACAGTTTGAAAGATATTAATATTTGAAAAAAATGATAGAAAGTTGGTTTTTTAAATTGTTGGGATTAATCTCATCCATTAGATCAAATAAAAATGGTGGGTGTAGATTGATCCCTTGATATGTAAAAAATCTTTTTTCCTCAAATGATCTTAAATCCAATTAAAAAAACTCACTTTCTTCATTTTTTTTAAATACAAATATCTTTCAACCCGTTAATCGTTAAGCGAAAAAAAAAATATTATTACGACGAGCATTTAATTATCTTTCTATAGTGAGCACTTTAATATACTTTCAGAAAAACAATTTCTTCGTATTTTCACTTTTTTTTACGTTTTTTTTTTCATTTTTTAATTTTTTTCATTACTGAAATTTGCATAAAAAAATCACATGTGATTAAGCAATATCTTAAATATTCTAATAATATCACATGTGATATTAGCGTTAAATCATATATGATATGTAATATCATATGTGATATATTATTGAAATATTCAAATTAGTATTTAATCACATGTGATTTTTTCATGCAAATTTCAGTAACGAAAAAAAAAAATTGAAAAAACGTGAAAAAAACAAAAACAAAATTTTTTGTCTAAAGTATATCAAAGTTACCGTCTATAGAAAGATAATTGATTGCTCGTCGCGATGGTGTAATTATTTTTGCTTAACGATTAACGGTTTAAAAGACATTTAAATTATAAAAAATAGATGAAATATTAAAATGCATTTAATCTTAACCATTGATTTTTTTAGATGAATGTTGGAGATTAATCCCTTGGTATGTAAGAAAAGTTTGATATGTAAAATAACTCTACTCAAATAAAAAAGAGAAAAACAATACCTTAAAATAAAATGTTAATTCATGTACTTTATAAAAAATATTAATTCTTTCTAATTTCCACTCCTGCTCCCAATCCATTTATAGATTCGGGTGTGTTTGGTAACAACTAGCATTAGCCGTGAGCGGTAATAATATGCAAAATCAGAATAAGTATTCGGTAAAAATAAATGAAGCTACTTATTGTTTGCCAAACGAGCATTAAAGATTATAACGTTCGACGCTTAATGCCTACCGCCCCTAAATGCATCCTAAATACTCCGCGCCAACAAACCTTCATCTCCGGCCCAACAACTCTTACATTTTCAAAACATAACAGTTAAGGGGGTGTGCATTTTCAAAAGATGATACATAACTTTTTTAGTTTACAATAATGAGTGATTGATGTGTTTGATGATAGCCGTCATTATACAATCTAAAAATTCAGGGTTGGTGAAATTAACACACCTCAGCGTTATCTGCTTTGTCACCCAATATAATATCATTGAATATGGAGTTGTGTAGATACTTCATACTTGAAAATTTCCAATACTCACACACTAAAGAGAGAGAAACGCGGAGTATGGAAGAGATTAACCATTTTAGCCATGAACAACATTCATTGAAGCTAATTGAAAACTGGGAGACGGTTTTGAGTGTTGGTGGTGATAATGATAATGAGGAGAAGAAAGGTGTGGTTGATTGCATGGGATGTCGAGAACTGATAACGATATCGGGTGGCTCTACATATGGATGCATAGAGTGTAGTTACTTTCTGCATAAGACATGTGCAGAACTACCACCCACTATCAATCACCATATCCATCCTTTCCATTTTCTTACCCTGACCCACTATCAATCACCATTGACTAAATGGAGCTGTGATGTTTGTCGTACGCTCCTATCAAGAGGCTTCAGCTACAACTGCTCAGAGTGTGATTTTGATGCATTCACAAAATGTGGTGTTGTTGTTGTATCCAAGGAGGAAGCGTTAACCAAATTGAAACATGAAGGTCACCCCAGTCACACTTTAACCCTTCAATCAGGACGTGCTTCATTCCTTTGTGATGCTTGTCATAGTGAAGACAAAGACTTTTTCTACCAATGTGATAGTTGTGACTTTTGGATTCACAAAACTTGTGCTTCCTTAGCTCCCACCATCAATTTACCTGGTCATCATGACCCTCTCATTCTCGTCTATTTACTTCCAGACAATTTTTATAATTTTAGATACTATTGTGAATTTTGTGAAGCATACATCCTACGAAACGATTGGTTGTATCATTGTGCAAATTGTAGATACTTTTCCCACATCAAATGTGCTTTAAATGCACAGCTACATTCTACTCCCAGGTCAAACTTTTCTTTTCTTTTCTATCCTTACTTCTTTTGTTGTGATTTGTTAGTTCACATTCTAAATTGTGTTGGCCTTAAACTGGATCTATGGTCTTAACGTTGGTCAAGATATACCAAGTAAAACAAGGATTAAAGAAACGTAAATAGTTTGTATTAATCTGTCATCATCATTCTTACATAATGTTAGGAATTAGAAATTCCAGGTATTAAAGAGTCGGTCACCTCAAGAATATGTAATCGTTAGAAAGCTCGTAGTCGTAGTCATTTTATGTTAAATAGTATTTTGTTTTGTAATACCGTGGAGGACGGACGGGTCTTTACCCACTGTATGCCTGATCCACAGCCCGTAGGTGGCGTTTGTTTGTAAGAAATTATAAATACCCTCTACCTCCCAAGGTAGAGGGTTGGAGCTTCAATACCATTTTTCTTTGTTTCACATAGTTCCCAACTCTCGTCCTTTCTCTTACTAGAACTTTCTCTCTCTAAACTTAGTTAACGCCCCATATGGTTTTGGTTTAGTGTGTTTGTGAAATCTTATATCTAACAATTGGTATCAAGAGCCATGGTTTGATCACTCATCTTTCATGCTTTTTGTTTTGGTGGATTTCATAAGGTTTTTGGGGTATTAAAGGTTTAGGAGAGTTTGATTCATTTGGACAAATTCTAGTGTTAAAGTTTGAATTTTGCTTGTACTTTTGTGTTTAGGATCATCATATGTGTTTATGTTTTGAATTGGAAGGCTTAAATAATTGTGGTTTGGTTGTTTTTGATTGATAAAGTGGTTATTTTTCAAGTTTGGGAAGCGAGTTGTGTCTCGGATAGCTTTTTCTTCAAAGCGAGTTGCTTTGTTATTGGATGCGAATTGGTACATGCGACTTGGTCAAGTTAGCGAGTTGATTTTATGCGACTTGGGTTCTAAGCAAGTTGTTTCTTTAAGCGACTTGATATCTAAAGCGACTTAGCTATTAAGCGAGTTGTAAAGCTAGCGAGTTAAATTAAGCGACTTGGTGTTCAAGCGTGTTGATTGTGTTGCGAGTTGATACTAAAGCGAGTTGGCTATTCAGCGACTTGATTCATTAAGCGTGTTGACAGTGTTGCGAGTTGATGCCAATGCGACTTGGCTATTTAGCGAGTTGATTGATTAAGCGAGTTGGTAATTAAGCGAGTTGTGTGGTTAGCGACTTGTTCATTTAGGCTTGTTACTTCTTCTTGATACATTCTTACGGTTGTTCTTTTGGTTTAGTAAAATCCCGTGAAAGAATCAATTTCCCGGTTTAATCGAAGAATAGTAAAATCCCGTAGAGCTTGAAACATGTCTACCAACGTTCCTACTATCATCTCCACATGCGAGGATGTTCAAGCAACAGGGTCAGATACTCGTCCACCTATGCTTGACAGAACCGACTACGACTCTTGGGCTCAAAGAATCAGATTGTACTGTCTTGGAAAGGAAAATGGGTCAACATTCTCAAATCGATTGATGAAGGACCGTATCTAGTTGAGACTACTAGGGACATAATTGATAAAGCTGAAGATGGAACGATGATCTATGGAATAGACAGACCAAAGACGTATGATGAGCTCAATGATAAGGAGAAGAAGAGAGTCGATGCAGATATCAGGGCTTCTAACATCATACTACAAGGTCTTCCAAAAGACATCTATAAGTTTATCAATCACAACACGCAAAGGCGTATGGGATAATGTCAAGATGCTTCTCGGTTCTAAATTAACCATGGAAGACAGAGAATCACAACTCTATGATGAATTTGAGCACTTCAAGATGAAACCCGATGAGAGTGTCTATGAGTATTACGTGAGATTCCACAAGCTTGTTAATGACATGAGGAACATCAGAATGACCATGCCTAACATTCAGTTGAACTCAAAGTTTGTAAACAACATGAATCCTGAATGGCACAAGTTTGTCACTTCTGTGAAGCTCACTAAGAATACGAATTATGAGCAACTCTATGCCTTCCTTCTTCAGAATGAGAGACATGCCATGTTTGAAAAGAGGATTCTTGAACAATTCAAAACAAATCCAGGAGAGACAAGCTCATCAAATTATTCAACCTGCCTTCTACTCAAACATTGGGATTACCACTAAAGCTTCACAAGTTATACCCATGGGTGATGGAACTCACAAACTCATTCCCTATCCAATGTTCAAACAAGCGATCTGATGCATCCGTAGGAAACTTCATTAGTCAACTAGCTCTCATGATCAGTCAAAACATGAACACTCTCCCACACACCAACAACAACCTCAGAACAACATCCAATCCACATAATCAAGCTCAGAGATGGGAAGGTTATGGTTCAGCCAGTACCAAGAAAGCGCGATACGATCGAGAAGGTGGAGCGGTGGAGGCTATGAGGAAATCAATCGGGGAAGGAATGGAAATCAGGGACAAGTCAAGACAGTTAATGTTACAATCAGTGGTGGTGAGGGACACATTGCAAGGAATTGCACATCTCCAAAACGTCCTCAGAATGCCGAATACTTCAGGGATAAGATGTTGCTAGTGCAAGCTCAGGACAATGGAGTAACCTTGGATGAAGAAGAGCGGTTGTTTCTTGCAGGGAATGCTAAGACATATGATGCAGATGTGGATGAGCGCCTATTCGGAGATTAGGTCACAATCATCGAATTCCTTTCAAGTCAGCCGTGATGCATACGACTTTGATGTTGATGATGGACCTACTGGACAAACAATTTTCATGGCTAGCATTTCTCCAATGGTCTCTCCTAAGGTCTCTACTTCACCACAAGCTGGACCATCCAAAGACAAAATCATCTCCGAGGTATTAAAATTATATGATGAAGTTGATGTGCAAAAGATACATAATGAAATACAATCAACTGAAATCATTGAGTCTGATATTGAAAATATGGGTAATATCAATGTTGTCCCATATGATCAATATGTGAAACAAAGTGAAAGTGTGATTGTATCAAGTGATGTTTCTCCTGCCAATGATGATATGTTTGTGATGAATACATGCATCCGTGCCCCTGATGATTCTCGTATCTTTGAACTTAATGCCTATAAAGAACGAGTTACCATTTATGAACAACGTGCTAAGTTTGAGCTAAATACTCGTGAGCAGGAGTTGGATAACCAAGTGTGTACAATTATTAGAAAAAGTAATTTTAGAGAAGAAGTGTTAAAACAAGAGTTAAATTCCTTACAAGAAAAGCTTTCAAAAACTACTAAGCAAAAACAAGAACTTCAAGAAAATGTTAAAGTGCTTAAGCATGAATTTCATGCCAAGGAATCAAAACTTTTGAATGATTTTTCTAATCTAAAAACTTTGAAGAACAAGCTTGAAAATAAGTTGTACGTACAAGGGAACACCATTCAGACCGCCCACATGATCACTAAGCATAGAGTCTTAAGCGATAAGCATAGCATTCCCCTGGTTGAGGAACCAAATCCAGAGGTCATTAAAAAGGCTAGAAATGCTCATAAGGTACTCTATGATGGCAATGAAATCCTTAAACCTAGACAGAAACCTAGTTGTGCTGAGTGCACTGAGGAAGATAATAAATCTGATGAAGTCACTAGGGAAAGGATGTACAAGAAGTTAGATGATCCTAAATGTAAATAGAATAAAATAATTATCACACCCCATGATTACAAGAAGGAGAATTGGATTTCCTTAAACAAATTTAAGCCTCAGACGTTGTTAACACCTGAACAAGTGTTCTGGAAAAAGGATTTATATATGCTAAAAGCTGAAAATCTTGTTGAAACAAACCCTTCCCTTAGGAAAATGCCTGCTGCGACTGTGTATCCTCCAAATACACCGATGCATTTAGTTCCTAGAATTATTTCCACTAAGAGCAAGACCTTAATCACCAATATGTTATTCTTCAACTATTTGTCGATTTTGAGAAAACTTGTAAGAAAAGTATCACACCCACTGGGATAATCAGAAGGGAAAGGGGTTTTGAACAAACAAAAGAATGCTATCTAACCGAGGTCATGCCTTTCTTCAAACTACTAAAAGATCATTTTGAGAGTCTTAAAAGGGGATAAGTTCAGATATTAAAGGAATGGAAAAGGAATTTGATGCAATGGTAGTTGAGGTTAGTGACTATGAGCGAGCATTAAAATATAATGAGATTGAGAGGAAGAACTTGCATACCTTGAATGAGAATCTTATTTCTGAATGTATTATTCAAGATGTGTTTTACATCGCTACTGAATTGCTCCATTAATGCTTCTCAATTTCATGAATTATCTGTTGCTCTGAAAGTCTCCCATGATCGTGTCATTGAGCTTGAAAAGACTAATTCGAAACTTAAAGAGAAAATTGATCAGGATGATCACGATAAAGCATCTTTCTAAACTAGAAGTTGAACATTTTGATTTACAACTAAAATATCAACATCTAAAAGAAAATGTTAAAACCTCAAATATCAAGACTTCCTTGGATGCTCCTGAATTTGATGCAGTTTTTGAAATTAGCAAACGTGATGAACAGATTCGAGCTCATTGTAACACGATCAAAAAATTGAAAGTCTAAATCTGTCAATTGAAGGGTGAAAAGAACAATGTGACTAGATCCCAAATGCCTCCTCCTTTAGATTCTCAGTACACTCAAACTTTTCATCTTCAAAACTTGGTTAATGCCTTACAAAAGGAAAACGAGAGTTTTCTAGAAGAAAATGAAAAAGTTAAACGACACTTTAAAGAGTTATATGATTCAATGAAAGTCACTCGTGACCAAAACAACAAAAAAATAACGTATTTAAAAAAGGAAATTGAGAATCTGAGAAGTCAGAAAAATGGGAAACTGCCACTTGTTTTCAATAAGAATGTTGTTTCAAAGTCACCCTAGACCAAATACACTGTGACGGTTAAATATATTCCTCCTCATCTTAGGAATAATGAATTTGCGTTTCATGACTATTGTGCTCACCTTAAGGATAGTCTAGAATGTCTCCGTGAGATTGTTGAATAGGATTTCATTAATAAACCTCTTGATAGAGAAATTAGGTTTGTTAGTGCTAAGAAAGTGAATTTTAGTGTGCCTGCAAATAGCTCAAATCATTGTTTTAAGAAAGTAAACACTAATGTGCCTTCTAGTACTTTAGATCCTTGCACATCAAGTTCAGGAATGGCAAAATTAGATCAACCAACTAATGTTCCCATTCCCTCTACAGGAGTAATCAGTGACATTAAAGCGAGCAGGTCAAAGTCTCAAGACAATACAAGGAATGATAGGACCTTGCAAGCTAAGAATGTGCATTGGAAGAGAGTAGAAGACCATTCTAGGAACTTTAAGTTTGAGTCGAATAAAACGAATCGTGTTGATTCTAGTATTAGCCATAGGCATACTGTAATTAATTCGAATTCTGATACTATTTGCAAACCTTGTAATGATGTCTGCTTGAATTCTGGTGCTAATCGTGAAAGTGGTGTGAATGCTTTGTCTAATGATGTCAAATGCCTAGTTAAAATTGTTAATGCTAATATTCGTGCAAAGAAGGCTAAAAGGCAAAGACGTAAGATTGTTAGAAAACAGTGGAAACCCACAGGAAGAACATTTATAAAGATAGGTTATTATTGGATACCTTTTGGCCATAAGAATAATCAGTTTTGTTCTCAAACTGCTAAAACTATGCCCACTAGAGAATGGATGCCTACTGGTAGAACTATTCCCTTAAGAAGTGAACATACTTTGAATAGGTCAAATACAGACACCAGCATCGCATCTATTCCCAATGATTCCATTGCTTCTACTTCTGATATGGATGCTTCTATTTTTGATGTGGGTGTTCCAATTACTGTTACTAACCATGTGGAACCCATTCTTGCATGGGGATCCCAATTATCTAGTTATCCATTCTTGTTCAACTGCAGATCGTTCAAATCGTTCGTGGTACCTGGACTCAGTCGTTCCAAGCATATGACTGGAGACCGGTCGGCTCATGAACCGTGACCAAATTCATCGGGACAGTTAGATTCGGGAATGATCATTTCGGTGCAATTAAGGGTTATGGAGATTATGTTGTTGGAAAAAGTGTTATCTCCAGGGTATATTATGTGGAAGGTCTTGGTCATAACCTGTTCTCTGTTGGTCAATTCTGCGATTCTGATCTAGAAGTAGCCTTCAGAAAACATATTTGTTTCGTTAGAGAACTTGATGGTAAGGAACTTTTAAGAGGTTCACGTGGCTCAAATCTATACACCATCTCTATCGAAGATATGATGAAGTCTTCTCCAATTTGCTTGTTGTCAAAGGCTTTTAAAACAAAGTCATGGTTATGGCATCGTCGTCTCAATCACTTGAACTTCGGCACCATCAATGATCTCTCCAGAAAGGACTTAGTTATAGGTCTCCCTAGACTTAAATATGAAAAGGATCATCTTTGTTCAGCATGCCATTGGGAAAAAGCAAGAAGTATGCCCATAAACCCAAACCTACAAACTCAATTACAGAAGTTCTCCATACTATTCACATGGACTTATGTGGACCCATGAGAGTGCAGAATATCTTTGGGAAGAAATATGTGTTAGTTGTGGTTGATGATTTCTCTAGATTCACTTGGGTAAAATTCTTAAAGAATAAGGATGAAACTCAGATATCATCATCAAACTCATCAAACAGCTGCAGGTTCGTCTTAACAAAACGGTCAGAATCATCCGAACCGACAATGGAACTGAGTTTGTTAACAAACAACTTGGTGAGTTTTATGAAAGTATGGGAATCAGTCATCAAAGAAGTATTCCTCGAACTCCTCAACATAACGGTGTAGTTGAAAGACGAAATCGAACTCTTGTGGAAGCCGCAAGGACTATGCTGATTTACTCAAAAGTTCCAATGTTTATCTGGGGTGAAGCTATCGCCACTGCATGCTACACACAAAATCGATCCCGATTCACACTGCTCATGGAAAAACTCCATATGAACTTGTCCACAACAGAAAACCCGATCTTTCATTCCTTCGTGTGTTCGGTGCTTTATGTTATCCAACTAATGATGGTCAAGATTTAGGAAAACTGAGAGCGAAAGCAGACATTGGAGTTTTTGTAGGCTATGCACCTAATAGTAAAGGTTACCGAATCTACAACAAGAGAACCCGAAATATCATGGAAACAATTCACGTCACGTTTGATGAGCTGACCAGTCAAATGGCTCATGGACAATCCAGTTTAGGATCCCGCACTTCAAAGCAGTCCCATTGGTTCATCTCTTGTACCAAACTCCTCATCAGCAACTCTGTATGTACCTCCCTCTGAAGATGATTTAAAGAAACTGTTTGATGAACAATTTGAGCCAAGTAACAATGATATGACAATTCAACCAACAGAGGCTGCTTCTATCCCTGTCAATGATATTAACCCTTCAACTTCTATGTCATTAAGCCAAGAAGCGCATGCTGCTGACCAATCTGATTCATCAACAAATCTTCAATCATCAAGTGTACATCATGGAAATGCTTCTGATTCATAGGATGAAGTCAATCCCTTTGCCACTCCCGAAGATGCTCCATTTGAAAACATATTTGCTCCTGAATCATCATCAGAACCATCTACTTCAGGAGACATCAATTCTGCTACTTCAGTCCCTCAACAACAGCCACATGAATACCTCAGAAAATGGACTCACGATCATCCACTAGACAACATCATTGGAAATCCCTCTCGTCCAGTATCCACACGGAAACAACTTGCAACAGATGCCTTATGGTGCTTCTTCAACTCCGTACTCTCTAAGATCGAACCAAAAGATGTTAAATCCGCCATGAATGAAGACAGCTGGTTCAATGCCATGCAAGAAGAAATTCATGAGTTTGATCGACTTGATGTATGGGAATTAGTACCTGCTCCAGATTGTGCGATGATCATTGCTCTAAAATGGATCTTCAAAGTGAAACTTGATGAGCTTGGTGATGTGTTAAAGAACAAGGCTCGATTGGTTGCTAAAGGATACCGTCAAGAGGAGGGTATTGACTTTGAAGAATATTTTGCTCCTGTTGCTCGAATCGAGGCAATCAGAATATTCTTGGCTAATGCTGCAAGTAAGAACATGGTAGTCTATCAGATGGATGTAAAGACGGCGTTTCTGAACGGAGATCTTAAAGAAGTCGTCTACGTCAGCCAACCTGAAGGCTTTTTGAATCCAGAGCATCCTACTCACGTTTATCGTTTGAAGAAGGCTCTTTATGGTTTAAAGCAAGCTCCAAGGGCATGGTATGATACGCTATCCAAGTTTCTTCGTCTCGGCCAGAAAGGAGCGATTGATCCAACATTGTTCACCAGGAAGTCAGGCAAACATTTAATTCACGTTCAAATTTATGTTGATGATATTATCTTTGCCTCGACTGACCCCAATCAGTGTGATCGCTTTTCAAAAGAAATGGGTTCCAAATTTCAAATGTCAATGATGGGACAAATGTCATTTTCTTGGGATTACAAATTTCACAAAGTCCCGGAGGCATTTTCATAAATCAATCTAAATATGCAAATGAGATTTTAAAGAAATTTGGATTTGATTCTAGTGACCCTGTTGACACTCCCATGATTGAGCGTACTAAACTGGATGAGGACCACTCAGGGATCATGGTAGACCAAACAAAATATCGAAGCATGATCGGATCCCTGATGTACCTCACTGCCAGTAGACCTGATATTCTGTTCGCTGTATGCATGTGTGCTAGATACCAGGCTAAGCCTACCAAAAAGCACCTTGAAGCGGTTAAACGGGTCTTTCGGTACCTCCAAGGAACCATCAACATGGGACTTTGGTACCCGAAGGACACCGGTATGTCACTAACAGCATATGCAGATGCAGATCATGCAGGGTGTCAAGATACTCGTCGGAGTACGTCTGGAGGTGCTCAGTTTTTGGGTGATAAGCTTGTGAGTTGGTCATCAAAGAAGCAAATGAGTACTTCTATTTCTTCTACAGAGGCTGAATACATAGCCATGTCATCTTGTTGTGCTCAAATCCTATGTATGAGATCTCAATTATCCTGACTATGGACTTTGTATTCAACAAAATTCCTCTGTACTGTGATAATAAAAGTGCTATTGCTCTCTCATGCAACAACGTTCAACACTCAAGAGCAAAGCATATCGACATTCGACATCATTTCATCAGGGAACAAGTGGAAAAAGGTGTGGTGGAACTATATTTTGTGAGGACTGAATACCGTTAGCAGACATCTTCACCAAAGCTCTTCCAAGAGAACGTTTTGAGTTTATTCTTCCACGACTTAGCTTGAAAAGCCTTCAACCAGAAACACTCAAACGTCTTCAAGAGGAAGACGAGGAGTAAAGTTCTATCTTCATCTATCTCTTTGTATATATTTTTTTCAAAAAGCAAAATACAAAATTACAAAACCTTCAAAAATCAAATAGAAAATTATAAAACTTTCAAAATCCATAAAAATGTGAAAAATTTGAGAAATCCTCAAAAAATATTGTCATTTTGTCATGATTTTCTCGATTCGATATCATCTACGGACTTTGTGTTGATATTCAAAGAATGTCACGGGTCTTTAGATGTTCATCGAATGTACATAGTTTTTCAAAAAAAAAAAAAAAAAAAAAATGAGGCGAAGAAAAATGGTGGTTTATTGTCATTTCAGGCAGTAACCCGTGTTAAAAAGAAAGAACAGAGCCATGCTTTATCTTGTTTTTCGAATCTCATGCTCTGATTCTATAAATAATTCTCACTATCCAATGAAAACGAATTGATTTGAAAAATTACTCGGGCTTAATTTCTGAAAATCATTTGTACTAAACGGTTGCTAAAACTATCTATCTCTCAATCAACAACTCACGTCATTGATTGAGGGGGAGAATGATTTTTAATTAAAAAGTGTATTTTTTTCAAACTATGGTTTGTTTTCAAAAGATATTCAAGCATGTTTAAATCTTGGGAGTTAAAGTATCAAAATTCGATCCTTATCAGTTAAAACGTTTTCAAAATCAAGTCACAATTCTCCTTAAAAAGCTTTCAAAAACAATTTAAATCTACTGAGATCACGATTCTCAAATGATTTGATAATTGTGATCGGGGGAGAATTTGTGATTTAAATTGGATTTAAACTGATAATTCGATAAATGGTTTCATAAGTGATTAGTATGTTTGCCTCCCCGCAAGTGACAAACGATTTCAAATTTTTCCATGCACACGTTGAGGGGGAGCATCTATCTTAAACCACAAATATTTGAAACATGATCAATGTGCAGTCTTTTCCTAATATGTGCAAAATATTCTCAAACATCTATGCACATATTGAGGGGGAGCAAACTTGTGAAAACCTCATCCTTCCTTAAAATGTTTTATCTACTCAAATCAATTAGGAAGTGATGATGATCATTTTAGAAAATGTTAATCAAAAGATTGGACCTTTCATTCTCAATCTAACGATTTCAAAGATCTCTTGCCTCCATGTGCTAAACAAATTCTAAATTTTTATGCATATGTTGAGAGGGAGCATTTCTAAAATATCAAAACAATTAAGATACAAAATGCTTAGATTCTATATCACAAGTATCTTGATTGATTTTCAAATGGTTTTCAATTGGTTTCAATGGCAGATGAATGATACCAAAAAGACCGACCAACTTTACTTTATGTATGATGATATAAGGATGATAAGGTTAGGTTGAGTTCCCATGATCCGCCAGAACCGGAGGGATCTACCCAGGGACAATCCACTAGATAGTGTAGAAGTCCTTAGGTATGATGAAAAAAAGGAGAAAAATGAGAATATGGGAAGAGTGCGGACTGAGACAGAGCTAGTAATGGAATAAACCCAACAAGGTTCTAGTTATGAAGTCTCGGTAAGCACTGAAGGGGTTGAAGAATGAAAAAGAAATGAATGTGAAAAAAGGGTGAAAAGAAATAGCCCTCCAATAATTCAACCTTAGGGCAAAACCGGGTTCAATTCATATGCTACTGGTGGTTACTAAGGTAACACTGGTATTGAAGACAAGACGTCATGGACCCAGTGACGCACTGCACTTCAACTTTCCAAACCACTCAAGTTCCTCTTAAAAGGACTTGTTTCATTCTCACGAGGAACCTACATAATCTATCGATTTTCTCTAAGAGATTGTTGATATTGAAGAAGGAGACCCTCTCCCTAGTCTCCGATATAGGAACCAAATATGCACAAATTGAGTCTAGAGCCACGAGATCATCAATTAATCTCTTTAGGACACTTATTTCTTGAAGACTCACTATTTCACACAATGTGGAATGTGAGATTATATCTTATGAGTCCTACGCACTATCCTTGTAGTATTGCCAAGCCTTGATTGTGTCATATGGACCTCATCAGTGGAGCGATTCAAAATTGAATCAATCCAGGTCCAAGAAAATGGATTGACGGATACCTTTGAAAAACCGGTCGTTGTGCTTAAAAACTCTTTTCTCTAGCACATCGACTGTGTACAATTATTTCAAATCAAAAGGTGTTTATGATTGATAAATGATTTTTCACTAAAACTTCGTTGTATTGCAAAAACAATTTCTATTGAGTGATACACGATTGTTTTTCAAATCTATTTTCATCAATCAGTGAATCTCTATTCGCTGGTTCACTCACTCCGTGTTGTCTTCTTTGAGACGCTTCGGTTTGAGAACGGCTAGAGCAGCTGCGAAACCCTGTCAAGGAAATTCTTCGAATTTATACCTGATCACAGGCAGATTGTACTCGATCAACGGGGAACCGTGGGCCGTGTACCTCAATTCATCGAAAGTGATCAAAGACACTTTTGTGCGCTCTATTGCTAACTGTCTTATGCAGGTACACCCCGATGTTTGCAGCTGATCAGAATGGAGCGGTCAATCCATAGCCTCATGCTCACACAACACATTCATATCTAAAGATATCATGATTGGTGCATCAATGACTCTGATATTTTCACTCCATGCTTCTGCTACGCTGCTGCCAATATCATGAATTGTCACACCCCCAAATTACCTGTTTTGCAGCGGAATGGAATTCCTGGGGGTTGACTGTCATAGCATCACAATCACAATTATATTGAACGACCTAAAGTGTCGTTTTAAAAATACATCGTTTGATTTAATAAAACATTCAGAGTTTACAAAAGATAGGTCCCAAATAAAAAAATAAATTTGTTCGGAAATAAGTTTGTTACAAGCTAAACGATGTTTTAAAGTTCATAAAACCCATGTGTGAGCGCGTCTGTCACCACGACTCTATGATAATTCCATATGCATGCCATGAAGTGTATGCCTTAGATACCTGAGATAAAACATGCTAAAAGTGTCAACACAATGGTTGAGTGAGTTCATAGAGTTTGTGTTGAAATGTAAAGCCTTTCAAAATCGTTTATGCAGCAAAGGCATTGTAAATCCACTCAGTTCCAAGTTCCGCCCATACAAAACTTGCAACCTGTGTGTTCACAACCCACTGCCAAAATGTGTATAGTTTATGTTCAAACACACATCGTCAAATGAATTCACAAAATAGTGCATAACTTAATGTATCAATAGTTACTTGATATAACACATATGAGTGTTGTTTCAAATCGTTCCAAGACCATTAGTTCATGATTCTACCAAGACCATTAGTTCAATGATTATACCAAGACCATTAGTTCCATGATTCTACCAAGACCATTAGTTCAATGATTATACCAAGACCATTAGTTCAATGATTTATGATATAGAAATTCTAAGTATGACAATATTGTTACTTCGTATGACCAAACATTCAGTTCAGATAAACACATAGTTTGCAAATAGACATGAATGTCATAAAAGTTGTTGAGCATGTATCTCCCCAAAAGTAGTATAAAAACAATTGAAAATGGGGCTATGGAACTCACATGGACAATGATGCGATGACAAAAGTGAGTACAACGAAATGTAGCGTGAATCTCTAACCTTGACCTATTATGAATGATATGATATGTAATAAGTTATGATGTAATATTATGCATGCAATTCGTATGATATCTATACCACTTGTGAATTTTGAAAATAACACTTATCGTCGAAAAATAATCTTATAACGTCTTGACAATTTATAAATTACTTTGAGAGTATTTATGTTGAAATGACATCCTACAATTGTTATTTAATGATTTATTATGAAATTATAACTTTTCGTCGTTAAATAATGTCATTTGAAAAATTCATGAAAGTGACTAAATAGCCTCGAAAAGCTAGTCGTAAAATGGTGCACATCGAGTGTTAGGAAACGAACTCAACAGTTTTGGAAAGCTTGTATCATTATCTCAAAGTTTTAGCATTTAAGTTTTCATCATAGAGGTCTCGATCATGGAGAAAAATGTAGGTAAAGTATGGTACTTGTGTCCAAAATATTGTTTAAGGGTGGTTTTCGGCAAAGTTTATGTGAACGTATTTTATTCGTTACAACTCTGTTTGACGAACGGTCGGACATTTTGGAAAATATGCTAGGCGAACTTACTTTCGCTAGAAGACATCACGTTATAAAAAGTACTACATCAATGTTAAAAACGACCCTCAACATGGTCATTTGTGGCCGTAATATTTGTCTAATAGAAATATATTAGTTTTTCTTATATAATATAGTTACGGCAACTTTATGTAAACACGTGTAATTTAATCGTTATAAGTCTGTTTTCTACTTTTTATATGTCCTTAGCTTCGTATCAAAGTATACTAATATATTTTAGATAAGTCGACACAATTTATAACGCTTAAGACTCATTTTTGACTCGTAAAAAGTGGAAGTAATATGCTGAATTTTATGATTTTTATAGTTTTCGTCGTCAAACTTGAAAAATTCATATCTTCTTCGTTATAACTCCGTTTTAACCCGTTCAAGCGACCACGTTTTCGTTTTAAAGTATATTTTCCAAATATCTAGCCCAAAAGTTTTTACAATCTGTCGAAAATTCTAGAATTCGAAAATAAGATCAGACCCTTTACTAAAGTTGTCGAAATGAGTTTTTCTCGCGCAAAACCTATTCTAACCAATTCAAAACAACTCCGAAGCTATTCTAATCCTACCATACACCTTCTCAGGGTGTCATGGGTTCCTAGACATCACCAAAAATGATATGTTTCAAGGGATTATTTATAGGATGATTATATTTCATAATAAGTAATAAAAACATTAAAAGTGGTATAAATTCATATGTAACATGCATGTTTTCTTTCAAGCATAATAAAAATAGCTCATGAATGATCAAGAAATATTGGTAAAATATATGAAAAGCTTACTTGAATGATTATGAATTTTTGAGAAAGGTATGCTTAACAATCTTGAGGTTTTTATTTCAAAACCTTAACAAGATCACTAATAGAACTTAAATAAACACTTGAGCTAGAAAAATTTATGGTTTCTTCATGTTCTTCTTGTATGGCCGGTTCATGAGGAAGGAAAAGAGAGAGATTTTCTTATTTTCACCTTAAGATAGTGTTTTTGTATGTGTAGTTGTAATATATATTATATTAGGTAGACAAGTATAATTTGTAGACTTAGATATTACACTAGATATTTAGGAAATAAAAGGTGTGTCATCCTTGTGTCGACCAACATGAAAGAAAAAGAGACTTGACTTATTTTTGTATCATTTAATGTAATAGTATATTAGTATTGTGTAGTTATTTAAGGATAGATGGTAAATTGTATACATATTTAAGCATTTAGGGTAGCGTTAGCTAGAAATAAATTTTAACGGCACAAAATAAAATATATCCAAGTCATAAAAATTATAAGAATACATTTCTTACAAGAATTGAGTGTTTAAATAATTATCGAGTTGAATTTACGAAAACCGTCGTAATTATATAAATATAACGATTTATATACGAAATAAATTGAAAACATCGGGTAAATTAATAATATAATTTTTATAATCTTAATATGAGTATAAAAATATATTGGGATAATTTTTGGAAGTATCGGATCAAATGTTCAAAATAATTAATTACGCGGTAGTGTTTATTTAATAGGAAATTATGCGTTTAAAGTAAAATGCAAAACCATGCATGAACTAATATGATGATAATGATGCTAATGATATGTAGACTAAACCTAGTCTATATGAAATGTCCTTGATGATTGTTCATGAATTCGCAGCTAAACCATTAAGGTTACGCGAATTTGATACTCGTAAACCTAGTTTACGATAAAGGATGAATAGTGAAGCATGAATAGTGATTTCCTGAGATGAATAGTAAATTTGAAAATGACCTGAAATTGCGAGTTGTCACATTCGCCCACCCAAAAAGGAATTCAGTCCCTGAATACAATTCGTGTTGGTCTCTCCGGTTTAGGGTTTGATGAGGCAAGCCTTCCCATTCTCGAGCAAAACCTTCAAAAGACTTTTAGGTAACCAATTCTTACTTAATCTCACAACTCATCAAACGAGAACTGTCATGAGATTAGGCTAAATTGGTTTGAGTAACGGGTCTTTTGAAAATTTGGCTCAGTCATAGAATTGCTTACACATATAAGCCTACTACTCCCTTCATTGCATGATTCTTCCTGAATTAGACATAGGTGATAAGTCTATGTATAATTTAGGAGTAACTATGCAATGCTTGGACTAATCGACTCATATGATGTTTGGTGTTAAGTCATAAACCCGTGTGTATAATGAGTATGTACTTATAATGATATGATGAGATGCTATGATGATGTAGTTATAGTCTAGGGTCAATGATGCAACCTAGTTCTCTATAACCGAAGCTCTGATGCCAATCTGTCACACCCCAAATTACCTGTTTTGCAGCGGAATGGAATTCCTGGGGGTTGACTGTCATAGCATCACAATCACAGTTATATTGAACGACCTAAAGTGTCGTTTAAAAAATACATCGTTTGATTTAATAAAACATTCAGAGTTTACAAAAGATAGGTCCCAAATAAAAAAATAAATTTGTGTGGAAATAAGTTTGTTACAAGCTAAACGATGTTTTAAAGTTCATAAAACCCATGTGTGACGCGTCGTCACCACGACTCTATGATAATTCCACATGCATGCCATGAAGTGTATGCCTTAGATACCTGAGATAAAACATGCTAAAAGTGTCAACACAATGGTTGAGTGAGTTCATAGAGTTTGTGTTGAAATGTAAAGCCTTTCAAAATCGTTTATGCAGCAAAGGCATTGTAAATCCACTCAGTTCCAAGTTCCGCCCATACAAAACTTGCAACCTGTGTGTTCACAACCCACTGCCAAAATGTGTATAGTTTATGTTCAAACACACATCGTCAAATGAATTCACAAAATAGTGCATAACTTAATGTATCAATAGTTACTTGATATAACACATATGAGTGTTGTTTCAAATCGTTCCAAGACCATTAGTTCATGATTCTACCAAGACCATTAGTTCAATGATTATACCAAGACCATTAGTTCAATGATTCTACCAAGACCATTAGTTCAATGATTATACCAAGACCATTAGTTCAATGATTTATGATATAGAAATTCTAAGTATGACAATATTGTTACTTCGTATGACCAAACATTCAGTTCAGATAAACACATAGTTTGCAAATAGACATGAATGTCATAAAAGTTGTTGAGCATGTATCTCCCCCAAAAGTAGTATAAAAACAATTGAAAATGGGGCTATGGAACTCACATGGACAATGATGCGATGGCAAAAGTGAGTACACCGAAATGTAGCGTGAATCTCTAACCTTGACCTATTATGAATGATATGATATGTAATAAGTTATGATGTAATATTATGCATGCAATTCGTATGATATCTATACCACTTGTGAATTTTTGAAAATAACACTTATCGTCGAAAAATAATCTTATAACGTCTTGACAATTTATAAATTACTTTGCTAGTATTTATGTTGAAATGAAATCCTACAATTGTTATTTAATGATTTATTATGAAATTATAACTTTTCGTCGTTAAATAATGTCATTTGAAAAAATTCATGAAAGTGACTAAATAGCCTCGAAAAGCTAGTCGTAAAATGGTGCACATCGAGTGTTAGGAAACGAACTCAACAGTTTTGGAAAGCTTGTATCATTATCTCAAAGTTTTAGCATTTAAGTTTTCATCATAGAGGTCTCGATGATGGAGAAAAATGTAGGTAAAGTATGGTACTTGTGTCCAAAATATTGTTTAAGGGTGGTTTTCGGCAAAGTTTATGTGACCGTATTTTATTCGTTACAACTATGTTTGACGAACGGTCGGACATTTTGGAAAATATGCTAGGCGAACTTACTTTTGCTAGAAGACATCACGTTATAAAAAGTACTACATCAATGTTGAAAACGACTCTCAACATGGTCATTTGTGGCCGTAATATTTGTCTAATAGAAATATATTAGTTTTTCTTATATAATATAGTTACGGCAACTTTATGTAAACACGTGTAATTTAATCGTTATAAGTCCGTTTTCTATTTTTTATATGTCCTTAGCTTCGTATCAAAGTATACTAATATATTTTTGATAAGTCGACACAATTTATAACGCTTAAGACTCATTTTTGACTCGTAAAAAGTGGAAGTAATATGCTGAATTTTCTGATTTTTATAGTTTTCGTCGTCAAACTTGAAAAATTCATATCTTCTTCGTTATAACTCCGTTTTAACCCGTCCAAGCGACCACGTTTTCGTTTTAAAGTATATTTTCCAAATATCTAGCCCAAAAGTTTTTACAATCTGTCGAAAATTCTAGAATTCGAAAATAAGATCAGACCCTTTACTAAAGTTGTCGAAATGAGTTTTTCTCGCAAAACCTATTCTAACCAATTCAAAACAACTCCGAAGCTATTCTAATCCTACCATACACCTTCTCAGGGTGTCATGGGTTCCTAGACATCACCAAAAATGATATGTTTCAAGGGATTATTTATAGGATGATTATATTTCATAATAAGTAATAAAAACATTAAAAGTGGTATAAATTCATATGTAACATGCATGTTTTCTTTCAAGCATAATAAAAATAGCTCATGAATGATCAAGAAAGATTGGTAAAATATATGAAAAGCTTACTTGAATGATTATGAATTTTTGAGAAAGGTATGCTTAACAATCTTGAGGTTTTTATTTCAAAACCTTAACAAGATCACTAATAGAACTTAAATAAACACTTGAGCTAGAAAAATTTATGGTTTCTTCATGTTCTTCTTGTATGGCCGGTTCATGAGGAAGGAAAAGAGAGAGATTTTCTTATTTTCAC
Organism: Chrysanthemum makinoi; assembly: GCA_910596185.1. Taxonomy (NCBI): domain Eukaryota; kingdom Viridiplantae; phylum Streptophyta; class Magnoliopsida; order Asterales; family Asteraceae; genus Chrysanthemum; species Chrysanthemum makinoi. The sequence goes on along the minus strand of OU343217.1, from coordinate 52,856,509 downwards.
CTTAAGATAGTGTTTTTGTATGTGTAGTTGTAATATATATTATATTAGGTAGACAAGTATAATTTGTAGACTTAGATATTTAGGAAATAAAAGGTGTGTCATCCTTGTGTCGACCAACATGAAAGAAAAAGAGACTTGACTTATTTTTGTATCATTTAATGTAATAGTATATTAGTATTGTGTAGTTATTTAAGGATAGATGGTAAATTGTATACATATTTAAGCATTTAGGGTAGCGTTAGCTAGAAATAAATTTTAACGGCACAAAATAAAATATATCCAAGTCATAAAAATTATAAGAATACATTTCTTACAAGAATTGAGTGTTTAAATAATTATCGAGTTGAATTTACGAAAACCGTCGTAATTATATAAATATAACGATTTATATACGAAATAAATTGAAAACATCGGGTAAATTAATAATATAATTTTTATAATCTTAATATGAGTATAAAAATATATCGGGATAATTTTTGGAAGTATCGGATCAAATGTTCAAAATAATTAATTACGCGATAGTGTTTATTTAATAGGAAATTATGCGTTTAATGTAAAATGCAAAACCATGCATGAACTAATATGATGATAATGATGCTAATGATATGTAGACTAAACCTAGTCTATATGAAATGTCCTTGATGATTGTTCATGAATTCGCAGCTAAACCATTAAGGTTACGCGAATTTGATACTCGTAAACCTAGTTTACGATAAACGATGAATAGTGAAGCATGAATAGTGATTTCCCGAGATGAATAGTAAATTTGAAAATGACCTGAAATTGCGAGTTGTCACATGAATCAACGAAAGCTTCCGCTACTCTGATATAAATAAATCATGATCCAGAATGTGAGCATGTCGGTCCAAATGTCACAACATCACTAATTACCAACACCACAAAGGTTGAGACAGAGATTTAATGTGGCTGATGATCTCAAAGCTGGCTCAAAACTCAGTATCACGTAGATCAGTTAAAGACCTCCACTCAGATTATCCAAACATGCATTTATGAAGAATCAAAGACTACGAGCTACAGAACAAAGAACATGGAACAAGAATCCAAGAACAATCTCAATGAAATATCTGTTTGTATTCAATGTAATTTTAATGTGTGCTTGAGGTGACCTCCCTTAGGGGGAGACTGTTAGGAATTAGAAATTCCAGGTATTAAAGAGTCGGTCACCTCAAGAATATGTAATCGTTAGAAAGCTCGTAGTCGTAGTCATTTTATGTTAAGTAGTATTTTGTTTTGTAATACCGTGGAGGACGGACGGGTCTTTACCCACTGTATGCCTGATCCACAGCCCGTAGGTGGCGTTTGTTTGTAAGAAACTATAAATACCCTCTACCTCCCAAGGTAGAGGGTTGGAGCTTCAATACCATTTTTCTTTGTTTCACATAGTTCCCAACTCTCTTCCTTTCTCTCACTAGAACTTTCTCTCTCTAAACTTAGTTAACGCCCCATATGGTTTTGGTTTAGTGTGTTTGTGAAATCTTATATCTAACACATAATATGTTCAAAGTATATATATTACATGAAAAGGTACTAGGAACCGTTGTGATGGTTCCTGATATGGCAGTTATGTTATAACTGTCATGTAACTGCCTAAGTTGAATTTGTAGAGTCTGACTTTAGTTGTTTGACTTTTGTTGACCGGGTCGTTGTGGGTTGAGATGGGTCGATTGGTGATTAACCCAATAAATTGAAACTGTTATTTTCAGAGATGATTCAAGTACTGATGAAGATAATGTAAAGGATTTGTTGCATTTTCCCATGCCATATGCATTTACTGATCCACTGAAGCTGCTACATTCTGGAAAGGTAGTTCATGAGGATGGTGAAACAAATGAGATTAACCATTGGAGCCACGATCATCCCTTAATCCTTAATGTTGAACCCCAAGGTAACAACATGACCTACATTAACTGTGGTGATCTAATAGAGGTATGTTATGGTTGTATTCGACCCCTGTCCTTTCTATACTATATATAGCTGCTGTGAAGATGGATGTTCATTCACTCTCCACAAATATTGTGCCCAATTACCCCAAACATTAACACATCAACTTCACCCACAGTATCCTCTTTGCTTGGTAAAGACAAATTACCGGTATGAATGTGAGGGTTGTTTAGCCTGGGGCAACACGTTTGTATACAGATGTGAAACTCTTGAGTTCGAAATTTGTGTAAACTGTGTATTTCTACCCAACACCATCAAACATATATCCCACAAACATCCTCTTATCCAGCTTATTGATCCCAAACCTTTATGTAAGGCATGTTTTCGATGGCATAGTGGTATAAGCTATGCTTGCAAGGCTTGTGACTTCCAACTAGACATGGATTGTGCATTGCTGTCACCACAATCTCTTGCTCACAGGTATTGCAAAGGACATGATCAAGTCCTATTGACGTATCCCCCGGTCGAGAATCATCCTGAAGAATTCTATTGTGATATCTGTGAGGAAGAAATGCACCCCAAACGACCACTCTATCATTGTCAAAAATGCAAAAACTCTTTTCACCTTGAGTGCCTTAGTCGGATTGATTATTATGCAAACATATGGAAGGAAGGCACTATAACAGTTTCCTATCACAAACATCCATTAACATACGTTCGAAGAAAGAAAACGCCAAAGTATGTGTGTTCTAAGTGTAATCAAGATATCAATGGTGTTTTGGTACTCGAATGTCGAGCTAGAGTTTGTAATTTTAATATTTGCTATAAGTGTTATCGTAAACGATAGCCGAGTTTTTAATTTTCATCCTTAAACATGTAACACTATCAAGATAGAAGGAAGGATATGTAATTGCTTCTACAGATTGTTTCTATCTATCGATAAGTCTTTAAAGCTTTTTTTCACATGATCAATTGTGTTGTTCAAGTGTACAACAACAATACTCAATCCCGCCAAGGCGAGGATGTGTTGTTCAAGTGTGAAACTACCTTTTCCTTGTGACTAAAACTCTCAAATAAAAGAACTACATGTTCTAACTTCCAAGCAGTGCATTTGCAAGCTTTATACAATTATACAAAGAATTTGTTCGGGACCGCCTATTTAATTATTTAATCTGCTTCTAGAAGCAGATAAAAAGTTTATATAAACAATTTGAGCGTTAGGATAATCTATTTATAGATTAAAATTTTCCCGGGTCCTAAGAAGTATTTTGAGCAAAGTCACAGGAAACGCTGAGCATCCCGCGTTCCGCGTTTCGGATCGCTCGTACCGGATCGCGGTACGATCGCGTCCCGGATCGCTCGGGATCGCGATCTAGATCAATCTGCGTACCAAAGTTTACTGATTCGACGTACCGAAACGGATCGGTACAAAAAATAATTCGTGAGTTATGTGTTTGGAGGTTTTCTTGAAGATCTAGAAACAAGAAGAAGATGGTTATTGAAAAGATGGGTACAAGGAGAGTGACAAATGAAAAGTAAATATGAGATTGGGAATATGAATGGGAGGCACGTGGGTGTAAAATCTAGGGAATATAAACAAAGTATTTTCATTATTATTATTTATCAGATTTTTAAAAAAAAACAAAAAAAATTGGTTACATTTGGGCAAAGAGTAACAAGTGTATGTTTTGTTTGATACGGAGTAATATTTATGACTTTTGAAAATAAGTGGACAAGTTGTGATGCATAGGTGGTAATACAACAAGTTATTTTTGCTTTGAATTTTTGAAGGGACCTACTATTGGTACGGGGTCTACCTTGGACCCTCCCTAGTGTGACAGAAACATAGTACATGTACTAGCGTGCGTCAGTTGCCAAAGAAACACCATTGTCCCTCTTTATTTATTTATTTATTTATTTATTTATATATTTATTTAATTGTGTATAGTTTATTTTGTGTGGTATATTTAATTTGTGTAGTGTTTTTATATGTATATAGTGTATTTATTTGTGTAGTGTTTTTATATGTAGAGTATTTATTTGTGTATTGTTTCCATTTAATTAAACAATAACAATAAAACATTTTATAAACTTTTTTTACCTTACTTTTTATAAACTTTTTTTATAAATTTTTTATAAACTTTTTTTCTAAACTTTTTATAAACTTTTTTTATAAACTTTTTTTAAACTTTTTTTATAAATTTTTTTTTATAAACTTTTTTTATAAACTTTTTATAAACTTTTTTTATAAACTTTTTATAAACTTTTTTTATAAACTTTTTTTAAACTTTTTTTATAAATTTTTTATAAACTTTTTATAAACTTTTTTTATAAACTTTTTATAAACTTTTTATAAAAAAAGTTTATAAAAACTTTATAAAAAAAAGTTTATAAAAAGAAACGTAAAATAAGTACCATATAAAAACACTACACAATTAAAAACACTATACATATAAAAACACTACACAAATAAATACACTATACATATACTTAAACACAACACAATTAAATTAAATTAAAAAAAAAAAGTCAAAGGGACAAGGGGACAAAAGTAAAATAAACTTTTTTTATAAACTTTTTTTAAACTTTTTTTTATAAACTTTTTTTATAAAATTTTTATAAACTTTTTTTATAAACTTTTTATAAACTTTTTATAAACTTTTTATAAACTTTTTTTATAAACTTTTTATAAACTTTTTTTATAAACTTTTATAAACTTTTTTATAAACTTTTTATAAACTTTTATAAAAAGTTTATAAAACTTTATAAAAAAGTTTATAAAAAGAAACGTAAAATAAGCACCATATAAAACACTACACAATTAAATACACTATACATATAAAAACACTACACAAATAAATACACTATACATATACTTAAACACAACACAATTAAATTAAATTAAAAAAAAAAAAAAAGTCAAAGGGACAAGGGGACAAAAGTACTATGGTTGTCATAGCTGTCATAGCCACCGTATCAATAAAAACATAGCCACCGTATGAATAACTCATGCCTTTTTGAATGATAAATCTTAAATTAATAGACTAATAAAAGTTTATAAATGTGCATATAAAATATATAAATACCTATTAAAACTTATATAGGTATAAGGATACATCGTACCAAAATATATGGTACATCGAACCGAAGTGAACCGGAGCGTACCGAAATGAGCCTACCCCCTTCGTACCGAATTTTAGGGACTTAGCGAACCGCGTTCCCGTTTCTCGTTTCCGTACCGGAGCGTTCCGCGTTCCGTGTGACTTTGATTTTGAGGCTTTCAGAATAGCTGAGATGTAAGTAAATAATTCACTTTAAAAATGACAAAAATATGATATACTTTAGAGACATGTCACAAATAAAGACGCGATAGTTATCATTCAGTCACCAACTACTACTACAAGTACATGTTTTTAGATGGCCTTCATATAATCTTGTGTTTTCGCTCCAAAGCATTGGTGATTCTTGTAATGCAGTATGTTGCACTCAATGGATACCCAGAAACTGCAACAACAGAGTACTGGAAATAAAAAAAAGTTGGAAGTACAGTAAATAGACATGCATCATTCAATATATAAACCAAGATTTTCGTGTACGCATTAGTATTTACTTTGGGATAAATATAGAAAATAAATAAACTAAAAAAAAAAAAAAAAAAAAGCCCCTTACTGGAAATAAAATACTCTATGAAGTCGTTTTCGATTTTTCCATGTGCCACTGCACCAACCTGAGCATAGAAACATCACGTCAGATAATATTTTTCTAACTAGCGGTCAACTCCCATCAAACTCACCTTTTGGTTGCAAATATATCACTATTCTACAGTAGTAAAAATGCCGCTAGAAAATGCGAGTACATTTTTCATATAGAAAAATTTTCAGCATTTCCGCAGAACAATGATTTATTTGCAACTTTTGGCGAAATAAACTGGTTCTAAAAGAGTAAAAGTCAATTAGTCAATTTCAAATCAGGACTTAAGTACATACCACAAAAACAAGAGTTGCGTCTTTGTCCAATGTAGCCACATTGTAATGCATATCAACCAACTTTTCCGAACTATGTGAAAACCCTGGCACACAAAACAAAATTAGATTCGTAAGTCAGACATTAACTTTTTCAAAATTATTGTGAAATATGGCAATTACCGTTGACCAAGCATCGACGGGTAAGAGACGTGTATAAAACCCGGTCAATTAGCATTGCTCCAATGGTATCACTCCTCCACAGTACACGTCTAGTTGACCGGTCAAGGACGGTTTTGGAGAAATAGGTGTTGGATTCAATCCCAACTCCTGGCTAAAAAGTCACTGGAACAGTGGAACAAGTGCTCTACCTGGGGCTTGGTCCTTGGGGAAGGGTCCGTCGGCACCCAAAAGGGTGCATGGTGTGAGGGTTTTCCCGCCGATCTAAACCTTTTGGAGAGGTGGCAATCCTTGCCCAGAATCACAAAAAAGGGGTGATTTGGACCATTTTTTTGTAAACGTTGTAGGCAAATTGGGCATGCCAACTACTAACAAGTAGGCTTTAGAAACGGGTGGAGGTTAGTGAAACATGCCCACTGGTCGGAAGTCGGAACGGATGAATATGATAGGTATTTTTTTGCCCATTTGGTATCTCCTTATGTAACAAAATAAATCGTCCAGATATTTTTGGGGTGTAAAAATAAGGCTGTTTACTTGATTTCATACTCTATAAATTAATTAAATGTCTACCCGCATTGTAGCACTGTACAAATCTTTTCATTATTAATTGTCATTTTATATCTATTTTTTATAACTGATTTTAGAAAACATGCAAATAAAAATGCTTGTGACATACGGAGTATTTGTTTTCGAAAATGGTGTTTACTTATCTAATTACAGTTGGTGTTTTTTCAAAATGGCCCATTTGATCCGAGCCTGTTTTGACACGAGCCCGTATGGCCCGTGCCCGTTTGATCCAAATTTTAAATTTGCCCATTTTGCACGTGCCCGTTTGGACCCAACACATTTGACCCGTTACCTGAACCCGCCCTACCGACGCATTTTGCCTCCTCTAATTAGATTTATTGATTCTTAAAAAATTGGAATTCGATTATAAAAATATGAACTGGCCTCTAAGCATAAAGGTTAATATTGAAAATTGCATTAGTGAATAACAATATTGTTGGATTGAAGTAATAATAGTAAATGCACCACAACACATAAACATATACAATAAGCACACATATTCCTAAAACATGATGCTTTAATAAATTTCAGACAGCTTTCAATTCTTGGTTTATATTTCATAGAGCACCAAATTGTAGATTAAAGATCACTAACCTGATGAGAAATATCTGGTCTGTACTCAGCAGGGTTTCGGTTATTTTTCTTCAAAAAATTGGCATGATCCTCCGAGTTCAACAGTTGGTAACTCTGAACAAACACATATGAATAAACCACATCATTAGATAAATTAAAAATTTAAAACCTGTTACAAGATCTTAAAAAGAAGACTGCAGTGAACGAAAAATATATCATTTTCTACACTAGGGAAATGTTTCATAACAATGTTTGAACTATTAGCAAAGTCCTAAATACCCTCAAACATACCTAAACAAAAGTAAGATATAAAGGAATTTCGCATACCGAAATCAATATCATCATATCAGGCCATTGAAATCGTGAGAATCAGATAAGCAGTTCTAACAAAATGCTGCGAGTTGTTGTTGGAAATGTATATATTTACAAACATGTGAATGTCCGGATTCAAACTCGTGACCACGGGATTGCACACATTAGCGAATGAGAATTAAAGTTAATAATTAATGTTTATGTTTACGATTAATTATTGCACATTAAGTCCGGTTAACGATAGTTAAGTATTTAACGGAAAAATGACTAACGACCGTTAAATGAAAAGAGAAAGGACTAGAAATGGAAAACTTGGAAAAGTTATGGGTTTGGCTTTGGGCTTTCAATAGTGGCCGGCCATAGGGGCCTCTCCAAGGCCTAATTCATTAACTTGTTCCCAAAGTTTACCTACTAGTATATAAAGAGGGTTAGGGTCTAGGGTTTCACACACTTGTGCATTGAATTAACCCTAGATCTCTCCTCTCCTCTCTCTTGTCCTACAATCGGCCGAGCACCCCATTTGTAAGGGAGTTCGGTTTCGTTTTGCTTAAACGAGGACTTGTGTTAGATCTAGCAATCGCTTGATTCGTTTGGTTAATTCGTGTGTACAAGAACGTGGTTGTAAGACATTATTCTTACACCAATAAGTACTTCTTTGTTTTGCTTTGCTCGAGGGTTGTTTTGCTTTGCTCGAGGGATTTGACATTCGCAAGAGGTACGTTACGCATACTTTCAGTTAATTAATTTATTTGTTATGATCTTAAGTCTTCCGCTGTGTACTCTTGATGTCTATATGTTTATTGTATGTTTTATATATCATAAACTCAACAGTGGCATCACGAGCCTTGTATAACAAGTAATTAATTACTGAAACACATAATTAAAATAAACATGAATGTGTTATTATTTGTATGCTTAGATCTAGGGTTTGCAAAACCTAAACCCTAATTTTGAGGGAGGGCGTTTATTTTGGTGCCCTAATTAGGGTTTTGTAAACTATTGTTTTAATTGGATTAGAAACCCTAAGATGCATGCAACTTTATGTGTATATGCGTAACTTTGATTTAATTGCATTAATTGTTAAGTGTAATTTTATGTCCATGATAATTATCTGCATGTTTTATCATGGATCTGCTTTTATTGTATGTCTTTCTTGTTTAAGTGATATACACTAAATTATGATAGATCTAAAATTGGGGAAGACCTCAATAATTATTAATTTAATCAATTATGTGCTATGTGGTATGTATTTAATTTTGACTTGCGCAATCGATGAATCGATGCATGTGGTTCACCTTGTACATAGATGAAAACGGGTGAAAGTCTTAATTAAATATATGCATATTGACAGATCTAGAATTGGTTATTAATAGGATTTATCAAAACCGTTTGCATGTGGCTATTTGATATGCATGACTTTTATTTGTTATGCATTCATTGTTTATTTGTTTATTTTTATAAATACTTGCTTGTTTGTTTTGTGTAACAAGGGTATTTTTACAAGAAAAATAAACTGACCTAAACAATAGTGAAACATGTATTTTTAATAATAGTAATCATAATCGTTTAATTGATTGATGACTTTGGTACAAATGGTCTGAAAGGCTCACCCATGAGAATGAACTAATAAAAGGGGTTTAAAGAAGTGCGCACAGTCACACTGAAAGGATGTCTAAGGTTGTGCTTTAGCGCGTACCTGGTCCTCTGCCCTCTGTAAGTTCGAGTGGAGCTACTTAGTAAGCCATTAAATGTGCAAGCTTATCTTAAGGGCGAATTAGTTTTAATTCCATGCGCCACTTTGGTGGTAATTATCCGAAACACTAAGTGTTTACACTTATGCAAAAGTACGGTATAATGGATGATAATTAACACTAAATTCCTTGATTGGTGAACCCAATACATCAATTAAAGTTTGATGATGAAAAGCTTATACATTAAAACAAGATATAAATGTTTTAATAAAACTATGCTACAAAGATGAATGCATGACATCTTTGTACATATTTGATTTAACATCAAAACTATTACCCTTTAATTTAAGTTATATGCCATCCAACGAAACGGAAACACCTAAGATTACTTTCTATTTGTGTGAGAACGTGACTTAGATCTTAATCGAAGGGTAAAATGTCCACGTGTCGTGAGAACGGGCATGGACGAGTTTGCAGTTTCTTAAGTTGGACAACTTAATTGAGTTTTGTAGTGAGGGCTGGCAACTCAAGGCATAAGATGGGATAAAACATGTTTACATGGCGATTGATATTGGCTATATGTAAATCCCATAAATCTATGAATTGCAATTGAAATTGGCAATTGAGCAATAGCTCTACCATTTTGTATAAGGTTCATTACTAGCAGATCAACTGGCGTGATGAAATTATGACAATTTGGATCCTAGTTTTCAATAATAATTAATTGGTTATATGAATATGAACCTTGGGTATTTAATTGTTTATTGAAAAGGTTAATTATCGAAAATACTAAAATTGAATTTTGTAATTCTTTTGAATGTATAAATGCAACATTTAACCGTAAACGTGGTTTAGTCTTTGATTAGTAAATTGATCCATTCTAGCATTCAAACAAATGTTTGATCGAGAATAATTTACTGATAAGACAAACGAAGTCTCTTTTCCATGAGAGAAGCATGAGACTCAATCCTATTCCTTTTCATGAATGAGAAAGGTATAATAGGAACATTTGAATTGTCTAAATTCTAATGTAACTCTTAGCAATGAATTGCACATCTTATTTTCCATAAAGATTTCATTACCCTCATTTGGTGAATGAATCCTTTGTAACAACATGAATGTTGGTTAACTGGAAAACATGTATATGAGTTACTAGATTAGAAGCTAGACTAATTACCGCAAAAATTGATAAAAGGCAAACTAGCATATTTTTATCTAGTTGTTTTGCTTTAGCCTTTAAAGGTACTGCATACCAGTATGGGGATGGTAGGCCTGTTGAGGAAGAAATTGCATACCCAATTTTCGAGTTAATAACATTGATGGATAACCTATTATTCATATAGTAGAATACACCTTTTAGTACCTTAGTAATGATTATGTATGGTTCTTCAAAGGTGTAAGAAAGTAAAAAGCAATCAAGTTGTTTTCACTGGTTATGCAACACTTACAATGTTGTCAGATTGAGTGGGAGCATTTGTGTTGCATTACTTAATAAGAAGTTGTTTTAATGATTTCTAATTCAGTGGGAGCTACAAGCCTTATTTCCTGTGTAGTAACCCAGATTATCTTCAAAGATAATTACTTTCCAATTGTAGACACTTATGTTTTTAAGGATAGTCGTGTACGTTTCCTTACTAAACAATATAGTTCTACATCTACTTGTTATATCTATGACACAAATCATATTAATCAAATAAACGAACGTGTATCGTGTTGTTTATATGCTACATGATGTTGTTCCATGCACAAGTGGGAGAAATCTTATTGTGTGCAAGGTACAACACATATTAATATGATTTAAAAGGATTCTCTTGACTGTAAAGTAAGAGAATAACGTTCTAATAGGAAGTATACATTTATATATGTATGATTGCCCTATTAAGAACATGTGTCAAGATGATAACAAAGACTACTTTATTTTAAATATTTATGTCATTCAATATTTAAGAAACACTTGTAGTTACAATTTATGTTACGTGAGAACGTGAACTAGATTGTAGCCCAAGGTAAAATATCCACGTGTCGTGAGAACGAGCATGGATGATTTTGCAGTTTCTTATGTTGAACATTTCATGGAATGACATAATTAAATGAAGTAATCTAATACTACTTTGAATTTAAGTATTAGTTGAATGACTTAAATATATGTAGTAAATATTAACTTGAAATATTAATTGAAACCTGAGGTGGTGTTCATAATTACTTTAATTATAAATGTTTATGATTTTGTAAAGTCACAAACATGAAGTCTTTTAAAGACTTAGAATATAAAGTAAGACGTTAACTTGCTATGTTTTAAGACATATGCATGAAGTCAATGAGTTGATCAAATGACTTATAACGTTATAGTGGGATTATAACTAATATGTCTTTTGACTTGGTCAAAAATATTTGTGTTATAATACATGCAATTGACTTGGTAATTCTATTGTACCATTAAGTTTTACTTTGTTGGTAAATAGGTAAGCCAAAAGAGTAGATGGTTATCTAAAATATTGTTAGATTTTCTTACAATATTAATTCTAAGGAAATACCATAGTTTTATGGTATGTTCCGTTAGAAGAATCAAAATCTGTTGGCATTATTTGATTCAAGATAACTATAGTTTCTTCCAAAAGTTATCAAGGTTAGTAGATTGAGTATAGATTGAATATACTCAATAAGACTCCAACCTAGAAGATTAATAAGACACCATTTGTTTATGGAATGTGATGAATCACATTAAGTCTTATAAATGAAGTTTTGAATTTGTTAAACTACTTATAGAGTGAGTTGTAACAAACTAATGTTAGGAACTGTCAATGTTTTTTGTAATATCCCAAAAGAGAACAATGTATTGTTGCTCTACTTGCTAAACTATTTAAAGGTAATCTTTAAATTTTAAAGGCAAGTGGGAGTTTTGTTTAGATCTTGAAAGATTGAATTACAAAATACATAATCTTCTAAAATGCACTAGCAAATATCATGATGAGGCTAAACATGAAAATGATAGACCTTAATATGATGGAATTGTCATTCATAGATCCGTAAGGATATCTCAGATATTTAATATGCTGAGGAATATGAGGTACAGGATCATGATAAGCCTGTTAATCATAATGATAAATTTACCAAATGTTGAATTGTGGAAAATCAATTATACTATGAATGTAGAGATGCTGTCCATAAAGATAATCAACTTTAGATACTTGGTTTATCTTAATAATGAAAATGAGTTTCTTCAAAGGATGGAAACCCTAGTGGTTTAAATCTTTGTGTAGAAATCATATGGACAATATTGTACATGTATTTAATGTATGTCTAGTGATAATAATATCAATCATACTTAAGCAATTAACTATGATTGAATATTCTTTCCTAGATACATTAAATAGAAGTATAAGGATTATAATTGTCATACTTAGTTTCATTGATATGAAATTTTGACAATGAATATATAAAACTCTTTATTGTGAAATTACTTTTGCGAGGACGATAAGTAATACAAAGTAGTTTTATGAATTCAAATAATCTTTAAATATGTACAGACTGCAAGAATCCATGAATGGATATATGCATGCATCTAGGAGATGATTCTTATGTTTAATATTAAATCCAAGTTTGATTTAATAATTAAAATAAGATTGCTCACAAGTATTCCTGAAAGCTAGTGGGAGTATTATTTATTTTCCTTAAATCTTATATGTTGTATGGGCAACTACATTCCACTTAAATTAAGTTTTAGTTGGGAATGAAACTTCGTAAGATTTGGAAATAATATATACAACTTTGGAATATATGTTTATTATTATAAACATATGCGGTAAATAAATGAGTCAAATAGAACATGATAAATACATATCTTTGACAAGATAGATGAGATCTTAAAGTTTAACTTGAAGATTCATCATGAACATCATGTTGTGTATAAAGTTGTTGTGTCATGCTTGATTACAAGATGATTTTACAACATTGAAAGTTGTTAGTGTAATAAATATTTTAAAAGGAAATATGTTTGGATTTAGAATCACATTCCACAATCTGGAGATGCTCCTAGATTCTATGGATGATTATATGACAATTGTTTCATAATTGTCATTGCCAACAAACTTGAGTTTTGGTAGGCACCAACATTACACTAAAACTGTTCAAAAGTTTACGGATATTTAAAGAGCATATTGTTGTACACAATGATGCTAGTATAATTGAGATGACACTCAATTCTAGTAATGGTATCCTTGATGATGACCATGTTGACTAGTTATGCTCAACTAAGAGCATAGTTGCATTATACATTAAAGAATAAAGAATACTTTAAAACTTTAAGGTTTTGAAAGATAATTGTCATAAAAGGGTGGTTCAGGTTATCACACACCTTATGGAATGATATGACAATATCAAGATATGTGTAAACATATACAAGAAATTCACTTATTGAATTCTTGAAATAAGTATTCTCAAAATTCTTATAGATCAAAGTTAATTGAAATTATGTCTTGTCAACAAGTATGATTTTCATGACTTGTGGAAAAATTCATTAACTAGTATTATCATGCATTGATCTATTTAGTATTTGGATAAAGGATGTTAAACAATTATTATTTATAATGAATTAAAGTACGGTATACGTTTAATTTCATTTAAAATATTGTGTCCTGTATTTGCATGTTTAAATCCTTGAATAACTTAAGTTATTCTAATTAGTCCGTTGTCAATCAATAACATGGGAATGATATTGAATTAAGAAAAATCTGAGTATTAGTTAGAATATACTTGAAAGTATATTGATGCGTAGCATGACTAATTTCAGATGATATTCAATGAATTGAATATAGGACTTATCCCACCCGCATGATAATACTTTATGGATCTTTGTCATTAAGTATATCATGTATATTTATCCTCTGACTTGAGATACAAGAGATATGTCATGGATGTAGTGAATTTTTGTGAAGCAATCTAACGCTACACGTAACTGGTAGTTATAAGGGTTGTTTTCCGAAGTGTTGCGAAATTTATGAATCCTGCTTGTAGTCAAAATGGGATTTGTTTCCTTCAAATTTATTTTGAAGTATAATACTACTGGCCCCTCGTAGGATTGTTAAGATGTTTGTATGGCCATACCCAAGGTCTTAAGAATTGGTAATCTTAATAAATCATATAAAGCGAGAAACAGAATAGTTAATTAAGAAATGAGTGAGATCCATATTCTTATTAACATGGTATTAGAAACAAAAGGATGAATATGATGATGAATCATCAAACTTGGTTTTTCCAGAAAACCATACACGAGTTGTACCGGGGCATTGGCGTGTTGCTAGACGCTAACCAATGTCATTTCACGTTTTGTAAACATATCCAAGTGGAAGCTGTTGGAAATGTATATATTTACAAACATGTGAATGTCCGGATTCAAACTCGTGACCACGGGATTGCACACATTAGCGAATGAGAATTAAAGTTAATAATTAATGTTTATGTTTACGATTAATTATTGCACATTAAGTCCGGTTAACGATAGTTAAGTATTTAACGGAAAAATGACTAACGACCGTTAAATGAAAAGAGAAAGGACTAGAAATGGAAAACTTGGAAAAGTTATGGGTTTGGCTTTGGGCTTTCAATAGTGGCCGGCCATAGGGGCCTCTCCAAGGCCTAATTCATTAACTTGTTCCCAAAGTTTACCTACTAGTATATAAAGAGGGTTAGGGTCTAGGGTTTCACACACTTGTGCATTGAATTAACCCTAGATCTCTCCTCTCCTCTCTCTTGTCCTACAATCGGCCGAGCACCCCATTTGTAAGGGAGTTCGGTTTCGTTTTGCTTAAACGAGGACTTGTGTTAGATCTAGCAATCGCTTGATTCGTTTGGTTAATTCGTGTGTACAAGAACGTGGTTGTAAGACATTATTCTTACACCAATAAGTACTTCTTTGTTTTGCTTTGCTCGAGGGTTGTTTTGCTTTGCTCGAGGGATTTGACATTCGCAAGAGGTACGTTACGCATACTTTCAGTTAATTAATTTATTTGTTATGATCTTAAGTCTTCCGCTGTGTACTCTTGATGTCTATATGTTTATTGTATGTTTTATATATTATAAACTCAACAGTTGTGACATTTGATAGTTTTAGTGTCTAGAGAGTTCTGATTATTCTAGAACTTATGTTTAAAACGATAAAACTAACCTTCCCAACTTTAGCATATGTTGTTTGGCCTTTTTACCCGTGCGAGGTGTTGGTTTAATGGACAATAAATTAATAGACGTGTGTTAGGATCGAACTCGAGACCACGGGATTGCACTCTTTGCGTATGAGAATTAAAGTTAATAATTAAATATAAATGTTATATTTATTTATTAATTAAACGAAATAACATAACGGACGTTAAATAATTAGTTGTAATGATCTAACGGTCGTTAACTGTAATTGGAAAAGGACTAAGTTGTAAATATTGGGAAGGTTCCGGAATCCCTTGTGGGATGCCAAACCAATCGGCCACAAGGACCCAAACCCAATCTACAACTCAAACTTGTTCACCAAGTTAGTTTGGGTATAAATACAAAACCAAGGGTGTTTGTAATTTATCTCTTGTACTCATTAAGCTAAAACCTAAAACTTGTTTTTGTGTGTTTTGCTTAATTCGCCACATTAAACACCTTGTGGGTGTCGATCCATAGCTTTTCCAAATCAAAGTTATTTTGTTTAATTAAAACCAGCATTCCTTTAATTCGTATAGTAGCGTGTGTACAAGAAAGTGGTACTAACACATTATTGTTAGTATTCTTGGATTGAATTACAAAACGGTAAGAGGTAATTCACATAATCCTATAAACCCTAATTAGGGTTCATCTAATTGCTAGTTTTGTGGATTTGATTATTGTTCGCTATAATCAAGAAAGGTGATATTCTTGTTTATGTTAATTAATTATTTGTTAATCTTTCCTATACGCTTTCGCATGTGTACTTGATGTTTATTGTTTATATTTATGATTAGTCATGTTATATAATTCCAACAGTGGCATCACGAGTCATTGATTCTAATGAGTAATTAATTACTAAACGCGTAAAAAACGAATATTGTATGTTGTTTGATATGATTATTCTAGGGTTTTGGTTTATTATTTTTTTATATGTGTCGTTTTTTTATTTAATATGGGGCGTACCCCAATTTGTTTTTGTTGTCGATTCATTAATTTTTTTTAGGGTTTTAGTTGTTATGTTAACCTTATCGAAACCTAGAATTAATATATGTGTTACGTGATTAATTCATGAATAATACGTTATGTGACATGGAATTTTTATATGCGATCTTGTGACTATTTGTATAATTGTTATGATATATCAATGATAATACATGCATGTTTGTCATGGATAGTTGCTTGTATATTGTTTAATTGTTAAGATATATTTATCACATGTTTATTTACGATAAATCTTGAATTGGGGAAGACTCCAATTATATATATTAATGAATCAATTATGTGCAATGTGGTATATTATTAATTATGGGTTTACGCAATCGATTCATCGATGTATGTGGCTCACTTTCAATTGAGAGAGTGAAAGCCCTAATTAATATATACATTATTTAACCTAGACATTGATTATTAATAGGGTTTTATCGAATAAGTTGCATGTGGCTACTTGTTTACACGTATTAAATTGTTTATTATGTGCGCATTGTTTTTAGTTATTTATTTTTTATTTGTTTACTTGTTTGTTTATTATGTGCGACAGTTTTAAGCAAAGGGTAATTTTGAATTGAAAAATAATACGGACTAAACAATGGTGAAATTTGATTTGTTTTGAAGAGTTAAGTTTTTAATAGTTTAATTGATTGATGATTTTGGTACAAATGGTCTGAACGGCTTACCCAATTTGACGGACTGTGTAGGAAGTATTAGGAGGGGAGCGCATTAATATTGTGACCCTAAAGAGGAAGGTTATTGCTTCAGCGCTGACCAAACTCTCCACTTGCTTGCGAGTCAAATTGGAGCTACTAAGTAAGCCATAAATGTACAAACTCATCTTAAGGGCGAATTAGTTTTAATTCCATGCGCCACTTTGGTGGTAATTACTTGAAACACTAAGTGTTTACACTTATGCAAAAGTACGGTATAATGGGCGATAATTAACGCTAAATTCTTTGATTGGTGAACCCAATACCTCAATCAAAACTTTGATAATTTGATCTTTATGAATTGGTAATAAAAAGTTTTTTATTAAAATTATGCTACAAGATGAATGCATGACATCTTTGTACATATTTGATTTGACCACATAAAATCAAAACTAATACCCTTATAAATTAAGTTATGTGCCATCTAATTAAAAGGAACACTTGAAGTTACAATTTACGTCATGACAGTACTTGGCGAGATTGTGATGGAGAGGTAAATCTCTATGTAAAGTCAGACCTTACATGGACATATTTGCAGTTCTTTAAGTTAGACACTTAAGTTGAGTAGGAAGTGAGAACTGGACTCAAGGCATAAGATGGGATGAAACATGTTTATATTTGCAATAGCGTTGGAAAATATAAATCCCATAATGATCTAGGAATTGGAAATTGTTTGCCAATTATTATTCGACAGATTACCTTATTATATGCTTTCGTTACTAGTATATCAACTGATGTAATGAACCTATGATAATTTGGATCCTAGTTTTCGAGAAAATTCTATGGTTATATGAATATTACCTTGGGTATTTTATTTTCTTGAAAAGTTTAATTATCGAAAATACTAAAATTGAATTTTGCTAATTCTTTAAATGTATTAATGCAACATTAAACCGTAAACGAAGGTTATTCCTGTATTGGTAAATTGATCTATACCTGTAAGGGTTTTGGTAGAGTCAACTTTATTAAAAGAATAAACCTAGTCCTCTTTTCATAAGAAAGAGTGAGATTCAATCCTATTCCTTTTCATGAATGAAGAAAGGTGTGATAGGACAATTAGAATTGTCTAAATTCTAAATACATAACTCGTAAGCAAATTTTAATAGTTAAGAAAATTGCATATGTTTAGAGTTATTAAATTAGAAGCTAGACTAATTACTGTATAATTGGTAAAAGACAAACTAGCTTATTTTATCTAGTTGTTTTGTTTTGACCATTTAAAGGTACTACTTACAATTGTTGGAATAGTAGAACTATTAAGAAAGAAATTGCATGCCCAATTTTTCAAGTTAATAGCATTGATGGATAGTTCATCATCTACATAGTAGAATACACTGTTTTAGTACATAAGTAATTGTTATGTATGGACTTTCTCAAAAGTGTAGGGAAGTAAATAGAACAATATTTTCTTTCACTAGTTAATGAAACACTTACAATGTTGTCAAATCCAGTGGGAGTATTATGTTCTTATTACGGAATAAGAAATTAATGTAATGATCTCTAATTCAGTGGGAGTTACAAACTTTGTCATCTTGGTAGTAACCCAGATTATCTCTAGAATGTCTTAAGATAATTACTTTCCACTTGTAGACACTTATGTTTTCAAGGATAGTCATGTACGTTTCCTTATTAGACAATGAAGTGGTTCTACATCTACTAGTTATGCTAATATCAATGACACAATCATATTAGTCACATAAACAAACATATGTCGTGTTGTTTCTCTGCTACATGACGTTGTTCCATGCACAAGTGGGAGAAATCTATATTGTGTGCATGGTACAACATATAAGTATATGATTTAACGGATTCTCTTGACTGCAAGGTAAGAGACTAACGTTCTAATATGACTTGTACATATCTAATTCTAGAAACACTTGGTGTTGCAATTTACGTCATGTGAGAACTTGGCGAGATTGCAACAACAAAGTAAATCTCTATGTGAAGTCAGACCTTGCATGGACATATTTGCAGTTTCTAAATTAGACAAGTATTTAGAACATGTGTCAAAATGATATATAAGACTACTTCAAATTAGATATTTATGTATTATTAGAATGACATAAATGAAGTAATCTAATACTACTTCAATTTGTTTATTTATGTATTTTGGAATGACATAAATGAAAAATAATGTAATCCTACATTATTGTGAAGTAAATAAATTAACTTGAAATTACTATTGAAACCAAGAGTTGTATTCAAAATTACTTTAGTTAAACATGTTTATGATTCATTGTAAAGACATAAACATAAAGTCTTTTAAGACTTATAATAAAGTAAGACGTTAACTTGTTATGTTTTTTAATTAAGACATATACAAGAAGTCATTGAGTTGATCAATGATTTATAACGTATAATGGGATTATAACAGTTTATATTTTCTTGATGAGACATGGATATGAAGTGACTTGGTCAAAAAGTACTTGTGTTATAAAGCATGCAATTGGCTTGAAAAGACTATTATATAATTAAGTTGAATTAGTTGGTAAATAGGTAAGCCAAAAGGAATATGTTTATCTTATAAATTGTTAGATTGTCTTATATTATTAATTCTAATGAATACCACAAGTTGATGGTATGTTCAGTTAGGAGAATCAAACTCTATTTAATTTGTTTGATTCAAGATAAACATAACTTATTTCTTAAAAAGTAACAAGGTTAGAAAATTGAGTATAGATTGAATATACTCAATATGACTCCAACCTAGAAGATTGATAAAACACCATTTCATTATGGAATGTGATGAATCACATTAAGTTTTAAAATTGAAGATTATGAATTTGTTAAACTACTTATGAATAGGTTATTAACAAACTAAAGTCAGGAATTATCAATTTGTATTTGTAATATCCCAAAAAGAGAACAATGTAGTTTTGCTCTAATTGCTAAGTATATATAGATAGTCTATATATTACAAAAGGAAAGTGGGAGTTTTTTTTATCTTGAAAGATAAAATTACAAGATACATAATCTTTTTAAATACACTAGTAAATATCATGATGGGGTTAGACATGTAAATGATAGACCTCATGATGATGGAATTTTCATTCATAGATCTGCAAGGATATCTCAGATATTTGATTTATATGCTGAGAAATATTAGTTACAGGATTATAGTAAACCTGATAACCATTATGATGGATTTCCAAATATTGAATTGGGTAAATTACGCACACTATGAATGTTAAAGATGCTGTCCATAAAGATAATCAATTTTGGAAATTTGGTTTATTTTAATAGTTAGACTAGAGAATGGAAATGAGTTTCTTCAAAGAGATGAAAAACCCTAGTGGTTTGAATTTCTATGTAGAAATCATATGGACAATATTGTACACATATTTAATGCATGTTTTATGACAAGATTATTAATCATACTTAAGCAATTAATTATGATTGAATATTCTTTTCTATACACATTAAATATAGAAAGATGATAATGGTCTTACTTGTTTTCATTAATATGAAATATGACAATGAAATATCAAAACTATTTCTTGAAAAATTACTTGAGCGAGGACGGTAAGTAATCGAAAAGTTTTTTGAATTCATATAATCTTTGGAAGTGTACGAAGTGAAATAATTCATGAATGGATAAATGCATGCATCTATGAAATTATTCTTATGTTTAATTATTAATTCCTAGTTTCGATTTATAATTGAAATAAGATAAATTTTAAGTATTCCTAAAAGCTAGTGGGAGTATTATGTTAAGGTTTTAAATCTTATATGTTGTATAACATATATAAAGTAACATTCCTTGTAAGCTAAATGTTAAGTCTTAGATTGGAATGAAACTTCACTTATAAGATTTAAGAATTAAAACATACAACATTGGAATATATGTTTATTATTAATAAACATGTGCAGTAAAATAAATGATTATAATAAAACATGATATATTATTTGGGAAATGGATAAATATCTTTTGACAAGATAGAACATGAATGAATCTAAGTTTGACATGTAGATTCATCATGTACATCATGTTGTGTATATTAAAGTTGTTGTATCATTCTTGAATAAGAAGTGATTTGACAACATTGATATCTAACTAAAAGTTATTAGATAATTTGTGTAATGATTATTTTAATAGAATTACATCCTCAGCCTGGAATTGCTCTTAGATTCTTTGGATGAACAATATGTCAATTGTTGTGCAAATTGTCATCAGCTACAAACTTGAAAGTTTGGAAGACATCAAATATTACACAATAAGATATTAAAGTTTACGGAGTTTTAATGAGCATATTGTTGTTTGTATACAATGATGCTGGTTTAATTGAGATGACACTCAATACTAGTCATGGTAGGATTTCATCCTTGTTAATGGCCATGTGAACTAGTTGTGCTACTAAGATAGCAATTGCATTATACATTAAAAGAATTAGAATACTTTAAACTTTAAAATGTTTGAAAGTTTAAATTGTCATAAAAATGGTGATAGAGGATGTCACACACCTTATGAATTATTATGTGGATTGGTGAATGCACACATACAAGAACTTCACTAATTGAATTCTTGAAATAAGTATTCTCAAAATTACGATAGATCAAGTTGGTTGATTTATGCATTGTCAACAAGTATGATTGTCATTACTTAAGGCATAATTCATCAACTGAAATTTTTATGCATTGATCTATTTGGTATTTGGATAAGGGATGTTAAAAAATTGTTATAATAAATCAAATACTTGGTATGTTTGATTTTATAATATATTGTATCCTATATTTGCATGTTTAATCCGTGAATAAATTTATTTATTCTAAATTGTCCGTTGTCAATTAATGATATAGGAGTATCATTAAACTAAGACAAATCTGAGAGATATGGTAGAATATACTTGAAAGTATATTGATGAGAATGCATACCAATTTCAGATGATATTCAATGAATTGAATATAGGGCGTATCCCAACTACATGATTTTACGTTATGGATATTGTTATTAAGTAAATCATGAATAGTTATCCTCAGACTTGAGATACCAGATTAGTGTCATGAATGTAGTGCACTTCTGTGGAACAACTTAACGCTATACGTAACTGGTAGTCATAAGGGTTGTTTCCTGAAGTGTTGCAAAGTTTGTGGGTTAGTCTCGTAGTCAAGATAGAATTTGTTCCTTCAAATTTATTTGGAGTTTAATACTGCTAGGCCCCTCGTAGGGTTGACAAGATGTTTACGTGGCCACGCCCAAAGATCTCCCCAAAATATGTTCAGAAGTTTTGGTAATCTTGGTTAATCACTTAAAACGAGAAATAGAATGGTTGAATAAAGAATGACTTAATTCCATATCTTTATTTAACATGGTATTAGAAACAAAAGGATAATAATAATGAGAAATCATTAAAAGGTTTTTCCAGAAGACCTTACTCGAGTTGTGCTAGAGGCATCGAAGTGTTGCTAGACGCTAACCGATGTGATCACACTATTAAGATATGTCCAAGTGGGAGCTGTTGGTTTAATGGACAAAATATTAATAGATGTGTGTTAGGATCGAACTCGAGACCTATGGGATTGCACGCGTTGCGTATGAGATTTAATTATATTAAGTCACGAAATATTTATATGGTCGAGCTAAGAAAAAAGAGGGGGTTGAGTGTCAAGTTTTGAAACTTAAAGAAGTGCTTGCAATAACTTGTTGGACAAGGTTTAATGCTATATATATACATCATTTTGGTCTCATTCGTATGTATAAGAAAAAGACGATCGAAGCTACCTTTCGCTAGATATATTATGTATTGAATCTAAGATATTTTAGTCAATATGATATACATGCCATGCATGCATATTCATACGCATGTCATGTACATGATTTTCATTTTTTTATTTACCCATTGCATATATGTATTTGACAGGTGCAACTAAAAGGGTTTTGACTATATATTTATTATATTAAAGCTAAACCTTGTTTGTTGTATGCTTTAATTGTGATTTGAATTAGCATTCTAATTAAATCGCTAACAATATGCGCGTACATGATCGTAGAGAAATCCTATTTTGGATTTTGGTGATTTACACTATTCGACTTTATTAAGTCGATTAGCACTCAAACCCTAATTAAGGTTCATCTCAATTGCTAGTTTTGTGGATTTGATTCTTGTTCGGCTAGAATCAAGAAAGGTACGCATATTCTTGTTTATGTTAATTAATTATTCGTTAATCTTTCCTATATGCTTCCGCATGTGTACTTGATGTTTATTGTTTATATTTATGATTAGTCATGTTATATAATTCCAACAGTTTGTTGGTTTAATGGACAAAATATTAATAAATATGTGTTAGGATCAAACTCGAGACCTATGGGATTGCACACGTTGCGTATGAGATTTAATTATATTAAGTCACGAAATATTTATATGGTCGAACTAAGAAAAAAGAGGGGGTTGAGTGTCAAGTTTTGAAACTTAAGAAAGTGCTTGCAATGACTTGTTGGACAAGGTTTAATGCTATATATATACATCCTTTTGGTCTCATTCGTATGTATAAGAAAAAGACGATCGAAGCTACCTTTCGCTAGATATATTATGTATTGAATCTGAGATATTTTAGTCAATATGATATACATGCCATGCATGCATATTCATACGCATGTCATGTACATGATTTTCATTCTTTTATTTACCCATAGCATATATGTATTTGACAGGTGCAACTAAAAGGGTTTTGACTATATATTTATTATATTAAAGCTAAACCTTGTTTGTTGTATGCTTTAATTGTGTTAGGATTTAGTAAATCCGGTCATTAAAGAGTCGGTCACCTCAAGTATATGTAATCGTTAGAAAGCTCGTAGTCGTAGATTATTATGTTAAGTAGTATTTAGTTAAGTAACACCGTGGAGGACGGACGGGTCTTTACCCACTGTATGCCTGATCCACAGCCCGTAGGTGGCGATTTGTGTAAGACTATAAATACTCTCTACCTCCCAAGGTAGAGAGTTGGAGCTCATAATAATACTTTCATTTTCTCTCACTAAGTTCCCAAATCTCTAACTCTTTTTCTTTCTAAAACCTCATCTTGTACGCCTATTTGTGTTTATGGTTTGATGTGTTCGTGAAATCCAATATGCTACAAATGGTATCAAGAGCCATGGTTTGATCATCTCTCTTACATATCCTTGGATTTCTTGTTGTTTTAGATGGTTTTTGATGGTTTTTGAGTTTGAAAAAGTTTAGTGGTTTTTGCATCATTTGGATCATTTCTAGTGTTAAAGTTTGAATTTTGGGTGTACTTTTATGTTTAGAACCATTGTAAGTGCTTGGGTTTTGATTTGGTAAGCTTGAATCACTGTGGTTGAGCTTGTTTTGGATTGAAAAGTGTGTTTTTGAAGTTTTTCTTGCTAGCGACTTGGTTCTCGTAGTGTTTTTCATCGTAGCGACTTGCTTCAGTAAAAGGTAGCGAGTTGTAGTGTTAATTGTTAGCGAGTTGGTCCTAGCGACTTGTCTATTGAGACAAGCCGACAAACAGTACAACTTAGTGGATTATCCACTACGGCTAGCGACTTGGTGAAGTTAGCGACTTGCTTTCAATTTTGTTAGCGACTTGTACTTGGTATTCTTAGCGACTTGGTGTTAGCGACTTGGACCTTAGCGAGTTGCTCTTTAGCGACTTGACTGTGTAGCGACTTGGTGCTTTAGCGACTTGGGTCTTAGCGACTTGGTCTTAGCGACTTGGTTCACAGGAAATTGAGATCTTAGCGAGTTGCTACTTAGCGACTTGGTTGATCTGTTTGTAATACGGTTTTCTCTTGATTTAGTAAAATCCCGTGAAAGAATCTATTTCCCGGTTTAATAATTGAGTTATAAAATCCCGTGTAATCTGTAAACATGTCTACCAACGTACCTACAATCATCTCCCCTGTTGCTGAGGATGTTCAAGCAGCTGGTTCAGATACTCGTCCACCCATGCTTGACAGAACTGACTACGACTCTTGGGCTCAACGAATCAGATTGTACTGTGTTGGAAAGGAAAATGGGGTCAACATTCTCAAATCCATTGATGAAGGACCTTATCAGATTGAGACTACAAGAGACTTAATTGATACAGCTGCAGATGGAACAATGATCTATGGATTAGACAGACCAAAGACGTATGATGAGCTCAATGATAAGGAGAAAAAGAGATTCGATCCTGACATCAGGGCTTCTAAATATACTCAGGGTCTTCCAAAAGATATCTACAAGCTTATCAATCACAACACTGAAGCCAAGGCAGTTTGGGATAATGTCAAGATGCTTCTCTCAGGTTCTGAATTAACCAAGGAAGACAGAGAATCACAACTGTATGATGAGTTTGAGCACTTCAAGATGAAACCAGATGAGAGTGTCTATGAGTACTATGTGAGATTTCATAAGCTTGTGAATGACATGAGGAACATCAAAATGACCATGCCAAACATTCAGCTGAACTCAAAGTTTGTGAACAACATGAATCCCGAATGGCACAAATTTGTCACCGCTGTGAAGCTAACCAAAGGATTGAAGAATACAAACTATGAGCAACTGTATACCTTTCTTCTTCAAAATGAGAGACATGCTATGTTTGAAAAAAGGATTCAGGAACAGTTCAAAACCAACCAGGGAGAAACAAGTTCTTCAAATGATTCAACAGCCTTTTACACAAATTTTGGAATTACCACCAAAGCTTCTCAAGTTATACCCACGGGTAATGGTAATCACAAACTCATTCCCGATCTAATGTTCAAACAAGCTGATGCTGATGCAGTCATGGGACATTTCATCAATCAACTGGCTCTTATGGTTAAACAAAACTTAACTCTCAATCCACATACAAACAGTCTTCACACTAACAATGAGATCAGAACTGCATCCAACCTTCACAATCATGCGGTTGTCAGAGATGGAAAAGTTATGGTGCAACTAGTTCAAGGAAGGCAATTTGAACAGGGAAGAGGTGGAGTAGGTGGAGGTTATATTGGAAATCAGAATCGGGGAAGGAATGGAAATGAAGGTCAAGCAAATCCAATTAAGTGCTACAACTATGGTGGTGAGGGACATATTGCTAGGAACTGTACATCTCCAAAACGTCCACAGAATGCAGAATACTTCAGAGACAAGATGTTGCTTGTGCAAGCTCAGGATAATGGAGCAGCTTTGGATGAAGAGGAGTTGTTGTTTCATGCTGAGGGAAATTCCCGAACCTATGATGTTGATGTTGATGAACAACCAATTCAGGAGATAGGTCATAATCATCAAAATGCATTTTAAGTAGCTGACTGTGATGCATTTGACTCTGATGTCGATGATGAACATACTGCCCAAACAATCTTCATGGCTAGCATCTCACCTATGGTCTCTCCAAAGGTCTCTTTACCACAACAGGCTAGCCCATCCAAAGATTCAATCATTTCAGAGGTATTAAAACTATATGATGAGGTTGATGAGCAAAAGATGCATAATAAAGTACAATCTCTTGAAACTTATGAATCAGATATTGATGATGTGGGTAATAGTAATATTGTCCCATATGATCAATATGTGAAGCAAAGTGAAAGTGAGATTGTACCAAGTAATGCATCTTCTGCAGTCAATGATGATTATGTTTTTGATGAATACACTGCATGTGCCCCTGATGATTCTGTTACCTCTGAACTGAATGCCTATAAAGAACAAGTTGCTATTTATGAACAACGTGCTAAGTTTGAGTTAACCACCCGTGAGCAGGAAATGGATGACCAAATGCGTACAATTATTAGAAAAAGTAATTTTAGAGAAGAAGTATTAAAACAAGAGTTAAACTCCTTACAAGAAAAGCTTTCTAAATCTGCTAAGCAAAAACAAGAACTTCAAGAAAATGTTAAAATGCTTAAGCAAGAATTCAATGCTAAGGAATCAAAACTTTTGAATGATTTTTCCAATCTAAAAACTTTGAAAAACAAGCTTGAAAATAAGTTGTACGTACAAGGGAATACCATTCAGACTACTCACTTGATCATTAAGCATAGAGTCTTAAGCGATAAGCATAGCATTCCCCTTGTTGAGGAACCAAATCCAGAGGTCATTAAAAAGGCTAGAGCTGCTAATAAGGTACTTTATGATGGTAATGAAATCCTTAAGCCTAGGAAAAAACCTAGTTGCGCTTGAGTGCACGAGGAAGATAAGAAATCAGATGAAGTCACTAGGAGAAAATGAATAAAGCTAGAAGATCCTGAGTGTAAAATGAATAAGATAACGATAAAACCCCATGATTACACTAAGGAAAATTGGATATCCTTAAACAAGTTTAAGCCTCAGACTCTATTAACCCCTGAACAAGTGTTCTGGAAAAAGGATATGGA
The DNA here is from genome assembly GCA_910596185.1 of Chrysanthemum makinoi. Taxonomy (NCBI): domain Eukaryota; kingdom Viridiplantae; phylum Streptophyta; class Magnoliopsida; order Asterales; family Asteraceae; genus Chrysanthemum; species Chrysanthemum makinoi. The sequence continues at coordinate 52,829,145 of OU343217.1, read as the reverse complement.
TATGCAAAAAGCTGAAAATCTTGTTGAAAAGAATCCCCCTTGTAGGAAATTGCCTCAAGCAACTGTGTATCCTCCTAACACACCAATGCACTTAGTTCCTAGATCTATTGCCACTAATAGCAAGACCTTAATCATCCTGTATGTTGTTTATCAGCTATTTGTTGATTTTGAGAAAAGTGTAAGAAGAGAATCACACCTACATGGATAACTGAGGGGGAAAGGGGTTTTGAGCAAACTAAAGAATGTTATTTAACTGAGGTCATGCCTTTCTTCAAACAATTAAAAGGTCAATTTGAGAGTCTTCAAAAAGGGATAAATTCAGATATTAAAGAAATGGAAAAGGAATTTGATGCAATGATAATTGAGGTCAATGATTATGAACAGGAACTCAAATATAATGAAGTTGAAAGGAAGAACTTGCACATCTTAAATGAGAATTTGATTTCGAGTTGTGTTGCTCAAGATGTGTTTTATACTGTTACTAAGCACTCTATCACTGCTTCTCGATTTCATGAATTATCTATTGCATTGAAAGTTTCCCATGATCGTGTCATTGAGCTTGAAAACAAAAACTCAGAACTAAATGAGAATATTGATCTGGTTGATCACGAGAATTTGGTAAAACATCTTTCTAAACTAGAAGTTGAACATTTTGATTTACAACTAAAACATCAACATCTTAAAGAAAATGTCAAAACCTCAAATATCAAGACATCCTCAGATGTTCCAGAGTTGATGCAGTTTTTCAGATAAACAAACGTGACGAACAGATTCAAGCTCATTGTAACACGATCAGAAAGTTGAAAGCCCAAATTTCTCAATTAAAGGGTGAAAAGAACAATGTGACTAGATCCCAAATACCTCCTCCTTTAGATTCTCAGTATTCTCAAACTTTTCATCTTCAAAACTTGGTTAATGCTTTACAAAAAGAAAACGAGAGTTTTCTAGAAGAAAATGAAAAAGTTAAACGACACTTTAAAGAGTTATATGATTCAATGAAAGTCACTCGTGACAAAAACAACGAAAAAATAACGTCTTTACAAAAGAAATTGAGAATCTGAGGAGTCAGGAAAAAGGGAAATTGCCACTTGTCTTTAATGAGAATGTTGCATCAAAGTCATCCTCAGATTGCAATATATCTTGTGGACTGTTAAATACATTCCTCCTCATCTTAGGAATAATGAACTTGTGTTTCATAACTATTGTGCTCACCTTAAGGATAGTCTAGAATGTCTCCGTGAGATTGTGGAAGAGGATTTCATAAATAAGCCTCTTGATAGAGAAATTAGGTTTGCTTGCATTCAGGCCAAACGATCTCAAGAGCTGCTAGAATTTTTAATAGCAACATGTCCTAAATCCTTAGGTGCAAAAGGTAAAGTTGTGTCGCCTTGTTCTATGCCTAGTGCCAAGCATACAAACCATTCTATGCCCAGGTTTAAGAAAGTAAACACTAATGTGCCTTCAAGTAGTTCAGATCCCTGCACTTCTAATTCAGGAATGTAAAAAGTAGATCAACCAACTAATGTTCCCATAATTTCCTCTACAGGAGTAATCAGTGACGTTAAAGCAAGCGGGTCAAAGCCTCCAGGCAATACCAAGCAAGATAGGATCTCGCAAGCTAAGAATGTGCATTGGAAGAGAGTAGAAGATCACCCTAGGAATATTAAGTAACACCGTGGAGGACGGACGGGTCTTTACCCACTGTATGCCTGATCCACAGCCCGTAGGTGGCGATTTGTGTAAGACTATAAATACTCTCTACCTCCCAAGGTAGAGAGTTGGAGCTCATAATAATACTTTCATTTTCTCTCACTAAGTTCCCAAATCTCTAACTTTTTCTCTTTCTAAAACCTCATCTTGTACGCCTATTTGTGTTTATGGTTTGATGTGTTCGTGAAATCCAATATGCTACAAATGGTATCAAGAGCCATGGTTTGATCATCTCTCTTACATATCCTTGGATTTCTTGTGGTTTTAGATGGTTTTTGAGTTTGAAAAAGTTTAGTGGTTTTTGCATCATTTAGATCATTTCTAGTGTTAAAGTTTGAATTTTGGGTGTACTTTTGTGTTTAGAACCATTGTAAGTGCTTGGGTTTTGATTTGGTAAGCTTGAATCACTGTGGTTGAGCTTGTTTTGGATTGAAAAGTGTGTTTTTGAAGTTTTTCTTGCTAGCGACTTGGTTCTCGTAGTGTTTTTCATCGTAGCGACTTGCTTCAGTAAAAGGTAGCGATTTGTAGTGTTAATTGTTAGCGAGTTGGTCCTAGCGACTTGTCTATTGAGACAAGCCGACAAACAGTACAACTTAGTGGATTATCCACTACGGCTAGCGACTTGGTGAAGTTAGCGACTTGCTTTCAATTTTGTTAGCGACTTGTACTTGGTATTCTTAGCGACTTGGTGTTAGCGACTTGGACCTTAGCGAGTTGCTCTTTAGCGACTTGACTGTGTAGCGACTTGGTGCTTTAGCGACTTGGGTCTTAGCGACTTGGTTCACATGAAATTGAGATCTTAGCGAGTTGCTACTTAGCGACTTGGTTGATCTGTTGTTTGTAATACGGTTTTCTCTTGATTTAGTAAAATCCCGTGAAAGAATCTATTTCCCGGTTTAATCATTGAGTTATAAAATCCCGTGTAATCTGTAAACATGTCTACCAACGTACCTACAATCATCTCCACTGTTGCTGAGGATGTTCAAGCAGCTGGTTCAGATACTCGTCCACCCATGCTTGACAGAACTGACTACGACTCTTGGGCTCAACGAATCAGATTGTACTGTGTTGGAAAGGAAAATGGGGTCAACATTCTCAAATCCATTGATGAAGGACCTTATCAGATTGAGACTACAAGAGACTTAATTGATACAGCTGCAGATGGAACAATGATCTATGGATTAGACAGACCAAAGACGTATGATGAGCTCAATGATAAGGAGAAAAAGAGATTCGATGCTGATATCAGGGCTTCTAACATTATACTTCAGGGTCTTCCAAAAGATATCTACAAGCTTATCAATCACAACACTGAAGCCAAGGCAGTTTGGGATAATGTCAAGATGCTTCTCTCAGGTTCTGAATTAACCAAGGAAGACAGAGAATCACAACTGTATGATGAGTTTGAGCACTTCAAGATGAAACCAGATGAGAGTGTCTATGAGTACTATGTGAGATTTCATAAGCTTGTGAATGACATGAGGAACATCAAAATGACCATGCCAAACATTCAGCTGAACTCAAAGTTTGTGAACAACATGAATCCCGAATGGCACAAATTTGTCACCGCTGTGAAGCTAACCAAAGGATTGAAGAATACAAACTATGAGCAACTGTATGCCTTTCTTCTTCAAAATGAGAGACATGCTTGTTTGAAAAAGGATTCTTAGAACAGTTCAAAACCAACAGGGAGAAACAAGTTCTTCAAATGATTCAACAGCCTTTTACACAAATTTTGGAATTACCACCAAAGCTTCTCAAGTTATACCCACGGGTAATGGTAATCACAAACTCATTCCCGATCTAATGTTCAAACAAGCTGATGCTGATGCAGTCATGGGACATTTCATCAATCAACTGGCTCTTATGGTTAAACAAAACTTAACTCTCAATCCACATACAAACAGTCTTCACACTAACAATGAGATCAGAACTGCATCCAACCTTCACAATCATGCGGTTGTCAGAGATGGAAAAGTTATGGTGCAACTAGTTCAAGGAAGGCAATTTGAACAGGGAATAGGTGGAGTAGGTGGAGGTTATATTGGAAATCAGAATCGGGGAAGGAATGGAAATGAAGGTCAAGCAAATCCAATTAAGTGCTACAACTATGGTGGTGAGGGACATATTGCTAGGAACTGTACATCTCCAAAACGTCCACAGAATGCAGAATACTTCAGAGACAAGATGTTGCTTGTGCAAGCTCAGGATAATGGAGCAGCTTTGGATGAAGAGGAGTTGTTGTTTCATGCTGAGGGAAATTCCCGAACCTATGATGTTGATGTTGATGAACAACCAATTCAGGAGATAGGTCATAATCATCAAAATGCATTTTAAGTAGCTGACTGTGATGCATTTGACTCTGATGTCGATGATGAACATACTGCCCAAACAATCTTCATGGCTAGCATCTCACCTATGGTCTCTCCAAAGGTCTCTTTACCACAACAGGCTAGCCCATCCAAAGATTCAATCATTTCAGAGGTATTAAAACTATATGATGATGTTGATGAGCAAAAGATGCATAATAAAGTACAATCTCTTGAAACTTATGAATCAGATATTGATGATGAGGGTAATAGTAATATTGTCCCATATGATCAATATGTGAAGCAAAGTGAAAGTGAGATTGTACCAAGTAATGCATCTTCTGCAGTCAATGATGATTATGTTTTTGATGAATACACTGCATGTGCCCTTGATGATTCTTTACTGAACTGAATGCCTATAAAGAACAAGTTGCTATTTATGAACAACGTGCTAAGTTTGAGTTAACCACCCGTGAGCAGGAAATGGATGACCAAATGCGTACAATTATTAGAAAAAGTAATTTTAGAGAAGAAGTATTAAAACAAGAGTTAAACTCCTTACAAGAAAAGCTTTCTAAAACTGCTAAGCAAAAACAAGAACTTCAAGAAAATGTTAAAATGCTTAAGCAAGAATTCAATGCTAAGGAATCAAAACTTTTGAATGATTTTTCCAATCTAAAAACTTTGAAAAACAAGCTTGAAAATAAGTTGTACGTACAAGGGAATACCATTCAGACTACTCACTTGATCACTAAGCATAGAGTCTTAAGCGATAAGCATAGCATTCCCCTTGTTGAGGAACCAAATCCAGAGGTCATTAAAAAGGCTAGAGCTGCTAATAAGGTACTTTATGATGGTAATGAAATCCTTAAGCCTAGGCAGAAACCTAGTTGCGCTGAGTGCACTGAGGAAGATAAGAAATCAGATGAAGTCACTAGGGAGAAAATGAATAAGAAGCTAGAAGATCCTGAGTGTAAAATGAATAAGATAACGATAAAACCCCATGATTACACTAAGAAAAATTGGATATCCTTAAACAAGTTTAAGCCTCAGACTCTATTAACCCCTGAACAAGTGTTCTGGAAAAAGGATATGGATATGCAAAAAGCTGAAAATCTTGTTGAAAGGAATCCCCCTTGTAGGAAATTGCCTCAAGAAACTGTGTATCCTCCTAACACACCAATGCACTTAGTTCCTAGATCTATTGCCACTAATAGCAAGACCTTAATCAGCCTGTATGTTGTTTATCAGCTGTTTGTTGATTTTGAGAAAATGTGTAAGAAGAGAATCACACCTACAGGGATAACTGAGGGGGAAAGGGGTTTTGAGCAAACTAAAGAATGTTATTTAACTGAGGTCATGCCTTTCTTTAAACAATTAAAAGGTCAATTTGAGAGTCTTCAAAAAGGGATAAATTATGATATTAAAGAAATGGAAAAGGAATTTGATGCAATGATAGTTGAGGTCAATGATTATGAACAGGAACTCAAATATAATGAAGTTGAAAGGAAGAACTTGCACATCTTAAATGAGAATTTGATTTCGAGTTGTGTTGCTCAAGATGTGTTTTATAATGTTACTAAGCACTCTATTACTGCTTCTCGATTTCATGAATTATCTATTGCATTGAAAGTTTCCCATGATCGTGTCATTGAGCTTGAAAACAAAAACTCAGAACTAAATGAGAAAATTGATCTGGATGATCACGATAATTTGGTAAAAACATCTTTCTAAACTAGAAGTTGAACATTTTAATTTACAACTAAAATATCAACATCTTAAAGAAAATGTCAAAACCTCAAATATCAAGACATCCTCAGATGTTCCAGAGTTTGATGCAGTTTTCAGATAAACAAACGTGACGAACAGATTCAAGCTCATTGTAACACGATCAGAAAGTTGAAAGCCCAAATTTCTCAATTAAAGGGTGAAAAGAACAATGTGACTAGATCCCAAATGCCTCCTCCTTTAGATTCTCAGTATTCTCAAACTTTTCATCTTCAAAACTTGGTTAATGCTTTACAAAAAGAAAACGAGAGTTTTCTAGAAGAAAATGAAAAAGTTAAACGACACTTTAAAGAGTTATATGATTCAATGAAAGTCACTCGTGACAAAAACAACGAAAAAATAACGTCTTTACAAAAAGAAATTGAGAATCTGAGGAGTCAGGAAAAAGGGAAATTGCCACTTGTCTTTAATGAGAATGTTGCATCAAAGTCATCCTCAGATTGCAAATATACTGTGACTGTTAAATACATTCCTCCTCATCTTAGGAATAATGAACTTGTGTTTCATAACTATTGTGCTCACCTTAAGGATAGTCTAGAATGTCTCCGTGAGATTGTGGAAGAGGATTTCATAAATAAGCCTCTTGATAGAGAAATTAGGTTTGCTTGCATTCAGGCCAAACGATCTCAGGAGCTGCTAGAATGTTTAATAGCAACATGTCCTAAATCCTTAGGTGCAAAAGGTAAAGCTGTGTCGCCTTGTTCTATGCCTAGTGCCAAGCATACAAACCATTCTATGCCCAGGTTTAAGAAAGTAAACACTAATGTGCCTTCAAGTAGTTCAGATCCCTGCACTTCTAATTCAGGAATGCAAAAAGTAGATCAACCAACTAATGTTCCCATAATTTCCTCTACAGGAGTAATCAGTGACATTAAAGTAAGCGGGTCAAAGCCTCCAGGCAATATCAAGCAAGATAGGACCTCGCAAGCTAAGAATGTGCATTGGAAGAGAGTAGAAGATCACCCTAGGAATATTAAGTTTGAGTTGAATAAAACGAATCGTGTTGATTCTAGTATTAGCTATAAGCGTACTGTAATTAATTCGAATTTTGCTACTATTCGCATACCATGTAATGATGACTGCTTGATTTCTGTTACTAATCATGAATATGGTATGAATGGTTTGTCTAATGCTGTCAAATGTCCTGTTAAAACTGTTAATGCTAAAAATCAAGCTAAGAAGGCTAAAAGGCAAAGGTGAAAAAAAGTTAGAAAACAGTGAAAACCCACAGGAAAGAAATTTAGTAATATAGGTTATCAATGGATACCTACTGGCCGTAAGGCTAATGAGTTTTGCCCTAAATTTGCTAAGTCAATGCCCAATAGAAAATGGATGCCTACTGGTAGAACTATTCCCTTAAGAAGTGAACATACTTTGAATAGGTCAAATATGGACACTAGCACTGCATCTATTTCTAATGATTCCATTGTTTCTACTTCTGATGTGGGTGTTCCAATTACTGTTACTAACCAAGTGGAACCCATTATTGCATGGGGTTCCCAATTATCCAGTTATCCATTCTTGTCTGTGTTCAACTGCAGATCGTTCAAATCGTTCTGTGGTACCTGGACTCAGGCTGTTCCAAGCATATGACTGGTGATCGCTCGCGGCTCATGAACTTCGTGAGTAAATTCATCGGGACTGTTAGATTCAGGAACGACCATTTTGGAGCAATTATGGGTTATGGTGACTATGTAGTTGGCAAAAGTGTAATCTCCAGGTATATTATGTTGAAGGTCTTGGTCATAACTTGTTCTCTGTTGGTCAATTTCACGTGATTCGATCTAGAAGTGGCATTTAGAAAACATACTTGTTTCGTTAGAAATCTCGATGGTGTGGAACTATTAAGAGGAACCCGTGGTTCAAATCTATATACCATCTCTATCGAAGACATGATGAAGTCCTCTCCAATCTGCTTGTTGTCAAAAGGCTTCAAAAACAAAGTCATGGCTATGGCATCGTCATCTCAATCACTTGAACTTCGGCACCATTAATAACCTTTCCAGAAAGGACCTTGTCAGAGGCTTACCCAGATTAAAATATGAAAAAGATCACCTTTTTTCAGCTTGCCAATTGGGAAAAAGCACGAAATATGTCCACAAACCAAAACCCACAAACTCAGTAATGGAAGTTCTTCATACCCTTCATATGGATCCGTGCGGACCAATGAGAGTGCAAACAATAAATGGGAAGAAATACATTCTAGTCATTGTTGATGACTACTCTCGATTTACTTGGGTAAAGTTTTTGAGGACAAAGGATGAAGCTCCAGATGTCATCATCAAACTTATCAAATAGCTTCAGGTTCGACTCAAAAATACTGTTAGAATTGTTCGAACTGACAATGGCACAGAGTTTATTAACAAAGACCTAATTCAGTTTTATGAAAGTGTTGGGATCAATCATCAAAGAAGTGTTCCACGAACTCCTCAACAGAACGGTGTAGTTGAAAGACGAAATCGAACTCTTGTGGAAGCCGCAAGAACAATGCTAATTTATTCAAAGGTTCCAATGTTTCTATGGGCTGAAGCCATTGCCACTGCTTGCTACACCCAAAATCGTTCCCTTATACATACCTCGCATGGAAAAACTCCAAATGAACTTGTCCATAAATGAAAACCTGATCTCTCCTACCTTCGTGTGTTTGGTGCTTTGTGCTACCCAACGAATGACGGTCAAGATTTAGGTAAACTAATAGCTAAGGCGGACATTGGAGTTTTTGTAGGTTATGCATCAAACAAGAAAGGTTATCGAATCTACAACAAAAGAACTTGAGATATCATGGAAACTATTCACGTCACGTTCGATGAGCTGTTTGGGCAAATGGCTCTAGGACAATCCAGTTCTGGACCCGCATCTCAACCTTCATCAAGTAGTCCTATCAGTTCTACTCTTGTCTCTAATCCCTCTCCAGTAACTCCTTATGTACCTCCATCAGAAGATGATTTAAAGAAATTGTTTGATCCAATGTTTGATGAACACTAAGAGCCAAATGCTAATGAAATGTCAATTCCATCAACAGAGGCTGCTACTATCCTTGTCAATGAAGTCAACCCTTCAGTTTCAATATCATTAAGTCGAAGCGCATCTTTGACGATCACTCGTCTCATCAACAAATCATCAATCATCAAATGTACATCATGGAATTGTTTATGGCACCCATGATGAAGTTAATCCTTTGCTACTCAGAAGATGCTCCATTTGAAAACATATTTGCTCTGAATCATCATCGGAACCATCTTCATCGGGAATATCGACTCTGCTACGTCGGTTCCTCAACAACAACCACATGAACACATTAGAAAGTGGACACATGATCATCCATTGGACAACATCATTGAAAACCCTTCCGTCCGGTATCTACACGGAAACAACTTGCAACCGATGCCTTATGGTGCTTCTTCAACTCCATACTCTCTAAGATCGAACCAAAAGATGTTAAAGCGCCATGAATGAAGCAGGTGGTTCAATGCCATGCAAGAAGAAATTCATGAGTTTGATCAACTTAATGTATGGGAATTAGTACTGCCTCCAGTTGTGCTATGATCATTGCTCTAAAGTGGATCTTCAAAGTGAAACTTGATGAGCATGGTGATGTTTTAAAGAATAAGGCTCGATTGGTTGCAAAAGGATACCGTCAAGAGGAGGGTATTGACTTTGAATAATCATTTTCTCGTTGCTGCGTATCGAGGCAATCGAGAATCTTCTTGGCTAATCTTTGCAAGTAAGAACATGGTAGTCTATCGGATGGATGTAAGAGCGGCTTTCTTAGCGGAGATCTTAAATTAGGTATCGTCGACCAACTTGAAGGCTTTGTGAATCGAGCATTCACCACGTCTATCGTTTGAAGAAGGCTCTTTACGGTTTGAAGCAAGCTCCGAAGGCATGGTATGATACGCTATCAAAGTTTCTTCTATCTATTTGGATTAAAGAGGCGATTGATTGACATTGTTCACCAGAAAGTCAGGCAAATATTTAATTCACGTTTAAATATATGTTGATGATATTATTTTTTCCTCAACTGATGTAACCACCGGTAAATTTCACCTTGTATTAAATTAATATAATATTCTAATGAAAGAATACTTATCCGTTTTCTACGTCTAATTTTTTTTAAAGATTAAGCGTTATCAGATTCACATGATCATAACCAATGCTAATGTGACGTAACTCACATTCCCAATAAATGTATCATCGACACCAACATGCCTTATGTTTATTTCAAATAAACATCTTTATATGTCAAGTATAAAAGTTTTCAACTTTTATTTACCACCTTATGTTATTTTGTTAACATACAATTATTAAACGTTTAAGCTAAACGTTTGCCATTTAATAGAATTTCACGAAATTCTAATTTATTACAATTATGATTTTATGTAATTAAATCTTAAACCCCAAGGTACAATACTTTATAGTGGGTGTACAAGTATTTAAAGCATAGAAACTTAACTTTATATTACAAATCCTATATTATATCCTTTAAATCACACTTCACACGAATTTAATACATAAACCTTAAACTTGGTTTATACATAACTGTAATCGGTAGTTAACCGGTAATTATTTCAAGTTAAATAATTCACGCTGCTTTGAATAATTACTATCTGAACATTTTCGTTCACCTTAGTCATTGCTGAGAAATTACCCATAAAAGCGTGAAAGCTACATATATAGCGTACTTGCTGGCATTAGTTATGGTTCAATCTCGATAATTAATTTCAGAACTGATAAATTTGTTTTATATTATTTTTATAAAAAAAAACGTTTCCAGAAACATATTTCTCGCATCCTAGCCAAACCGGGGTACTGCGTTCATACTTTAACTCGATAGGACAAGGGGTATACAACACACTAAATGATACGGTAGTGATTATCCTGACCCTTTAATAAATATCCCCACCGCCTCTTTTTCCCACTTAAATAGATAGATC